>PUQB01001390.1:0-20192 GCA_003024785.1 Selaginella tamariscina
TGTTTGATTAATATAACTGATGGGCGGGATTAATTCCGCCCACGAATCCCTCTGACGAGGAACGGTCGGCGGGATTAATCCCGCTGCCGACTCAATCCCTTCGGAGAGAATCGGCGGGATTAATCCCGCCTTGGACTCTCTCCGACAAGGAAGAGTCGGCGGGATTAATCCCGCCGGACTCCCCCCGAGGAGGAAGAGGTGGCGGATTAATCCCGCCGGCTCTTCCTTGTCGGAGGGAGTCCAAGGCGGGATTAATCCCGCCCACAATTCTTACGACGGGGAATGGGTGGCGGGATTAAACCCGCACATAACTCTCTCCAAAACTATGATTTCAAAGAGATCTCGGGATAAATCCTGTCCCCAAATCCTTAAAACAGGGAGTGGTGGCGAGATTAATCCCGCCACCCCTTCCCTGCCTCCTAAAATGGTTGGCGGGATTAATCCCGCCGACAACTCTTTCTAATAAATTCTGGTAACTCTTCATCAGTTGAGAAGGTTATCGGCGGGATTAATCCCGCCACTCTTTTTCAGTGGCGGAGAAGCATTGCCCGAGAGATGGTGGCGGGATTAATCCCGCCACCTCTTCGAAGAGGCGAAAAAGAAATGGCCGGATTAATCCGCCGCCCCGGTTAACCTAGAATATTAAGTTAAAAGGATATTTAAACGGGATAAATCCCTAACGGAATATATTATAATCCTAATGCATTCCTAAACCCCTAAATTGTAATTTTAAGAGAGAATGTAAGAGAGTGAATCTTTATAAGTATTTTTAAATTTGTTTATAATACTTACTTGTAAACAGCACTGAAGGCGCCGTGCTTTCCTATAAAGAATAGCACCCAATTTAATCTCGCTCCTGAGATGATCACTATGAAGAAAAAAGAAGATCTAAAGAGTGAAAAATACAGAAATGAAGAAACCCTTGCCGGAGAAAGAACCAGATCTGAATTTGAGTGGGAAATTAAATGCATTTTCAAATTTACATGTCAGACCGACAATACATATGTCAGAAATTCAAATTTTTTAAAAAGAACAGAAAATAAAATTTAAGATGAGTTGACACAAATATCCGACACTCTGACATATATACTCTCCAGTTCCAATGAGTATTTTAAAATTGCATTTAATGTTATTCAAGTGATTCAAGCTGTTTAATATTACGAAATTTTAGACTATATTCTACATTCTTAGTATTCAAGTATATTTATATATATATATATATAAATATATACTTATACAATAAATAAATTGATATATTATTATGTATCATTTAAAATATATTCATAGTCTGTTTATTATTATTATTTTCTTAATTACTCGAGTATTTAGTTTTCATTTCCTAGTATCAATGGGATATTCTTTATTATTTTATTAATATTTGAAGAATATTCTAATATTAAACCTGATTATCATAATTAAATTAGTCTTGTTGCAGTAATTATTCTACATTTGTATATATTAATGGGATTTTCTCAATTAATTTGTTATTATTTCAAGAATATTCATGTGTTAAACCTTATTATCAATATTAAATTAATATATATTATTAAAACTATATATGACTATATATTAGATAAAATGATGTATTATTATGTATAATTTAAAATATGTTCATAGTGTGTATATTAATATCATTTCCTTAATTACTTGAGTAATTAATCTTCTTTATATTAATGGGATATTCTTTATTATTTTCTTATTATTCCAAGAATATTCCAATATTAAACATGATTATGATAATTAATTTAGTTAATTATTTGAGTACTTAATTTACATTTGTATATATTAATGGGATTTTCTCAATTAATTTCTTATTATTTCAAGAATATTTCAATGTTAAACCTTTTTATCAATATTAAATTAATATATATTATTAAAACTATATATGGCTATATATTAGATAAAATCATATATTATTATGTATAATTTAAAATATGTTCATAGTGTGTTTATTAATATTATTTTCTTAATTATTCGATGTTTGTTTTGCACACATATATAAACACAATCATAAATTTACACACGCATTACAAGAACTTACAAAAACACATATGCACACACATGCACAACCCTAAACCAAACTGAAGAAATATGTTGCTTTTTATTGAAAACATCATGTTCAACGCATGTATGATATATGTACTCAATCTGTGTGTATGTAACACATTGAATTTACATGTGTAATATTTATATTAAGCTTGTTGGGAGCAAACCCTAAACCCTAAACCCTAAACCCTGTGTATACATGTGTGTACAAAAATAATTTTTCAACACTCTCTCTTCACACCATGCATGATCCATCCTAAACCCTAAACCCTAATATGTAACACAATGAATTTACTCATGTAATATGTATGTATGTCTGTGTGTATACACGTGTGTATGTATATATGTGTACTTTCTCTCTTCTCTCATACATACACACCATGCATGATCCATGTTAATATGTACTGTCTCTCTTCTCTCAAACATACACACCATGCATGATCTATAATATGTACTCGGTCTTCTAATATTATGTACTAATATGTATGTATGTCTGTGTGTATAATACACACCATGCATGATCCATAATATGTACTGTCTCTCTTCTCTCATATACTATGTATGTATATCTGTGTATAATATGTGTAAGTATATATGTGTACTAATATATGCAATGTGTACAAAAATAATTTTTCAACACTCTCTCTTCTCTCATACATACACACCATGCATGATCCATCCTAAATCCAAAACCCTAAACCCTAAACCCTAAACCCTAAACCCATGTAATATGTATGTATGTCTGTGTGTATACACGTGTGTATCTATATATGTGTATTAATATATGCAATGTGTATGAATTTAATACTTTAACACTCTCTCTCTTCTCTCATGCATATACACCATGCATGATCCATGTTAATATGTACTATCTCTCTTCTCTCAAACATACACAATATGATCCATAATATGTACTCTGTCTCTCTAATATTATGTACTAATATATATGTATGTCTATGTGTATAAAACTATGTGTGTATGTATGTATTGATACACATGAAACTTTAACACTCTCATGGACACACACATGTTAAATCCCTGCATGATTTATATTTTTGGGGTGTATGTGATACACCCACGCACACGCACGCGCTAATAATATAATGAAAAAATATTCGTTTAGGGCGAATCTATATTTTATTCTTACTCTCAGAAGGAATATTCTCTTAGGGTTAATATATATATTTAATTCCTTTAGGGTTTAGGTATATTCTTAGGGTTTCAAGAGGCGGCGGCTGTGAAATCGGCGGCGGCGGCTGTGCACACAGGTGAGATCTGGTGTGGTGTGTGTGTGTGTGTGTGTGTGTATGTATGTATATATGTATAGGAGTGTGCGTATAATTTTATTTATTGATCTATCTCTCGCACACACACGCACACTCCTGTGTATATATATGTGTGTGTGGGTGTGTGTTTGTTTATCTGTATGATTTTATTTATTTTGCTCACACACGCATACACACGATATACATATACACATATATATATATACCTAATACATATATACATACATATATTATGTGTACCAGTATCTATATAATTTTTTTTATTGATCTATCTCTCCCACACACACGCACACTGCTTTACACACACACACACACACACACACACACACACACACACACACATATATATATATATATATATATATATATATATATATATATATATATATAATCAATGCATATTAACAAATAGTATACAACACTAGTTTATATATATGCTTATATATTCATATAGGTTATATATCTATATACACACATATATATGTGTGTGTGTTTATCTGTATAATTTATTTATTTATTAGTTTTATCTCTCGCACACACACGCACACTCTTGTGTATATATATGTGTGTGTGTGTGTGTTTGTTTATCTGTATGATTTTATTTGTTTCGCTCACACACGCATATACACAATATACATATACACATATATATATACCTATATACATATATACATACATATATTATGTGTACCAGTATCTATATAATTTTTTTTATTGATCTATCTCTCCCACACACACGCACACTGCTTTACATTATAATATATATATATATATATATAATCAATGCATATTAACAAATAGTATACAACACTAGTTTATATATATGCTTATATATTCACAGACTCTCTCTCTTTCTCTATGGGTTATATATCTATATACACACATATATATGTGTGTGTTTATCTGTATAATTTTATTTATTTATTAGTTTTATCTTTCGCACACACACGCACACTCTTGTGTATATATGTGTGTGTGTGTGTGTTTGTTTATTTATATGATTTTATTTGTTTCGCTCACACGCATACACACGATATACATATACACACATATATATACCTATGTACATATATACACACATATATTATGTGTACCAGTACTGTATAATTTTATTTATTTATCTATCTCTTGCACACACACGTACACTCCTATACATACATACATACATATAATATATATATATATATATATATATATACACACACACACACACACACATATATATGTGTGTGTTTATCTGTATAATTTTTTTATTTATTAATTTTATCTCTCGCACACACGCTAAGCCCCTCGAGCGGCGGGATTAATCCCGCCACCCATGGCATGTGTGAAGGCCCTAATGAGCGGGATTAATCACGCCGGATTCCGCGCAGGGCATTTACAGGGGATGGGCGGCGGAATTAATCCCGCCGCTCATGAGGCTAACCGAAGAGCCTACATAAAAGATCCTGCACGGAAGGTTAATCAAAGAGCCTGCATGACATGTCCTGCGCGTAAGGTGGCGGGATTAATCCCGCCGCTCAGGCACTTCCGCAGGATATAAGCGGCGGGATTAATCCCGCCCCCACCCATCCCTGTTCAAAATGCCGCGGGATTAATCCCGCAGCCAATATATATGTGTGAGCGCATGATTTACGAGAGGGCGGTGGGATTAATCTCTCCGAACCTTCTATGCCCGGTGGCGGGATTAATCCCGCCACCCTTCTTTTTTTCCTCCATTGGTATGTTGAATCAATCCCGACTAACTCTGTTTGAGACGGAGAAGGTTTACAAAATACCAATGGAGGGAACTGAGAAGGGTGGTGGGATTAATTTCACCATCCCTTACATGGTGGGCGGGATTAATCTCGCCGCCTTTCTGGAGCCCCTGAAGGGGTGTGAGAAATAAATCCTGCCTAATTCTCTCTAAGAACGAGAAAGGTGGTGGGATTAATCCCGCACACCCATTCATGGCCTCCAGAAAGGTGGCGAGATTAATCCCGCCCACTCTTTTAGGAGGCATAAAAGATGTGGCGAGATAAATCCCGCCGCACCTTCCATGTGAATATATATGTTTATGACTATATATAAGTTGCATATCTCATTTTGTTTACTTTTATCATCTTATCATAATATTTTGTTTATCATAATATTTTGAGTAAAGCCAGTAAACCATGTATAACTGTCCAAAGCTCACATTTGTGGTGGTTCTAAAACCAAATGTTATCAGTTTTTTGCACTATCACAAATGTTAGCTTCGGACAGTTAATCCTGTCCACTTCTCTCAGGTGTATGTGAATTTATCAGTGTATTATTTTTGTATATTCGGGTTTAGACAAGTGTTTGTGCGTTTTTATATAAATTGTATTCATAATGTATTATTTTGCAGAAGGACGATTTAATTAAATAAGGAGATTCAGTTATTAGTATGGAGTCGTTGTCAAATTCAGGGTAAGAATTAAAATAAAATCTGTTATACTCGGATATGTGCTTGAAGAATTAAATACTGTTGTATACAGATGTGGAATTGAGGTGACATTGAAGACGAGAGCAGGAGAAGAGATGGGCAGGGGGATTCTGGAATCAACTTGGCCATATTTTAAGATAAATGGGAAGCGCATTTGAGCAACCATGGTTGCTGTCAAATTAACCTCTGTCACATCTCATGGACAAGCAAAACAATAGAAAGTAGATTCGCTAGTCAAGCACCGAAAGCAGGCTGCGAACCCAGATTGGACAATTCTCGACAGATATGCCTTGTTCCATCCAATGTCACGTTCTCGGATCTAGAGGTCGCCAGTTACAACAATAATCTCGGGTGGTGTTGTCGACTTGTGGATAATGATGTTCACGTGTTCACTAATGATGTTGACCGTGGAGTTCTTCTTCAGCTTAACGAAAGCCCATCTATGGAGGAGATCCAATTAGATGTCTACTTTGAAGATCTTCAGACTCATCGAGTAGGTGTATTTTCAGCAGAGATTGCTTCACAATATAGAACATCCACAAGTGGAGCAATCGTCCCTCTTCACATTGAAGAAGAACACAGCGACATCATAAGGGAGATTGAGAGGGTGGCTCGGTCTCAGGTTCTCTACAGATCACGTTCAATTTGCTTAAGAAGCTTCGGGAGCTGGAAGAATGTGCCGAAAACACTAGAACAGCTGCAGTCGGGGATCACACATGTTGATTCGGATCGCAAAAAAAAATCATCAATCGTTTTGTCAGCTGCACCTGTGGCATCTCATGCTGCAATAAGTCACAAGGAAATGATGTTGGATGAAAAGATTTATCCTTGTAGGGTTAAATATTGCAGCGTCAACCCAAACTTCAATTACAGGCCACTCAACCAGGAACGTGTAGCTGAGCTCATGGAGAAGATGAAGGACGACAATTCTTATACCGTTCCACATAATGCTGTTTTGTGCTTATACTATGAAAGAAGGAAAGGCGCTAACAAAGTCTGGATCACAACATCAGAACAACTCATGAAGATTCAGACGGAGAATAGAAAATCTATCAAGTACTACATCATTAGTGGCAAGCACACAATAACGGCAGCCCAACGACTTCTCGATGAAACACAACAAGGAACGATGGCAACAAAACTTTCCGAGCATACCCGTGAGAAGCTGACAAAAAAGATCAGCGTTTTTTAGCTAAGCCGAATCTCACAATTGAGCAGTACCATAAGTTATCGTGGAATGGGACGCTGCCGACACCAACCACTACAACAGCAAAATATGGGAGAATTTAAACACACGCGAGCCGTGTGGGAATCTCTTGCGACCACAAAGAGCTACCGCAGGGAATACACAATCTGCGAATACCGGGTAAGCAAATTGTTGGGCGGGATTTATCTCGCCGGTATATTAATCTGTCTTTTTCTCAGAGAGTTGAAGAAATTGCAGCAGTTGATTTTGCCCAGGTGGGCGGGAAGGAAACATCCTTTCTGATGATGTTGATTTCTTGCCCCGAAGATAGGATCTTTGCCAAATGGTTGGGGATTATGGAATCCTTTTCAAAAGGAACACTGAAGAAAGCAACAAGTGAAGGGGAGCCCTCAGAAAAGTCTGCAAAGAAACCCAGTAAGACGCCGAAGGCTAAGTCTGTTCAATCTACAAAGGATGTAGACAACGATTTCAAGCTCACATGGTTGAAGCCTTTAAATGGAACAACGATGGAGGAGATGGAAGTCTTGGCTGATTTGGTGATCGATGGCAAACTACAAATTAATAACAGCAGCCCAACCTCTCCTTTTCATCTCAAGGCAATGGAGTTGAAGACGGTCAGGCATTTCAAGGAGTGGTTGGGAATACACTGCCACAAACTGGGTTGGACCTCGACTTCAACATATGAAGAGGTCAGCAAATATTTGCATGTGACGAACGATGATATGCTTGTCGAATGGGTGAACCAATCGGAAGATCTAGGCAAGAATCTATTGCACGCCAACGCCAAAAAGGAGAACATTGGGATGACGCCTTCTCTTATGGCAGTCCTTCAGCAGCGGAGAACCGAATTGAACCTTATAAAGGAGGATGCTACGAATCACGACAAGCCCTACAGATGTTTGTTGTTAGATTCGGAGACTTTATGGGGTAACATCACTGCTTGTAGGAAACCGTTTCAATTGTTCGTGATGGATCGGCGGGTGTCAAAAAATCTTTCGACAGATAGGGCACTAGAGGATCTGGTGGAGAAACTTAGCCGTGCAAGCATATACATAGAAGGTATTTATTATTGAATTCATGCTTGCGCTCTTCACTGATACCTACTTTTTCAGGTATTTATTTCTTGATTCTTGCTCATGTCACCGATACTTTTGCCTTCGCCTTCGCCAAGAAGAATAGACATCGTTGGACAGGATTTTATATGAACGATGCTAATCCCAAGTGCATTGATACCGTTGTTCACTTGGTTGTTAGGAATGCGCCAAACAATTTCAAGCTTCCAAATGACTGGCCAGGCATCTGTTTGCACTCCAACGGCCCTGAACCTCCATCCGATACACCGATAGGTAGAGTGACGTATTCGGCAATGTACGTTATCCAAACATTACAAGTCAAGCGGCACGGAGCATCGTCAACTTGATCAGGGGTCCTCACAGTGATGCGTGGGTTTTTGACTACTGCACTAGGGGTCCGTCTTGAAGGAGTGTTACCTTCGGCATACATGTGTGTTTGCCGTTGAAAAGGATAAGACCATGGTTGAGGACCTGAACAAGTGGATAGATAGGGTCTCAACTGAGTACCCCAACGAATCCATAAAGGTATTTGAGAAAGTTCCCTCCAGATAAGTGCGATAGCTCTGAAGGTGAATCTGGTTCAATCTCGGAGTCTGAGACGAACTCAATCAGAATTAGACCGGAAGTTATCTCGAGGAGTACAGAACATTCGCACACTCCATGGAAACATCAATAGAAGAAGAAGATCTTGAACCATCTCACAAGCGGCTTAGACCTTCTTCTCACTCAGAAGGTAATAGCGAAGAAGAATTGTTAATGAATTAGAGTGAAATAGTTGTAAATGAGTGTAACATAAGGCATTTTTGTATATTTCTTTATATTTGTACAGAAAATAAATTCTCAAGGATTAATGAAGCTTTTAGTTCAAACATGGGTCACACATTAACAAGGTAAATAATATACCTTGATAATTTTAAGGTCAGCTAATTATCATTTTGCAGATGTAATGAAAAATTGAGAACATGGATTTTCAGCATTGCCATGAGGTAAGAGAGGGGTTTGGCGACAATTTCTTGTGCCACATGTCAGAATGACAGAGTTCATGCAGGAAATGGATAATAATGCAGCTCAAAACATCGTTACCATGGGGGCCACTTCAGTTTATCATCATTTTTATTGGCTTCAGTTCCGAAATCAATTTCTTCAGCGCATGCAATATCTGAATCTTGTAAGGATGATGTACAATTAAATGATGAAGGGATAGGCAACGATAGTGGCAACGGATAAATGTGAAAGGGAGCAAACAAGTGATTTGCAAAGTATTCAAGAGGCAACGCTATCTCATGTTACTCATGGCCATATTGTGTTGTTGGATGTCAATGGTGTTCTGCTTCATCGACAAAGGCCCGAGGATAGAAAAAAGAAATCAAACAAGGAGATTTCATTCCTTGTCATGGTAAATTTCGATATGATATTATTTTTCGTCCAGGGTTGGATCGTCTCTTTCAAAAGCTTAAGGAGATGGGTGCGCTTGTGGGGATTTGGTCATGCATGCAGATTCATAACTTAACACCGCTGTTGAATTTACTTAAGAAACATTGTAGTGTTGCAGAAGAGGTGATTCGTAAAGATTGGATTTTTGACCAGCGAATGTGTATAAACCTCTCGAATTTCACAATATAAGAAAGGAAAGCAAGCCATACTTCTTCAAGAATGAAAGAATAATTGGGACTCATGGGGAGATCAGTCGCTTAAGGATAATGAAGCACATATCTTAGTAGTAGACGACTCTCCTCAGAAGGCTATGCTCAACCAAAACATTGCTTGTATTCATCCAATCACTTTCGATCCATATTCTGATACCGATATCATGGATGAGCTAGTGAACTACTTGGATACGTGCCTCAGAAAGAAGAATCTCGAAAATTTTTGTGAGCAGTATCCACCGTATCATACATTTCCTGAAGCTTTTCTATATTGAATTTTATAAAATGAAGGATAGCAACCGGGCGCTTTATAATATTATTCTTAAGGAACGTCAGTTTTTAGATGAGCCTTTATGCAGACCTTCTATCACATCTTATGTATTAACAAGGATGGCAATCCCATCATTCGTGAGAGTGTTAAGTGGTGGCAACAACATCAAGATATTGACCAAAATGATTTGATTAATCCGGAGAGTGATGATTTAGACAAAATAGAGATTTCTTTGTATGATAGAAAAAAGTATTTATAAAAAAACATGTTGATAAGAAAATGATTTCATTTGTAATTATGTTTGATAGTATTTTTCATTATTGTAAACTATTTTTAGAATAATATGAATATTCTAAGATATTTTAGGAATATTCCTTACTAAGTAAGGTTATTGAAGGATTAATTTTAATTAATTAATATTTAAGGCTTAATTACATATTAATTAAATGATTAATTAATAATTAAAACTTAAGTATTAATTAGTAATTTATTTTATATTCCATTTTCACGTATCATGCCCACTTTAGTTACAACGTGCATGGTTTAGTTAGAGACAGCTTGGCTATACTCGGACCCAGAGAGGGGTTTAGTTAGAGATAGCTTGGCTATACTCGGACCCAGAGACACTTGTCTACTTACTCTACGCTTGGCTGTGCACATGTGATCGAGGGGACCCAGAGACATTTGTCTACTTACGTTACGCTTGGATGTGCACATGTGATCGAGGGGTTTAGTTAGAGACAGCTTGGCTATACTCGGACCCAGAGACACTTGTCTACTTACGCTACGCTTGGCTGTGCACATGTGATTGAGGGGTTTAGTTAGAGACAGCTTGGCTATACTCAGACCTAGAGACACTTGTCTACTTACGCTACACTTGGCTGTGCACATGTGATCGAGGGGTTTAGTTAGAGACATCTTGGCTATACTCGCATACTCGCATCACATGTCAATCAGGCCAAAGGCGGACCCAGAGACACTTGTCTACGCTTCGCTGTGCACATGTGATCGAGGGGTTTAGTTAGGCCAGAGACACTTGTTTACTTACGCTAGGCGGACCCAGAGACACGGGTTTAGTTAGGCCAGAGACACTTGTCTACTTACGCTAGGCGGACCCAGAGACACTTGTCTACTTACGCTAGGCGGACCCAGAGACACTTGTCTACTTACGCTAGGCGGACCCAGAGACACTTGTCTACTTACGCTAGGCGGACCCAGAGACACTTGTCTACACTTCGTTGTGCACATGTGATCGAGGGGTTTAGTTAGGCCAGAGACACTTGTCTACTTACGCTAGGCGGACCCAGAGACACTTGTCTACACTTCGTTGTGCACATGTGATCGAGGGGTTTAGTTAGGCCAGAGACACTTGTCTACTTACGCTGTGCACATGTGATCGAGGGGTTTAGTTAGGCCAGAGACACTTGTCTACTTACGCTACACTTGGCTGTGCACATGTGATCGAGGGGTTTAGTTAGAGACAGCTTGGCTATACTCGCATCACATGTCAATCAGGGGGTTTAGTTAGAGACAGCTTGGCTATACTCGGACCCAGAGACACTTGTCTACTTACGCTACGCTTGGCTGTGCACATGTGATCGAGGGGTTTAGTTAGAGACAGCTTGGCTATACTCACATCACATGTCAATCAGGCCAGAGGCGGACCCAGAGATCGAGGGGTTTAGTTAGAGACAGCTTGGCTATACTCACATCACATGTCAATCAGGCCAGAGGCGGACCCAGAGACACTTCGCTGTGCACATGTGATCGAGGGGTTTAATTAGGCAAGGGGTTTAGTTAGGCAAGGACAAGTGCGCCAACCTTAATGGCGTGAGCTTTACTTAAAATTTATTCTCTGATGAGAATCGAACCCAAGATCGCTCTGCTACGAAATGTTACAACCTTTCCCTCTCCCCTTATGCCAACTAGGCAAAGGGCCAATTGGTGTTTATGAGAGGGCCCCTGGTCATGATGACTCAGTTACGCTTGAGTCATTTTTGCCTACATATCCCACAATCTTTACTTAGGTAGTCAACCCACCAAATTAGAACTATGACACTTGGATATGTTTACACCTCCATGATGAACACCCCTTAGCCAAGTGTGCTAGTTAACACACCCGATTATAAGGCCTAACCTTCCTTTAATGGATGCCCAAGACTTAACACCTTAATGCGAGCACAAGCATGCTTGCTCACTAGAATATCCAATTAGGATCTTAGAGGTACCCTCCACGCTAGCACAACGTGTCTTTATTGCCAATAAGAGATGCGATAGTGTGGTCTTAACAGAAGTGGCAGAAGAACTACAATAAGTAAATTAGTACACACCGTGGACACAACCTTAATTAATTACTTGTTGATCTACTTAAACATAGTGACAAATTGGAGATCATTCGCATTGGATTTTTTAATAAAACTAGCTCGAACTTGAATAGCCCATTGTTTTCTCTCCTCCTTCTCCGTTGCCTCCCTATACAACCTCTACAGAGCCTATAGCCTATGGTTTCCATTCCATGTTGTAAAGAACTTTATAGAGAGCAGAGGAACTTGGAATTTGCCAAGTTGCTTTCAAAAGACTTATGTAAAGTGAGCATGTTTGGATCCTTGGCTATCTCATGCAAATCTTCCTCAATGAATGGTTTACCAACCAAAAGGATAACTTGACTAGTGTTGCAAAAGGTATCTGCTTGCCCACTTGAAATTGGCCATGAGCTAGTCCAAGTCCTCTGGATTTATGCAATGTACCACTTTGTTAGAATGGAGTTGGTACAATGGCACATCGGAGGATCTTCCAAGTCATTGATAGAGATATGTTGAAGGTCGCTAGTTGAACTCTCTACCTATATACTAGCCAGAATGCTATACACCTCTTTTCTTTCTTTGGTACTCCCTTCGCCTTCTTCTTCTTTGAGGACTTACCGTCATGTGTCATACCATGGCCCTCTTTTGACTAGTCAACCTAGTGACCTATGATGCCGTGATGTCCCTTGCTTTAGCATCACTCTCTTCTACATCCACATCAGCTATTACCACTATGGACTCTGGCAATACAACAAGTATGAAGATACCATTGCACATGTTAGCAAGGTGTTGTTGATCATCTACTACTGTTGATGAAACATGTACCTCAATTGATTGTAGCATTACAACTAAGGTTGGGCACTCCAAGGCTATGTCCATAGTAAAACTAGAAGACTAGTTTTTTGACACTATATTGGACTTTGTGGTTGTACTCACATGTACTACTTAATACATGTGATAGAGCCCCCCCCGGTTTCATGTTTACATAAGTGGGCTGGCACATCCTAGAGGGAATATACTTGGTGAGTTAATTAATGACCCATTAACCCTTAAACCTTAACCTGGGAAAGGGCAACCCTAGGGTTAGGTCAACCCTAGGGGTGTTTCTTCCCATATCCAACATGTCAAACTCATCGGAACCAACCATTAATCCAATTGGGACATGGAAAACTAGAGTAAGAGCTTTCTAAAAGGTAAGTTTTAGCTTCAATTAGAGTTTTCTGCAAATACCTAATGACACCCGACCGGACCATCACCAAATACCCAAGTGCACTAAACAGGCATGTTTCTTACTACATCTAGAGCTTGTCAACATAGTTCAGTAGGTAACAACAATCAATGTCCAAAGTAAAAAGAAGTCATAATAAAAACTATGACACACTCCTACCTTTGAAAATGTCAACGTCTTCGTTGATGTCCAACTCCAAGACTATATAATATTAGAGAAAATTAACCAAAACTAACATATCACTCTATGCGAAGTTAGCCAAAAGTTCACATAATTTCATTACCCCCCTTGCATTATGTAAAGCCAAGTACTTTAGAATCATCATTCACTAAGTTGTAAACCCAGCTGCCAGAGGCACCACCTACGACATGAAGTCAATTGGAAACCTTTTGCATGTCTGCAAAGTCTGTCACCCGACACACACAACACAATGGTTAATTCCTTTACTTAACTCGAATTTTATATTGGAAACTTCTAGTTAGTGTTGTTGCTGGCCCCTTGGTTAACAAGAAATAAAGACTTGCTTTATTCTTTAATATTAAATGTTGTTGATGACCTCTATTGTTTAGTGCACAACAAGCAGTTTGAGTTAATTTCAAATGCTTGACCAAACGCCTTTGCGTTTCTTTGACTTTTCAATTATTCCATATTTTCACATGTTACGGTATTATAACCTCACATTTCTGCATCTCTCAATGTTTATCATTACCCTTTTACAAAAGGGTTTGGTACTATACCTATCCCTGTTAATGTATAGCTTCGCTAGACTAAGTATGAGACTTTATCGGAATCGAGCTCTTTTCCAATATTAAAGTACTATTTTCGAAATCCTCTTCTTTGTAGACATGTCAATCTAACCAAAAGCGATCACAGAGGCACATGGATATACACATGTATACAATAAGGTGCCACTTGCCATCCACTTGGTGTGTTATTAATATAAATTTATTCTCGATAATAATCAAATTTAGTCAAATCCGCGATCGAGTGTGTATAAGTAACAGATTGCAAGAGAGTATGCCATTTGTAGCCAACGGTGTAACTTGGACGAGCTTGTTAGTATGTAACTTTGAAGTCGGCAGAGTTGCATTTGATGCATTAGTGACTTGCAACAAAGGAAACGTTGCTGGTGCCTATGTGATGATGGGTGATATTTACAAGCAGCAAGAAACATGGTGTATACTTTGGGATATGTGCAGAAACTTCATCTTCATCCGTACCTACGTTAGCCAAGAAGTTTCTGCTTACGAATCTCCCGTGAAGCTGGACTACTGTGCACCCTACTCTTCCACGGTGTCAAATATTTGTGCATACTCATGTTAAACCTTTTAAATTGTCAAATGTACGGTAATCACGGTTAACTTTAAAACAAGTACAGTACGTTTAGTGAATCTTCTACCAAGTTGCCAAATTGACTTGTTAACAGTCACTAGTTACAAAAAGTTCGGACATAGTACAGTAAAACAGAGCTCGCTCTTTGCCTATTCTCCCACTGTAAGAATCTCTAAGTACAGGAAAAGCTATGACTAATCACTGAACGTGTATGTGAAGTCGTTGTGTGTGATGATGTATTCCGGCTCCTTTTTCTCTGATTTCTTTTCATTTTTCTTACCTTCCTTATCTGCATTGTCTTCCTTTCTTATTGTCCTTCTTCTCCTTTGGCTCCAGTAATTCCCCATATTTACCCGTTTTCTGCACTCTCTTGAGGACTTTGTTCGGCTCCACGAACCCCACGACCCGCCTTCTCGTCTACATTGAGGGAGTGTAGACCTGGACATATATATTATCCAAGACGACGAGAGATCGGTTTGAGATGCTTACCATTCGTTGATGCCATAGCTTTCTTCACCTTCCAAAAATCTCATTGCTGGCTTCTTCTTGTTTGTTTCATTATGTTATATGTATAAAGATTACACTTTGTCACACCTATACAATTATGTATCGTATATATGCGTACTAATGTATTATCAGTCTGAGATATTTTAAATTTTTATATATTGTATTGTCATTAACTTAACTAGGACATATTAAACGAAGGTAAGAGTTTTTTAAAATGTAAGTGCTACCTTTATTTAAAATTTTAAATAATAAATATTATAAACCGATATCTAAATTTTTATAATGATTATATTTATTTACAATATATAATAAACATGAATGTTCTTTTACATTTTATTTTGACTTCAAAGTTTACATAAAAGTTAGTATTTTACTCTAAACCGGGGTGCTCTATACGTTCCTTGTGAAGCTGAATAAGACCAATTATAAGACCTTCTTAAGAAACTGTTGGGTGGGAAGTTGGGCTTGAAAGCTGCAATTACTTTGCATCTTGAAAGGAGCTCAGTCCATTCCAACTTGGCTAAATTGAAAACTTTGGGGGCAAAAGCTGGTTGAGGCTGCCGAGACGACCAAACGACGAGAAGTCCCTCGGCAAATCTAAATTTACATAGCTCAACGTCAGTTTCTTCCACATCAGTCTCGCTCAGTTGCTCCCACGTCCACGTCATGTCAAGAGCTACATGGAGCTCATATACAAAAATATTAATGTGCTTTGCACTATTATTATTGTATCGGGCACAAACACCTATGTTCCGTCCTTCACACTCAAAGTTTTGAAGTAAGCCCCTGCCTTCAACTTCTGGAAAATCTTTGCCCACGGACCACTTACATTCCTTCTCCTGTATGTTTGTTTGATACTGTTTCAAGTAAGATCCTAACATGTACCCTCCGTTCTCAGCAGCAGCCACCAAACAGCCCTTAAAACCTTGTACGCGAAATGGTGGTTTGACTAGACTTATATGTGGTAATACGATATTTTATGACAAAATCAAGTCTGAAACCATATTACTACTGTGTGTGTGTGGAAATGTATGTTAATAAGATCATTAAACACAAATGTATGTATACATTATCAAATGTGAACACCTTTGCCGTAAAACTTATTCTTTTGATCCACCCATACATTATATACACGTGCAAACACATTTACATACATACACACGGATATGTGCGTGAACACATACACATACATGGCCTGATGCTCAACATGTTTCTTTATATGCACATCCACATATACAGGCAAACATTGAAATAAGTTCCCTCAAATTCCCATATATACACAACGTACATACATATATAAATGCATCACAAAACAGATGCGTGTATATCATCAGCTACATTCTCCGAACCGAAGGCATGAATATGTTGAAAACTTCAGATTTCGCCGGTTTCTGCACGATCGGCCCGCGCTGCTCTATCCGTATTGTTTTGACCCTGATTGGGCCCTGGAATGAGCCCTAGTTTGTCCTTAAGCATATTCTTTTGAAACATTTCAAATTTAAAATGGTCTGAATCAGAATATGTTTAAAACATGACGATTATCGGTGTTGTGTCCTCGCATTCCATGGGTGCTTAAGCAGTTGATGTTGGTTGTTTGGATTGTAACACATACCATTTCATGATAGTGGTCTTCGTTCTAATGATTGATCGTTCTCCTCGTCCTCCTCTAGAAAGTTATATTCAAGTTCATGTGTATTTGCTTTCTCCGGTCTCTCCCGTGTGACATGGACCTCTTTGTGGGCTTCACTAATAACACATCGTCCAAATTACAAATATCCAAAATGTTATGGGATATTATAATGAAAACCCTAACTAAAAAGCTTTCTTTGGCATTACAGTGTTTCAATTGGTATTAAATCTTCATAGGTGTGTAGTACTACCAAAATCTTGTAAAATATGGGAAATATGGTGGTCTCTTATTCTTGCTTTTGGGGTTGTGTAGAATTTGAAACTTACGTTGCAACTTTATTATGGCCAATTCCTCCCAATCTACCTTCTTACCTTGCTCACTTAAATGATAAGTATACATGATTTCTTTATTGAATATAACTGATGTTCTATAAAATCTAAAAGAATCTATTGTACTTATTGGTGTTGGCTTGTATGTAGGTGTAAATGTGGTACTACATTAAAACATTTCTCAAGCTGTGTTAACTCAAATACATTTTTAATGAGTTTACTTGTGAATGCTAATGCGACTCCATGTAATTGCAATGTTTTGGGCTATGGTATATATGTCTTGGTTGCCTAATTAGCCAAGTGTTTATCTTGTTCGTCCATATGAAAGTATTAAAATACCTCTCAAGCTATTGCTATTGTATCTATTCTTGTATGTTTGTGATAAGAGTATGAAATGGTAGAGTGACCCAATATAGAACTAGTGAGACTTGTGGAGTGGGTTTGGATTGTGATTCCTACTGTGGGCTTGTAGATAAAGCGCTTGTTATGTCAGTGTGATAATCCATGCTATTGGCTATTTAATGTTCTATGGAAGACGGCGATTAAGAATAGATGGCTCAATTAGAAAATGTAGGAACTAATTGTCTCTTCTATATCACTATATCACCACTATATTTATGGCCTATCAAATATTTCTAAACAATTTACATGTTATTTTTTAATTTGTTTGTCATGCATATTCCATTGTTAGATATTATGATTTTCAATTTTCTTTATTTATTGAAAATCGTGTCACATTTGTGTGAATTATTTTATTTATATCTTGAAAAGATTTTACTTCATGTATCTTTTAAATAAGAATGTTTTTTTTCTCCTTGTACATCTTCATTACGAATGTGTTCTTTCCATATTACAATTTCATTTTGATTATTTTCTTGTAGTTTTTTTGGTTTTATTATGTGATTTGTCTTCATTTTGATAATGTTGTTGGATCAGATATCGATAATAATATATAGTCCATACCACTTGAATTTGAATTTATGTTCATGAGTCTTAGATTTTCCTCAATAATGTCATACCAATTCACTCATTTGAAATATGAGTTATGGTTGTACCTTTATGAGATAATCATGTCATACTTTAATTCACTATTAAATAGGTTGAATATTTAACAGAGATTGTTACCTTTTTTCATGGAGCTTTTGTATAGGAGCAAAGATGCCATAAACATATATATATATATATATATAGCAACTGGACTCTTATGGCCTTAAACATCTCTGATTCTTAAATTTCACTTGAATTAAAGTAATTATATATACATATATGTATATATGTGCATGGACGTAGGTTTGTGTGTGTAAAATCAACATATTTCACATATAATATATTTTATTTAATATAAACTTACTTTTTAGGAATAGAATATTTCAAAATAATTTGGCCATGGTCTTTACAACTTCACGGTGATGTAATATGTTTTCACAAAAAAGTATTTTTAAGGACCATTTATCATCATATATAAAAATATGTGCCTTTGTATTATACATATTGCATATATGTATCTACTTTCATTCATGTGATTTTTATAAATTAATTATATGTATTTCATGCAATGTATTATGTTTAAAACATGCGGTAATTAAATTTTTAATTTAATTAACCAGTGAGTGCAAAAAACAAAAGCGATCGATATTACTAATGATATAATGATATGACATTTTTTTTTCTTCATTGACGTGGAATGTGTATACAGGCTGTCTGCCCTAATGCTAAGGATACTTTCCCCAACTTTTGAATGGCAGACTCCTCACTAATCATATATGATATATTTGGTGCATGTGTGTGTGTTCGAGGAAAGTCATAGATGAGGTTTTGCAAATGATACCTCATGATTACATCTCTATATCAAATTCATATATAATATGGTATCGTTTGTGTGCGTGTACGAGCATTATGCATATAGAATCGAACTAAACTGTAAGTTGCATTGTCGTACACTTTATTCTGCAATTCGGGCTCCACAAAGGAGAGATGACTAAGAATGTACTGGAGTATAAGAAACCCTCGAAACAAAATATCACTCTTCTTACCTGTTGGAAGCAAGCAAGTTGCATAGTTTACACCTCGCAACAAAGATGTGCAGTAAGAAATTGCCTGTAATTCCTCTGGAGAGGAGTAGCATTTTAATCAGGGGACCATTCCCGGAGGTGAATGGCGCAAGTACGACTCTCAACCTCGGCCAAACCAGCGTATCGAGTTTCACTGTGACAAATCTCTCAATTACACCTGTGCATCTGACTGCAGTAAGATTAGCGGGGTATGGTAAGCTGACAGGTTTCCACGGGTTAGTCTGCTACCAGAGCGGTTTGCAGTCGTCTGTAAACTCCAAGAACTGCAACTTGGTTAAGAACTGGACTCTTCAGCCGAATGCAAAGCTTTCTTTCTTTCATCAGCTGCTCCCCAAGACGAGCTGGTCTTCATACTGCAAGGATCTTATGTGATTTTTCACATGGGAGGGTCGTTAAGAATGTCTCTGTCCTTGTTGAAGATCCTTCTAATCCAGTAAGTTTGGTGTGCGCGTGTGTGTACGAGAGAGAGAGTTATATATATTTAGCTATTTACAGGTTCAGGAACGGCCTAAGTTATATCGCAGTAACCAGGCTGGTTATAAACCAAGGCAAGAGAGGGTAATTTTGAAAATTATTTTAGCTACGTACTAATATCTAACAGTGATATATGCCGTAGTAAAAAAATGTTACAGATTAATAATTAAATTAAATTAATAATTAATAAATTAATAATTAATAAATTAATAATTAAACATTTATGTAGCATTTTTCAACTACGGATTTAATCAAAGATATCTAACAAATCTAAATCAATGCAGTCTAGGTGATTATACAAAATGTTATCTGATTATTACACTTTATTGTTGCAATGTTAAT
>PUQB01001391.1:0-20067 GCA_003024785.1 Selaginella tamariscina
TCGGAGAAAGAAATGTAGTTGAGTCCTTGATGAAACACTCGGCACCTCCACAACTCCTTCCATCATCTGCACCACTTTGCTCATCACAGGTCTCATATCTGGATCATCTTGAACGCACAGCAATGCCCCTCAGCCTGTCTTCTTCTTTATCCTCCTTAGTGAAGTACACAGTTTGCTCTCTGGGTAGCAAGTAGTAATCCAGGTAGTCACTTGACAAGCTCTTGTTTCTCCGTCCAGATACGATCTCTAGCAACAAAACCCCAAAACTGAACGCATCGCTCTTCTCCGTGATTGTTCCTTCTTGTAAACACTCCGGTGCAACGTACCCAGGAGTACCTCTCATGGTCGTCATCTGTAAGTAGCTCTCTTTCCTGTCCATGAGCTTAGAGAGCCCAAAGTCCGCAATCTTCGGCTGGAAACTGTTGTCAAGAAGCACATTCTCAGGCTTGAGATCCAGGTGAATGATTTTGTCAGCACACTGCTCGTGAAGATAGCTCAGCCCTCTGGCAGTCCCAATCGCAATGTTGTACCTGGCTTCCCATGTCAGGCTACTCTCTGGCGTCCCGACTTCATTGAATATCCACTTCTCCAGAGAACCATGCACCATGTACTCGTACACTAAGAGACGCTTCCTAGGGCCTTCAGCACAGTACCCCAACAGCTTAACGAGGTTCCAGTGATGAGTCTTTGCTAGAATGGCGACTTCTGCATAGAAGTCCTTGCTTCGCTGGTTGGAGCCTTCAAGCTTCTTCACAGCTACTTGATCTTGGCCAATCACTCCTTTAAACATACTTCCAAACCCACCGTTACCAAGACACTCACTGAAGTTGTTGGTGATGATCTCAAGCTCTTCATACGTGAAACGTTTAGGCATGGAGTTGTGAAGTGACAACTCTAGTTCTTCGTCTTCTTCGTCCAGGAACCTGTCTCGCCTACGTTGCATCGTCTCCCAGAGGAAGCACCCTAGCACAGGGAGGAGTACTGCAAGACTTACGGCGAGAAACTTCTTCTGTTTTCTCTTTGCCTCATCTCCCACTTTCAAGAAGGCTACGTAGTCACCTGTCTGAAGCGTTTGCACGTCCTCATGCGTCTGGAAACAAGTCCTCCCCTTGTGGAAAACGGCCTTACAGGAGCAGTTGGATGTACAATCCCTGATGCATTCTTTTTCCCCAAAAGCTTTTGAACTGGTATAGTTGGTGAAGAAGTAATCTACACCCTGTGCTACCTTACAAACGTGACTGGCTTTTGTTGAACAGGACATGTGGAAGGATCAAGTGCAACTTGAGGGCTGCAAACTTGGTCTCTCAGCTGGAATGTTTCAGGACACCCAGTCCGGCACTTCCAGTGGCTCCTTCGCATACTTGATATGCTCCACACTTGCCAGGAAGAAAGCACTTGTTGAAGAGACTAGAAAAGTTGAACAGAGCCCTCCATTCTTTGTTCCAGCTATAGAGTACAAGGTCTCCATCTGGTGTCAGCTTGATGAATGTTGCATAGTATGTCCGCTCCAAATCGGTGTAGTTCACTGGCAGCTGTATCCTGCGGTCATCTGGATTTGGGTCACATGAGTCATGAGGTTGTTATAAGGGTTGAACCGAGAGAAATTTGTTCTCAGATCGAAAGAGGTACTATAATCTCCGTACCAACAAAAAACTGAATAGATCTTTGTAGAGGAAGGTGTACCAAGGGCCTTAGTGGTGTTTTCCCAGAGAAACTAAAGACCCAGTAGGGCTCAGAGTTGTAACGGAGAACAAGACCGTTCTTCTCCATGACAAGCTTGTAAGGTCCATTGCTACTGTTCACCTGTGAAATCCAGCTGACAAGTTCGGTACCCGGCTTGAGAACTCTCGTGAATAATAGAGTATCAGTTGGCTGGTCACTGCTTATCCAGATTGTACTTCCCTCGATATCCTGAAGCCGTATACTCGCATTGTCTGTTATGCAGAGTTCATGAGCTCCCTTGCCTGATGTGTTTGTCGATCACACAGAAAGTTCATTCTCCTTGAGGCCGAGGTTTCCATCGGAACCAAATTCTAGAGTGACATTATTCCCCTGAACTTGAAGTGGATTGTTTCTGTTGGCCGACCATATTACTAGAGGATAGACAAGGTCCCAGAGCTTATGTGGATTACGGATTGCAACAAGGGACAGAACATATGACCTCGGTATCGATGCAGATTCGTAACTCAGAAGCCATACCTGACAGATCAACTCTCCCCCGTTTGCTGTATAGTTGGACGAGAAACCTGAGTAGTAGCCGCTCAATCCATTTGTTTCAAGCGGGTATAAAGGTCCGTCGAATTCAGCTTTGTTGCCAAGGGGATAACATGTGTAACCCTCACAAACGTTTACCAGGAGAACCAAAATGGCTATAATGTAGAGCCGGAGGATTGGATGTAGATTGAACGGTCAGAGTCTGCCAATTTATCGTAACGCAGCGCGCTTGTGTACCTCGGGGTCACCATCATGAGAAGTGTCGTTATAGATAACTATTAACTTTTGAGACAAATCGGGACACACCGCGGTAGTGGACAGAACAGAAAGTGTTAATGTCTATGTGACTACATGTGTCGTGTGTGCGTATGCTGCACAACCGAAAGACTAGAAAGTGGGACACATCATAAGTAGAACCTGTACAAAATGTTTTAGGGTTTTTTCATCTAAACTAGCCGTAGCAAGTCAATTTTAGATATGCAATTGCCTCTGTGTCTTGTTGATATATCTGCATGAATTAACAATGCATGAGCAGCGACAAAAGTGCGATTCTTCCTTTTTACAATGCCATTTTTGCTAGGGGTGTAGTGGGCCATGGCATGTAGTCGTATGCCTACATCACTATAGATGTCCCGGAGGTCATTGTA
This sequence comes from Selaginella tamariscina, assembly GCA_003024785.1. Lineage (NCBI taxonomy): Eukaryota > Viridiplantae > Streptophyta > Lycopodiopsida > Selaginellales > Selaginellaceae > Selaginella > Selaginella tamariscina. The sequence goes on from PUQB01001391.1 coordinate 2,862, forward strand.
GAAGTATTCACTACCATGGTCAACCCAACGAGCTTTTATCTTTTGACAAGAGTGTAATTTTTTTTTTTTTTTGCTAAGAGGTGTAATTACCTACACCGCGACAGATGCCCTAAAGCTCATTGTTGAAGTATTTACCACGTGTCAACCCAAACAGCTTTTATCTTTTGCCAAGTAGATTTTGTTTATGTTTGAAACGTAGCAATTGCATTACTCTTGCATATTAAGATCAAGAAGTGGATGCATGTCCAATGGTTATAATAATTAATGAATGTGATGAAATATTTTACACCATCGTGGCTTGGCATGTCCATAAGGCCACAAAAATTAAAATGGATCAAGTCTAAAAGTCCAATTGCTTGATGCTTGCTCAGTGAGAAATTCTAGTGGTGATGCTTACCTAGAACCAAGCTTCACAAAATATAAATGAGATACATAAAAAATCAATTTAGTAATAATGTTTTGTAATTTCATTTGCTAATGCACATGACCAAGTCTCTTATGCTAGAGCTTCGCACGAGAACCTGCCTCCACAATTTGATAGGCCTAAACTGGGTTAGCAACAGTAATCTTGTACAAGTCCCCAATGCATTGCCTACGAAGTAATTGTGTACCATACATGTGAAAGTCGTTAAAGTCAACCAAAGAGACTCCCTTTGCATTAAAGATTATCATTACACTTTAATCGCATATCTTGGTGGTGATGGACATTAAGTTTCATTACAAGGTGGAGATGTGCATAGCACCATCAAATGCCATGGTCCTTCCATGATCAAGTGAGAGTCAAAATTGCTCGATGCCTTTTACAAGGATGGTGGTATTGTTACTTAAATGAACATCATGTTTTTTAATGTTCTTAATATTGCATAAGATTAGTACAACCAAGTCTAGGAGCTACATATCGGTGTTGCAAATGCTTCTACATTGTAAAGCTCCTCATCAACCTCATTTGCTGTAGCAATCCCATCACTCTTAAGCAAATTGGCTTTCGCCATCATAGTAGCTAGTCGCTTGACATGCTTTGGAGCAGTGCAATCTCGAGCTTAGTGCCCCATCTCTAAGCAACAAGCGCATTGATTCTTGGCAAGTCTGGGCTTGACACGCCCAAATGCCTCGGAATTTAGCCCTTTTTGGGCCTTTGATGTTGCATGAGGTTTTACCACCTTGGCATCACCAAGAGCCTACAAAGCATGCATAGCTTGTGGCATTTTTCTCTCTCGCTTTACATGGCCTCAATATTGCAAAAACTCCTCACAACATTTGCCCAAGTCATCCATAATTGGAGAAGCAAGCTCTCAACTACATTCTTCTAGTTAGTCGGCAAGGATTTTGTAGAGGCGCAACCTCTACTGCTCATATGTGAGATAGAGCTTCGCCCCAACAATCGCAAGCTATATGAAGAAGCCTTGGAACTTGGCAGTGTGAGGCTGAATAGTGCCATTTTTCTCCAGCCTCAAGGAATCCATTTGTGAATGGATGTTAAAGACATCCATTTCACTCTTGGTGCCGTAAATGTCACTTAACCACTTCTAAAGTGATGTCGTAGTGGACTTGGGAATTGATGGAGTAGCAAAGAGAACATTTGAGGAAAGACACATTGCAATACTCCCTCTAGCCTTGGAATTCGGAGGTTCCAATCATGCACCTTAACAACACTAGAGTCTGGAGTTGGCGACAGCTCTGTCCCATTTACAATTCCCAACAAACCATGAAACAAAAGGTAGGATTCAAGATGGTCAAACCCTTCTTTATCAAACTTGCAGATGGATGTCTTTCTTTCTATAACATTATCCCAACTCTAAGATCAAAGTGCACCACCCTAACAGACAGAATAGAAAGCCTTAATGTCTATGTGACAAGGGTGTGTCATGTAACAACTTTGACATTGTTAAATATCACTAACATGATGAATCATTATTATGTATTTTGTAGTGGATTCTTACTATTTAAAACCATTAAATTAAGATAATTATCATTTGGAGAATCTTTATGTACAATAGAGTTAAGGTAAATTTTCACTTGATTTAAACTTGCAGCCTTTTGGGGTTAATTCTAACAATACAGCTTTTTAGGGCATCTTTGATGTTGAACACGGTGTGAATTTTTTAAATGGCACAAATAACATTTTGAGATTATTACTTTACCTTAAAATCGAATTGACAATATTATATACTTGTGTCATATATATTGAAAAAGAATCTACTCCTAACATTTATAAATCTTTGGGTGTATGTATGATATTTGATAAACATGGCTTTGTAATGTTATAAGTTTTATTGTGTTTAATTTAGCACCAAGGATAATGCATGATTTAAAATTTTAAAGTTTTGTCCCATCCTCGTTACCTAATATGGTGCATAATTATAAAAAAGTGTGAATTTTATTTTATTTATTACAATATGTTCTTAAATTATAATTGTATATGATATGTCACCTCATATGTCTGAGAATGAACTGCAACACTATCTGTGACTCTAAAAAGGCTATGAGTTGTGCCTCATCCTTTGTCATATCGAGGACAATGTGAACTTGTTATTTATATGAAACCTTTTTTGTGCCAATGCTCCATTGTTATTGTTAAGGAAAGATATTATTTTTATAATGTTACATTTCACATAATCAATGTCAGTGTGGTATTGGTGTTAAAAACGAGGTATCAAATTTGACAATGTTACATTTCACATTTTCAATAAGAACGTAATTTCACAATGCTCCTTAATGCTAATGATGATTAATTAATTTCATAAAGTTAAAAAAGAGCTTTAAATAAATACGTAACACAAATGTTTATTTGAATAATAAATAGAAATAATAATAACATAAAACAAAATTTATTTTATTTCATTCAAGAATAATTCATTATCTTTTTTTTTTTGAAAACACTATAAAACATTCTTTTTTATGTTTTGAAAACACAAATATGCTTATACAAAATTTAATCCATTTTAACAATTTTTTCACCACCATAATATATCTGTAGCACATATTTATATTCATGAACAAATCCTCAACCCTGCAAGGATAACACATCGAGCTCCAAGGATGACATTACGTGCCAATCACATTTCATAACACACTATATATTCTATAGAACTTTACATTGTAATGGATAATAAATGTGCTTAAGGCTTTCCTGCACATTTTCATATTGGTTTTTAAGATATGTTACAAAGTTCACGGTGGTAAAGGGTTTGTCTTAGTTATGTATAACAAATGGATATTTTTAAAAATTACAAAACTTGTGTGAAAATTATAAAAATTGCATGATAGATATTTGTTTAAAAAAACATGAAACGTTTAGAAGTATCATTTAGAAGGGCCATTAAACTTAATTAATAGAGTTTTTATTTGTTTCTACTGTATATTATACAGGTATACACACATGTAATGTACATACTAAGTGTGACAGTGTTTAGGTCCAGTCAGAGGACTGGAGAACCAACAGCAACAACCAGAGACATATTAGAAATAACCTATCTAGACGATGAACCAAAGTGTTTTCATTTAGAGCAAAGATCTAAATATTCGTACCTTAGTCTTAATGCCATGGTCGTAGTAAATTTCTTATATAACACGGAGCCTTTTCTTGTAGTCCTGGAAGCTTCCATGGAAAGGTGACACTTTGCCGTCGGTCACTACCCAAAGCTCGTCCACGCTCCCTGATATCAAGTGCTCATCGTGACTCACCTGCAATAGAAATACACTTGTTCAGAAGGAACCTACAATCGCCACTCACTCACTCACTCACTACCTAGCACTCACACACGCACACACGTGGACATATAGTACGTATATACTCTATCCAGTTACATCTATATATGAACATATACAGACCATTAAGACTCCTCCTTGAAAGAGAGCTAATCCCTGAATAAGCGCCTCCACAGCGTCAAGGTCCTGAAATGACACGAGCTTAGTGTATATCATATCAACAGTATCATAGCGTGGGAAGAATTTTATTAATTTAGTTATACATACCAGATGATTTGACGGCTCGTCCAGCAAGAGAATGTGCGGCTTGTTAAATGTTATCTTAGCAAATGCTACACGACTCTTTTGACCACCTGCACAACAAGGATTGGCTTAGAACATTATTGTTTACATGAATCATTCTCCTAATTTGAGAATTAGGAAAATACTTAAGTCTTGATATTGTTATGGTTCTTTGATTACCTGAGAGAGTGTACATCGCCTGAAGTGCCAGATTACCTGACAGACCGAATGAACCCAAATGTCCCCGGAGCTTTTGCTCAGGAACACCCTGTTATGTAAAAGAAGTGTTAGCCGGGTATGTGTGGTGCGTGCGCGTTTCAATATGTATGCACATGATACATCTGTTCTCATGCATACCGGGAAACAGCGGGCCATATACAGTAGCGGCGTTGAAGAAAGATCCAGGCCGTCAACATGATGTTGACTGAATACAGCCATCCGCACCTGCAACCTCAACGTTATCAAGTATAGAACTTCACACACACACACACACACACAGAGGTTTTATAAAAGTACCTTTGGAGAACGGAACACTGTTCCTGAAAGTGGCTCCAGTTCTCCAGAAATAAGTTTCAGTAGAGTAGATTTTCCGATACCATTGTCGGACAACTGCAAAGCTCCATTCAGAAGAGAGTTTCAAGGACACTCTACACGCGCACAAACGCACACGTATGGGTCTTGAAGGTTACCAGCCAGGCGACTGTCAAGATCTAGACCAAAGTTCAGGTTCTTAAATAAGATTGGACCACCCGGATATCCAAATGAAGCGTCGCTGTGAAAAACATTATATAAAAATATTAATACATCACGTAAACCTCCCAACGCTCAACACGGGAGTATTTGATAAGCATTATACATACAACGTAATAAGAGAGAAAAAGCATGATGATACATTTATATACATGTATAAGAGAGAGATAACCTGAAGCTGATGATGGGTCCAGAGGGTCGATCATCAGGAGTCGGGAACTCAAACTTGTAGCTGAATACAAACACAAAGTCTGATTAATAAATGAGGATAAAGGAATAGTAAAGACGTACTCTGGGTCGTTGACCACAGCATCCACATAGCCAATTCGATCCAAAGCCTGGTAAGTTCACAACTTAGATATGGAATGCGAAATTTAAAACCGGTACCTTTATCCTTGATTGAACTAGTGATGCCCGTTTAGCATTATATCTAAATTTGTCCACGAACGCCTACATAAAGCGTAAAACTCGTATCAAAATCAATACCAAAGACAGACCACTTATGTACATGTGTGTGGGTAACCCATATCAATTAAGACGTTTTATATTACCTGGATATGAGCTCGAGTGCGTTCATTAGATTCATGTGCTTTTTGTTGATTTGAAAGACGTTCTGCCCTCGTCCTTTCAAACGTATCATAATCTCCTTTATAGGTGGTCAACTTCTGTCCGTGCAGGTGCAGTATGTCCGTCACAACCTGCATATACAGTATATATATGTGTGTGTGTCTGTGTCTGTGTGTAGAGAAGGGGGTGTTGGTACCGCATTGAGGAAGTTTCTAGCGTGTGAAACCACAATAAGTGTCTTTGGCCATTTCAGAAGATAAGACTCTAGCCATAGGACTGCATGTAGGTCCAAGTGGTTCTGCAAGAAGAAACATAGTCAATAAAATATTAAGAAAAGAAATTCTTAAACCTATGCCATATATTTATCTTTTAACATATTACAATCAAAATATCATAACCAATTAAAGCAACAATAGTTACCGTTGGTTCATCGAGCAGCAGAAGGTCAGGCCGTATGAAAAGGGCTCGTGCCAAAGCGATCCGCATACGCCATCCTCCGGAGAATGTTTTTGTTTGCCGAGTTTGCATATCAGATGTGAAGCTGAGCCCCTGAATATTGCTCATAACAATCAATAAATCAGTGATTATAAATGGTCGATTTAATATTGGCATATAATATGTACCTAGTTAATACTTACCGCAAGTATAGATGCAGCACGAGCTTCAGCCGCATCCGCATCTATTTGCTCCAATCTCTTGTATATTTGAGCAAGTCTCTCAGATGATGCGTCCTTGCCATCCGATACAGAATCAGTTTTGCTGTTTGTGGCTTTCTGCAACAACAAATGCACTTTCAATGAACAATTGTGTTTATACATTTAGCAAAAGCAACACTAACGAGTATGCAAAGTACAAAAGCTTACCTTCTGACCGACTAGACTTGCCTCTTCTTCAAGTAATCGCTTGCGTTCAATATCCGTGTTCAAGACACATTGTAGAACCGTCGTAGAGTCGCCAACAACCTCTTGCTCGACATGTAATATCTGGCAGCTCTTGGGTATTCCCTCAATAGCGTGCATTGCCATGTGTTTAAGCAATGTTGTCTTTCCAGTACCATTTCTCCCAACAAGACCTGTGAGACAAATGTGCAAACCACGTGTGTAATATGAAACACTCAGAACAAACTCTGTCATACCGTATCTTCGACCATAAGCCAGGGTGACTGAGGCACTATTAATAAGCTCTCTTCCTCCCATTGAAATGCTGAAGTTCTCCATACGTATATCCTTCGATGCACTAGCCTCTCCGTCCATATTGTGATTGACGTACATACCGGGCATGCCAGCTGTTGCTGTTTCTGCAGCTGCTAGATGAGCCTGATATTCCGCCTGTTCACATCACCATGATGAATAGAGTGTATAATCTATACGCAGATATACATTATGGACAATACGACTAACCAGTCTTTGACGTTCTTCTTTTTTTCTTCTTCGATCAAGCTTGGCCTGATCACGCTCGGATATCTGAGGAGCTCCGTCATCGACTTGAGCTGGTGTAGCATTTTCTGGAACGCGCAAGCCTTCGGACATGCGCACAGGCGCCGCAAGACTGCGTACTTCTTTCTGCTCAACCGCATTCTCTCGATAACCGAATTTCTCTGCTAGCTTCCTACAAACCTGGAACAAAAATCATTCTTTGCGATTTCTCTCAGAAAATAGAGATTTGGAGCTAGACTTCTCTCAAAACAGAGATTTGAGATAGATACCGATTTAGCCTCGGCGTCGTCTTCAACACAGTCAGCGTCTACAAGAAGCAGGCCGAGAGCTTCATATGCATTCTCACCGGATTTGCCGAAATCAAAAGTGTCGTCTTGGAGCACATTGATGATGTAGTCTACGATGATCGAATCAACGTCTCCATCACGTACACGCTTCCCTATCAGCGCCAGAACCTCCGCCTTCACACGCCCGTCTATCCCCATTTTGATGAACCCTAGACCTCTGCATTCTAGGGCTTTACATTTAATCGTTTTAGGGTTTAACTAAAAGCATATTACTCGAGATATCCATTACATACATTAAAAGAACATCATGGTTTCCTTTGCTGTCAATAGCTTCTGTGTCCGAGAGCTTCCCACTATCCTTTCGAGCTACGATACAAACAGAACATCAAAATGAAAACACGCACACGCACACGCGTCTCTGATAACATACTTGAAGATTGTCAAATTTGGAATAGATTGCTGTACATGAAGGGTTCTGTCCACCTTCCAACATGTTGACTATCTGTGTCATCACAAATAAAAGTAGCATGAGTACTTGTGTGTGTGTGTGTGTGTGAGAGAGAGAGAGAGACCTCTGAATAGAAATTCGGTGATCTGGTAGTGAATAAAAAATCAGTTCCCGGACGCCTCTTATCTGCCAATAGAGATATACTTTTTCAGTATAAACTCATACACCATTAACTATAAGAAATAGGCATGTAAATAAAAAGCATATAAACTACTGAGTACACACACATCTGTTAAATTACTCACTTTATAACGGTGGTAAAAGTGTGCGCGTTCTGTGTACAACATGATTCTTCTTTGTCCATGATAAAACCACGTTCGAGCTCGAGAAATATCGCTTGTTTTTGTATACCTGTTGTCTAAGTATTATTAAACTACATACATGCATACATACCAATAAACACACACACACACACACACACACGCATGCACAAAAAAAAACTATATATGTGCTTAAGAACGTACTCTCCAAGAAGGCAGAATGACGCACTCTCGGCCTTCAAGAAATTACGTAGCCGCACAAAATCAAAATACGATCTTACAAACAGCAAAATCCCACCCTGTAAATAGCATTAACAATCAAGTAAAGTTGAAACATAATAGTACAAACCTGTAATGACTCCTTCATCCTTGGAAAGATCTGTACGGATGACAGTCAAAATCTCTCTCTCACGCATGCACGCACGCACGCGCACACACACACACACAACCTGCTTCTTGAAAAACTCAAATCTTGCATCATCTACTTCGCTGATAGAATCGCACTGTAGACCTTCATATACCTGGATAAACTCTACTTAAATTAATAACATGAATATCATTATGATTAAGAAAGTATAATTACCTGTCGAACTTGCACAATGACGTTTGATAACACACCGTCATAACGGCAACATAACTTAATCTAAAATCTCCAAGTAAACATTAAAGATAAACCATTAGCTACAAATACTTACTTTGCCTGAATGGTTTACACAAGTTCGAAGGAACATTGCGTTTATAGCTGTGCACGAAGAAAACCAAACGTGTATATAGAAGTGCTTACTATATTTATGTATATGTATACATATACTAATATAATATTATAGGATACCTGCATCAGGATGACGATAGAAAAATAGTTTGACGAAAGTATCGTGCATGGCCATTTAAATACCTTAAAAAGATTTAGACAAAGTTATTCAAAGCACAGGCACGCACACGATTAGAAGGCGCTGCTTACCATTCTCGTATTCTCATGATATCACATCATGCTGCTGAGAGGGAAGCTTGTTCAAGTGCTCAAACACAGTAACAATGTGTGACCAATTCTGTGAAACACAGAAGTATTAACTACACACACACACACACACACACACACAACATTCGTTTTAATCAGCATACCTGCATGAGTATGACGTCTGCAAAATCTATGACCACGATCTCAATTGAAGATAAAAAGTCGACGTTTTTCTCCTTGTCAGCTTCGGCTTCTTCAATGCTCTGGGAAAAAGCCATATATCTATATTGTTTGATGAACTTCATAAATATATAAGCTATACATACATACATACACATACAACCATAACTTACAGTCATTAAGCCAAGTGGTGATGCAAGAACAACGTCAGAAGATAAGAAATCGCTGTAAAGATGTATGCTCTTCCTAAACACAATCGTAAGATATTAGACACATAGCTTTTTTATTATATGTACGACGTACTTTGCAAATTTGATTCCAATTCTAAAATGATCGTCGTTGTTACCACCGAAAAGCTCTTGATGGTCTTGAGGTTTTGATGTGTTCTTCTCGTCCGGGTCATCATTTTCAATGCCAAAGTCATCCATAAAGCGTTGCTTATAATCAACAGTAGCCTGTTAAAAACCAATTCCAGACAGTCAGATCAATTTCCATATGTATACACTGTGTGTACCTTCTGTGATGGTGGAAGTAAATCCAGTAGACGCTTTACGAGCCTAAGTGCCATGCTCCTTATAGGCAGCAAGAAAAGAACCTAAAATACAATGATATATTAACTATATGACACACACACACACACACACACACATGCTCAGACCTTCGGGCGAGTAAACCCTTGGTCCCGAGGAACTTCAAAAACAGACGCATTTGATTCTCGATTATGTAGCTTGTCATTATTCTTGGTGATCAAGTCTTTAGTTTTTAAGATATGATTTATCTGCAACAGAAGACATACATAGATACTACATATATACATACATCTCTCTCTCTCTCTCTCTCTCTCTCTCTCTCTCTCTCTCTCTCCTCTCTCTCTCTCTCTCTCTCTCTCCTCTCTCTCTCTCTCTCTCTCTCTCTCTCTCTCTCTCTATATATATATATATATATATATATATATATATATATATATATATATACTCATGTTTTCGTTCACTTACAGTGTGAAAGAGATAAGCATCCATGATCCATGATGCACGTTTCTTTCCAGCGAGGGACGCCTTTCTCGAATGTAAAACATCGGAAAACTGTTACCTGCAAAAAGAGTTTTAGAAAAAGTAAATATTTTTATGTCTGTGACACGTACACAGAAACTTACATAATGCAAACAACTGGCATTGCTCTTCACTACGAAAATCTCCAAACTTGCCTCTCACAGCATTTTGCCAATGCTTCCGGAGCCTCAATTTAATGCTATAGTTTGAAAGCTTACTCTCTGCCTGCAAATAGTAGTGATAGATAACAATATATATTGGGTCTATACCTACGTTTGGAAGTTTATGAGAGTTGGTAATCCACTTTGCCTTCTGGATTCCTAAAGCGGGAGTCTCCACCTTAAATTTGGCTTTAGCGCCGTCCAAAGAAGTTATTTCCTCCGTGGTCAGAGTATGTTCCAAGTGGCGTTTAAAGTCACTAACAAATAAAAGGAATTATAAAACGAATGCAAAGAGAGAGAGAGAGAGAGAGATTACTCTACAATATCCTCTTGAGTATCTTCATCATCCAGTGGTTCCTCTGTAGGAGGTTCATATCTTATAAGCTCGTCATCACTTTCGTCTTCAGTTTGTTTCGTCTGGACATCTATATGTAATATGAACACTATAATTGTAACAGCATAATCTTATCAAGGGAATGTGGTATATATATATATATATTATATATATATATATATATATATATATATATATATATATATATATGCATAGGGCAAACATAATAAAGGAAAAGAATACCACTAAATGTGTGTGTATATATTTATATATGATATATTACCAGTTTCAGCATCAATTCTGGAGATCTTAATTTGAGCGACTTTCTTTTGCTCTTGTTCTTCTTCTCTTTCTCTTCTTTCCTTCTGCCAACAAGACAATAACGAATCATATATATATATATATGTGTGTGTGTGTGTGTGTGTGTCGTATGTTTTATGCAGAGACACACACGTACATGTACACAAATGCATGTATCGGCGAAATGGGCATTTCCAAAACAAAGATATTACCTATTCCCTTGAGTGGATTTCAACGATGCAATAAGTGTATCATATGCCGTGGATGGATCTACGGGGGTTGAGATCTCGCCATCGCTCTCCTCTGCATCCCCATTGGATATAGATCCATCTCTCTCTTCTCGCGGCCTCTTCCGCGCCATACCTAAATTTACCCTAAACCCTAAACCTCCATGATTTTAAATATGTAGTAATAATTATTGTCTTTCATAAAATATAATTAAATGAAGTCTCCTAGTTCAATTTTTAAATATAACAGATATAACAGAGAATAACATTAAAGCAAACGATGACAAGAAAAAAAAAATATTTCATTTAGTAGTTTAAATCAACTTGGCATCTTCTTCTATATATATATATATATATATAGCTATATATAAAATATCTCTCTCGCACGCACACGTCTTCCCATCGTTTTCCAAATGTTAGACCCATACTTTTTTATCTCTAGACTCACCGACGGACGGCTACTACGTGTTTAGAAAAACGATTACCAAGTGTAAACATGAACAACAACACATACGTGACAAGAAGAAAAATCTATTTCATATGTTATTTTACTCGACTTGGAAAGCATTTCTGGAGCTTCTTCGTGCCAACTATCTCTCGTCACCCCACACAATATATACACATACATCAGATAAGGACATGTTTCACCTTCAAACAAGAATAATCAAATCACTGTTGTGTAGTAAACACCACCCTACTGCCACTCCAATTCTGATCTAGAAACACCGGCTCCTCGACGCACACGGGAACAACAATCGGCTGTTTAGATACAGTTTTCTGATCACCGGGAGAGGAGACAAGCGGCCTGTGGCCAAAGAAGAGAGAGATATGACCAAGTAGCTTATCCTTTCTGGTAAAGCTGGTCCCGCAAGAACACATCCACTTCTCTTGCCCACAGTGCTTCTCGTGTGTTCTCAGGTCTGCCACGACTGAGAACTTCTTGCTCCGGCACTTGCTGCATGTAAGCATCTTGGGGCAGTGAGACCTCCTGTAGTGGTTCTTCACACATAAAACAGTCTTCAGTGGTGTGAACTTGGGATGAAGCTTGTGTCTCTTGCAGCCATGAACGGCACGAGTACCTCTTGCTCCTCCTCTTTTGTTGCTCATCCAGTTCCTGCTGTACTCTGGGTTTAGACAACGCTGCTGCAGTCTTATACTCGTCTCCATGACCCCTCATGTGCATTCTCAAGTTGGCATCCCTCTTGAACCCCTTACCCACACGTCACAGAAGTGCGTGTGCTCCGCCAGAATCTCCATTGAATCCAGCTCTATAAGATCGTACGTGCCTGGCGGGAGGGCATCTACCTCCTGTTCCTCTTCATACTCGGCTACCACTTTCTCCTCTGAAACTTCCTCCTTCAAGGCTCCGGACTGTACAGTTGCATTGTAGTTTGGCATGTCCAAATCAAAGTACGACATAAACTGTTCCTCGGTGAAGTTATCTTCTTCCATGAAGATTGAGATACCTAGCTGCGGCTCAGTGATGAAGTCGAGGGAGCCACTCATAAATTTATCCATGCTGCTCGCGCTTTCGTCTGTGCTGCTGTTGTTCAACACCCCATTGAGGAAATCTGAGCTGTTCTTCGAATCCAGATATGAATCAACCTGGTTATTGTCCAGCACCCCTTGCGCATCTTGCACCAACTGATCCACAAGCCTCTCGATTTCCGCTTGTTGCTCCAGGGTGTTGTCTGGTCTGGAAACAAGCCGCATCAGGACACTCGGCAGATGGGTGATCTTCTGAATCAGTACCGATGTCTGTTGCTTCAGAGGTGAAGGGATAGATCTGGGCTCCGTCAGTATCTGCTTCTGCTCCTGTGTATTCATGTCTTCCATGGATGTTGGAGATTTGAGGATCTTCTCCTCTTGGCCATCCATAGCTTGTACTATTATTGACAAACGAAGGAAAATGACTGAATATTGAGATATCAGTGTCACAGTCGCCAAAATGCGGCAAAAACTACTGAGTAATTAATGAGATGGAGAAATTATGCATCGGATGCACTATGCAAGGGTACTCACGGTGAGTATGTGACGGCGTGGCTCCTGGAAAGTCCACTCCTGTGTTAATCTCACATTAGGGATTTTCAACACATAGGCTACTAACGACGGGGACGGAGAGGGCCTATATTTTATATTGTTTAGTTTTTTTTGAATTTACACACTTGCCGATGAGATGTGTGTGATGCCACTCGGCATGCGTGCGAGGACCAGATCAAATTTGAGGACTTCAAGTGTAAATTTTATGCCGACTTTTGTCCCGTGTACACATGTAATACGGACAGATTGTGTACTGTTAACATGAGTAATAATGTACGCAATATTAAATTAAATTTTAATCTTATTTTAAATTCTAAAATTAAGCCAACTAATATTATTAATTTCTTATCATATGTTTAATATATTAAATTAATTTGGTATAATCTTTGTACTTATTTTGTATACCTTTTTAGAAATTTTATTATGGACAGAAAGATGACCTTTTTTGTGTGCGTCAACCCAACAATTCAAAAAGCATGTTTTCGTTACACCAAGCTGTCCCATCAATTTTATTATATATATATTCTAAAATTGTACGTATAATTTAGTATATGATTTATAGAATATTCTTTAAAACTTACCTTAATAATAGAGAAAAATTTCAGTATAAACTTTCCCATTCAAAATTATTAATATTGACTTAATTTGCAATGTTATCCACCTCATACAAGTCATCAAAATGTTATTTTCATTAATTATAAGGATGCAAATGTAAATAAATTAAGAACCACAAAAGATTCACTTATTATACGTCCTGTATGGAAGAACCTTTATTCAAATATTTAAAGTAAATTAAATTAACTCCCAAACTAAATATTTATAAGTATTTTCATTAAAATTAAATTTATATTTATATATTTTAACTAAATAATACTTAAAAATAATATTCCACAATAGATTGATTGACACGTTCCTTTCCATCATTCACTTCTTTTCACACGACAGAGGCGGTTCACATGTGCCATCACCCTCACGTAAGGGTGAGGGTGAGGGTCACACGTGACCTATTTACCCTGGTGTTATTAATTTAAACTTAATAAATTTTATTTTAAAATAAAATAAATATAATTAGATTATAATCTTCTCATTTAGATTATATTTTTAATATAAAAGAAAATAAATTAAAATCTTTACTATTTATATTAATATATTTTAAAAATCTTTATGTAAACTTATTATAATGAGACACATGACAAGAAAAATCATATTTTTACCCTTACAAAGGTGAGGGAATTTTATTATATCTAGGCTTATTTAGAATTTTGCTCTTGAGACATTAAAGAATGTGAGGGTAAAATATCACATGTGGCCTTAAGGGTAAAAAGATTCATGAGGGTGAACGCACATGTGAACCGCCTCTTAACCCCACCTTTATGTATGGAAATACAAATCCATATATGTTCCCTAGGCATGTATAGATTTGTATGAAAATACTAAAAAAAAACCTATATGGATTTTGCATAGTAAATGGGAGCTAGATCATCTTCATCATTTACAGAGTTAATGTTAGAAACAACTACGTAAAATAGAGACCCCCACAAAACCACCCGACCTCCCTTGAGCTGTCTCTAGTCTCCACACACTGCTCTCCAAAAAGGCTTCCAATATTAATTCTTTTAGATTTAGGTATAGCTCTTTAGGAATATTCTAGCTTATACCTTCTAGGGAATATTCTTTGATTTGTTATATGGATCATAGCAAGTCCTTGTCCTCAAGGGCATTATAACTTACTTACTCAACTGGTCTTGTATCATTAGCCTTGTACAATCTACAAAGAATCTACCCGGGATTCATTCCTGTTAGTACTCTCTTTAATTGACTAACATGGGTGCACCCTCACTCCTTTTGGCAGCCGTAGTCGATATGTCACCTTATTGATACGCTCCAGAATCTCATAAGAACCTGAGTACTTAGGAGACAACTTATCATTGTGTCCCTTCCATAAGGCCACAACAGTGTTCCGCCTTACATGTGTGGCAAATACCACTCGGAGATATACATAATCTCCCACCTGGAACTCTGAAGCTTCTATGCTCATTAACAAACTTGACTGAGTTGCTTGTAAGTTCTTTTTGCACAAACTTTGAATTTTTCCAAGTTCAACACTCAAATCTTTAGTTTCCTCATCCATGTTGCCTTAAGCTTTCTTACTTACTAAACCTAGCTCAAAAGCTGTCTTGGGATGCCGTCAAAATAGCATAATATGGACTCATTCCAATGTTACTGTGTCCTTGGCAAACGAGTGACAAAGTCCATAGAGATACTGCCCCATCACTTGTCTAGAATAGGCAATGGTACTAATAACCCACCTGGTTTCTGTCACGACCGGATACAGGATACGAGTTACAGGATATGCCTATAGGATATTCCTACAGGATATGCCTGCAGGATATTCCTACAGGATATGCCTACGGATATTCCTACAGGATATACTTACAGGATATTCCTATAGGATATGCCTATAGGATATACTATAGGATATGCCTAAAGGATAAGGGTCACTATTTTTAGCTCATGACCATATTAGACTCATGACCAGATTAGCTTGGAGTTGTGAGTATAAAAGCTCCGACCTAATTGTTGTACAATCAGTTACTATCAACACCAGTCATTCTACGATCATTCTTGTCTTGTTCCTTGTTCTTGTCTTGTTCCTTGCTCTTGCCTTGTTCTTGAGTCAAGCCTTCTTGTTGTTATCTTGCTCTTAGGTCGTGGCTTGACAGTTTGATAGTAACTCCTTTCATAGCTTTTCGATTTTCAGCTACTTTTTTTTCCTTTCTTCTCCTTTTTTTTCCTTTTTTTTTTCTTTCAGATCATGGCCGATTTTGAGCAATTTCAACGCGAGCACCAAATATTGCTTCATGAGCTAGCCACTTTGCGCCAAGTGGTCACAGATCTGCAAGGTTCCACCAACGCGGCGCATGCAGCTGCTGATGCATCCTCCAAGGCTGCTGCACAGGCTCTCTCTCAAGCATCCGTGATTTCCTCTACATCGAACACTTCTTCGGAGCCGAAGATTAGCATGCCAGAAAAGTTCAATGGCAATCGTGCCGATTTCCAAGGGTTCCTGAATCAGATTAGGCTTTTGATCCGCATGCAACCACGCCGCTACTCGACTGATGCACAAAAGGTTGGCCTTTTGGCATCCCTACTAGTTGGATCTCCACGGGCTTGGGTTGCCCCTTTGCTGGAACGTGACGACCCATTGATGGAAGACTTTGAAGGTTTCGTGGCTGCCTTTGAAGCTTGCTTTGGAGATCCCGATAAGTACCGTTCCGCATGCACGAAGTTACGAAAGCTCACACAAGGATCTCGACCAGCTTCCGTTTATGCATCCGAATTTCAGCAACTTTGCACGAACATTCCATGGGACGAGACTGCATTGATTGAACACTTCCGTTTTGGGTTGAGGGATGATGTGAAGGACCTTCTCCTTTCGTTACCGGATGCCCAAACATTAGCGGAGATCATGCAACAGGCCGTTCGCTGCGACAACCGCTTGTTCGAGCGTCGTCAGGAAAAATCCCGTCAGCAGTTCCTGCAAACCAATCCTGCAGCTGTGGTACATACTTCTGCGACACCTTCTGGAGTAGTTCCTATGGAGGTTGAGAAATACAAGCGTGGCCCACTTTCCGCTGCTGAGAAGCAACGTCGCCGCAGTGAGAATCTATGTTTGTATTGTGGTGAAGCAGGACACAAGGCGGCGGAATGTCCTATTAAAGCCAGGAAGTTCAAGACGCGTGAAGTTGAAGCTGAAGTTCAGTCGGAAAAACTTCAATGTTCGTTTAGGAGCCACGAAGTTGGACGTAGGTGCAGGCTCCATTGGTGCTGCTCATACCATTCCATCACTCAAGTTTCCTATACACATTCATCTCAATAATCGAGAGCTCAAGGAGTTTGCCCTGTTAGACACTGGTGCAAATGCATGCTTCATGGATGACACTTTTGCAACTCAACATGGCATTCCGATGGTGAAGTTGAAGCGTGCAGTTCCTATAGAGGTGGCCGATGGTCGTCTGATTGCTTCTGCGCAGTTACCCATGCTACCAAACCTCTCTCTTGCAGTCATGGCGCATTCAACTGTTCAATTTCCTTCAACTTGATCAAGACTCGGTCGACTCCCGTCATTTTGGGCATGGCATGGTTCATTGTTACAAAT
>PUQB01000014.1:0-2500 GCA_003024785.1 Selaginella tamariscina
AATGTCATTGTAACAGTGAGCTATAGTGACCATGTAGTACTCATGTTGACACATGCACGAGAAATGACATCTAATGTCATTGTAACAGTGAGCTGTAGTGACCATGTACTCATGTTGACACATACACTTTCCATGCAAGGACATTACAATGATAAATGTGATAAGATAAGGAACTAGTTGCAGTGTGTGAGATGTGAAGCTTATGAAACGATTGTGCTATTGGGGTATAAGGGTTTAAGGCTGGTTTTGGTGGTGAAATATTCTCCTTTGGCTTTCCGTTTATGTGTTGGGGTTATAATACTTATTGCCCATAGTAACTTATTTCTGCGTAGAATTGTGTAAGCCCTAAAACCTCAAACTAGGATTCACATGCAACGACAAAAGTTGAGTCGAGCACTTGGACTTCCCGAGTGGTCACCCAACTCAGTACTATTCAAGCTCAAACACGCTTTACTTCGGAGTTCTGATGGGATCCGGTGCAATCGTGTTGATATGACCCGACATGAGATTTAAGCGTAGGTGTCTTCCTTCACCTTTTAAAAGTGCAACATGAGATACACAATAGCTCCTCGCTACAGCATGGAAGCATGGTAGAGGCATGAGTGTCAACGTGGGGTGGCGTCTAGCACCGTGTGGTCGGAGAACAATTCCACGGGAGCATGGTAGTGACAGCTAGGAGCATCGCCATCACAGTGGACACCCTAGCCCACGGCTGGGTCCAACATGGAGGTCCTTGTCATGACGGTTGGCTGTCGCATGGAGGACCCCGCAGTGACAGCAGACACCTTAGCATGCAGTTGGGTCTAGCAAGGTGGTCCCCGCAGTGTCGCCCACGGTTGGGTCTAGCGAGGTGGTCCCCGCTGTCGCAGTGGACTCCAACATGGAGGTCCCCACAGTCGCAGTGGGCACATTAGGTCACGGTCGGCTCCAACATGGAGGACTCTGCAGTGACATCGGACACCTTAGCCCGCGGTTGGGTTCGACATGGGCTTCTTTGCAGCCGCAGTGGACACCCTAGCCCACGGTCGACCCCAACGTGGGCGTCCCCACCGTGACTGTGGGCACCATAGCCCACGGTTGGCCCCAACGTGGGGGTCCCCACCGTGACTGTGGAGGCCCTAGCCCACGGTTGGGTCCGACGTGGGGGTCCCCACCGTGGCAGTGGGTGGGCACACTAGCCCACGGTTGGGTCCAAGGTGGAGGTCGCCGCCGTGGCAGCGGGCACACTAGTCCACAGTTGGCTCCAACGTGGATGTCCCCACCGTGACAGTGGGCACCTTGGCGCACCCACGGTCACCGTGGGCCGTCCATTTGGGCACGCATCCCAAAAAAGGCCGTTTTTTTCGCGCGTTTGGGACCCCGTTTTTTACGGGGCCATTTTTTTTTCCCCCCTTCATTTTTGTCCCCCCGGGCAGGGCAAGGCAGGGGGCGGTCTTGCCCTGCCCGGGCGCATTGTCCGGCGGCGCGGTTCCCACCCTGTGGCCCCCTCCCCTCCCCCAAGTCCGCAGTGGCGGCCGGCGCAGGGCGGTGCCCACGTCGCATGGGGCAACCCTCCCTTCCCCCTCCACCGCGTGCCAGAACCCCATGGCCCTTGCTACGTGACACGGGAGACGGCCCCCGTGGGCACGCAGCGGTGCCAGGTTCGCCCTGCCATGCGGCACAGGGAGAGGGCATCCACCCCCGCCACCGCTGCAGTGAGGCCGGGCGGGCCCGTGGGCATCCACGTCCCGTCCGGAGCAATGCCAGCCACACCATTCCACAACACCCGCAGGTGGTGCAGTCCCAGTTGTCTCGCCACCCCGTGCGCAACCTCCACTGCCCAGGGCGCAGCAGCGCGAGCTCACGTGCCCCCTTCCATCCGGTCCCTCCTCCGTCGGGATTTCCTCATCTGGATCTGGCCGATCGGGGATGGGGTCGGATGGGCAAGGGGTGCACGCTGTGAAGGAGCATCGCCGCCACCGCGCCCGGGGCACGTGCAAGCCACGTGACCCACGGAATGGAGGACTCGTGAGAAGGTGAGCTGCCATGCCCACAAGCCCCTCATCCTCCAACGATATGTAAAATTGGTAAGGCTCACCGTGCTAACTTGGATGCCCCCGGATCTCTCCGGCAACAAGGGGCTAGCTCCCCCCTTCTACTGTCCCTTTGCTCCCCCGAAGGACTGGCATAGGGCTTAGGACCCTAAACCAGTGCCCAAGTGTGGGAACCCCAAGACTCCAAGCCCAAGGACATGAGTCCAGGTCCCTGGCAAAGCTTAGGGTTAAGGAGAACCCTAAACCCCAAACCGCTGCCCAAGGACATGAGTCCAGCTTAGGGTTAAGGAGAACCCTAAACCAGTGCCCAAGGACATGAGCCCACGTCCTTTGGCTAGCTTAGGGTTAAGGAAAACCCTAAACCGGTGCCCAAGGACAGGAACCCCCAAGGACATGAGTCCATGTCCTTGGCTAGATTAGGGTTAAGGAAAACCCTAAACCCTAAACCAGTGCCCTAGGATAGGAAC
>PUQB01000014.1:10000-15000 GCA_003024785.1 Selaginella tamariscina
GGCGCTCTGTACCATACGCAGGTCACTAACCATCGGGCCCGCGCATCGCATGAGTACCCACTCGCCGAAGCTATGGGCGCTCTGTACCATACGCAGGTCACTAACCATCGGGCCCGCGCATCGCATGAGTACCCACTCGCCGAAGCTATGGGCGCTCTGTACCATACGCAGGTCACTAACCATCGGGCCCGCGCATCGCATGAGTACCCACTCGCCGAAGCTATGGGCGCTCTGTACCATACGCAGGTCAACAACAGGATCAGACCAATGCCCGAGCTAAAGGCCCCAATGAAGAGGCCTCGCCCAACCAAAGGTCAGAGTTACAAAACACTAGCAAGTCAGAGCAGACGGTTAACGTGCTATGACAAAGCAACCTCCATGCACTGGCATCCTAAGAAAGAGAAATGCAAGCTGCCCGGGAATCAGCACCGAAGTGCAGACCACACAGGCATAGGTAAACAAACCAAGGACCCCATGGAGCCGAGGCAGAGCTCAAACTCGCAGGAGCACTGAAAACATCGGCTGCAACCACTAGCTAGCGTCACAAGATATGTGGCACCGAGAGAGTAATCACAGTCGTTCCAGTCTTCCATCCTACTTTGCACCACGAGCCCCGAATGTAGAGTTCAAACCCGACCGAGGCCGGACAAGAACACATCTCGGACAACCACTCAGAGGAGACACAAGGCCTATGCCCTGAGACAGCTGATACATACCCATGGCCGATCTAAAAGCGAAGGCCTACCCGAAGGCATTGCCAACACCCATCTCGGACTGCAGTTCGGACGCATGCACCAGCCACGAGCGCCGAATGTAGAGTCCAAACCCAGACAAAGCCGAGCAAGAACCCATCTCGGACAGCTGCTCAGAGGAGGCACAAGGCCTATGTCCTGAGACAGCTGATACATACCCATGGCACCATGAGCGCCGAACATAGACTCTAGACCCAGCCAAGGCCGAGTAAGAACCCATCTCGGACAGCCACTCAGAGGAGACACGAGGCCTATAACCTGAGATGGCTGATACACACCCATGACCGATTTGAAAGTGCGACCTACCCAAAGGCATTGGCCACACCCATCTCGGGCTGCAATTCGGACTTCGTCAATTCCTTTCTTTACTTGGGCCCTACCTGAACTCGTTGGGTTCCATCGTACTTTGCTTCCACAAGCGCCGAACATAGAGTCCAAACTCGGACTAGGCCGAGCAAAAACCCATCTCGGACAGCTGCTCAGAAGAGACACGAGGCCTATATCCTGAAACAACTGATACACACTCATGACCGACATGAAAATGCGGCATACCTGAAAGCATTGCCAACACTCATCTCGGACTGCATTTCAAACAGAGAACTCAGGCACAACTCACAAGTCACTCATATACTATACCTTATTTCCGTCACGGAGCCCCCCCCCCCTTTTTCCTATCCTAACTATTGGGCTGGCACGAAATGCACAACCCAGAGGAATTTTGGATTACGGCACAAAACTGGATTGCCCAAGGTGTGGGAGGGGTTTTAGGGCTAGGGCATGGGTTTTTTGGGGGTTTTCTAGGGTGCTGACGTGGCAGCCTACGTGGACAGTCCTTCGAGTGACAGGCATGGTAAAGGGTTGGTTGTTATGACCTAGGGTTGGGAAGTGACTGTCACATGGACTTAGGGTTTAGGGTTGCCACATCAGCACGGACTTAGGGTTTTGGGTTTAGGGTTCGTGGTGACGTGGCAATCTGACCTAGGGTTTCTTGCTATGGTTCGTGGTGACGTGGCAATCTGACCTAGGGTTTCTTGCTATGGTTCGTGGTGGTGGCAATCTGACCTAGGGTTTCTTGCTATGGTTCGTGGTGACGTGGCAGTTTGACCTAGGGTTTCTTGCTATGGTTCGTGGTGACGTGGCAATCTGACCTAGGGTTTCTTGCTATGGTTCGTGGTGACGTGGCAGTTTGACCTAGGGTTTGGGGACGTGACCCGAGACCACGTCTGCCACGTGGCACATGGGTTGCCACATCATCATGGACTTTAGGGTTAGGTTTTGTGGTGACATGGCAGTTTGAATGGGTTGCCACGTCATCACAGACTTTAGGGTTTAGGGTTAGATTGTGTGGTGACATGGCAGTTCGAATGGGTTGCCACGTCATCACAAACTTTAGGGTTTAGGGTTAGGTTTTGTGGTGACATGGCAGTTTGAATGGGTTGCCACGTCATCAAGGACTTTAGGGTTTAGGCTTTTTGGTGACGTGTCATTTTGACATGGGATTTGGGGAGGTGACTTGGGACCATGTTTGCCACGTGGCACATGGGTTGCCACGTCATTGTGAACTCTAGGGTTTAGGGTTTGTGGTGACATGGCAGTTCAACCTAGGGTTTGGGCGAGAGCATGTCCGCCATGTGGCACATGGGTTGCCACGTCATCACAAACTTTAGGGTTTCTTGCTTTGGTTCGTGTTCTAGGGTTTAGGGTTTGTGGTGATGTGGAAGTTTGTGACACGATAATTTTACATGTAATAGGACATGTTTCAGCTTGGGTAGTAAACGATAAAGCTAAAGCATTATTTGTTTGTGACACAAACTCTAAAGATGCCAAATATACAAGATCGTATTGGCACATGAACCCACAATGCAAACTTTGTAGCGGGCTTATTCGTGCATGACACACATGCTACTTCCAATGTAAAGAAATACACGAGAAATGACAGTGACAGTGGGAGTATACTTTCGCAGTGACAATGGTTGCATGTTGGCAGTGACAGTGAGTGCATCTTAACAGTGGGCACATGCTGGTGCATCTAATGTCATTGTAACAGTGAGCTATAGTGACCATGTAGTACTCATGTTGACACATGCACGAGAAATGACATCTAATGTCATTGTAACAGTGAGCTGTAGTGACCATGTACTCATGTTGACACATACACTTTCCATGCAAGGACATTACAATGATAAATGTGATAAGATAAGGAACTAGTTGCAGTGTGTGAGATGTGAAGCTTATGAAACGATTGTGCTATTGGGTATAAGGGTTTAAGGCTGGTTTTGGTGGTGAAATATTCTCCTTTGGCTTTCCGTTTATGTGTTGGGGTTATAATACTTATTGCCCATAGTAACTTATTTCTGCGTAGAATTGTGTAAGCCCTAAAACCTCAAACTAGGATTCACATGCAACGACAAAAGTTGAGTCGAGCACTTGGACTTCCCGAGTGGTCACCCAACTCAGTACTATTCAAGCTCAAACACGCTTTACTTCGGAGTTCTGATGGGATCCGGTGCAATCGTGTTGATATGACCCGACATGAGATTTAAGCGTAGGTGTCTTCCTTCACCTTTTAAAAGTGCAACATGAGATACACAATAGCTCCTCGCTACAGCATGGAAGCATGGTAGAGGCATGAGTGTCAACGTGGGGTGGCGTCTAGCACCGTGTGGTCGGAGAACAATTCCACGGGAGCATGGTAGTGACAGCTAGGAGCATCGCCATCACAGTGGACACCCTAGCCCACGGCTGGGTCCAACATGGAGGTCCTTGTCATGACGGTTGGCTGTCGCATGGAGGACCCCGCAGTGACAGCAGACCTTAGCATGCAGTTGGGTCTAGCAAGGTGGTCCCCGCAGTGTCGCCCACGGTTGGGTCTAGCGAGGTGGTCCCCGCTGTCGCAGTGGACTCCAACATGGAGGTCCCCACAGTCGCAGTGGGCACATTAGGTCACGGTCGGCTCCAACATGGAGGACTCTGCAGTGACATCGGACACCTTAGCCCGCGGTTGGGTTCGACATGGGCTTCTTTGCAGCCGCAGTGGACACCCTAGCCCACGGTCGACCCCAACGTGGGCGTCCCCACCGTGACTGTGGGCACCATAGCCCACGGTTGGCCCCAACGTGGGGTCCCCACCGTGACTGTGGAGGCCCTAGCCCACGGTTGGGTCCGACGTGGGGGTCCCCACCGTGTGGGTGGGCACACTAGCCCACGGTTGGGTCCAAGGTGGAGGTCGCCGCCGTGGCAGCGGGCACACTAGTCCACAGTTGGCTCCAACGTGGATGTCCCCACCGTGACAGTGGGCACCTTGGCGCACCCACGGTCACCGTGGGCCGTCCATTTGGGCACGCATCCCAAAAAAGGCCGTTTTTTTCGCGCGTTTGGGACCCGTTTTTTACGGGGCCATTTTTTTTTCCCCCCCTTCATTTTTGTCCCCCCGGGCAGGGCAAGGCAGGGGGCGGTCTTGCCCTGCCCGGGCGCATTGTCCGGCGGCGCGGTTCCCACCCTGTGGCCCCCTCCCCCCCCAAGTCCGCAGTGGCGGCCGGCGGGCGGTGCCCACGTCGCATGGGGCAACCCTCCCTTCCCCTCCACCGCGTGCCAGAACCCCATGGCCCTTGCTACGTGACACGGGAGACGGCCCCGTGGGCACGCAGCGGTGCCAGGTTCGCCCTGCCATGCGGCACAGGGAGAGGGCATCCCCCCGCCACCGCTGCAGTGAGGCCGGGCGGGCCCGTGGGCATCCACGTCCCGTCCGGAGCAATGCCAGCCACACCATTCCACAACACCCGCAGGTGGTGCAGTCCCAGTTGTCTCGCCCCCCGTGCGCAACCTCCACTGCCCAGGGCGCAGCAGCGCGAGCTCACGTGCCCCCTTCCATCCGGTCCCTCCTCCGTCGGGATTTCCTCATCTGGATCTGGCCGATCGGGGATGGGGTCGGATGGGCAAGGGGTGCACGCTGTGAAGGAGCATCGCCGCCACCGGCCCGGGGCACGTGCAAGCCACGTGACCCACGGAATGGAGGACTCGTGAGAAGGTGAGCTGCCATGCCCACAAGCCCCTCATCCTCCAACGATATGTAAAATTGGTAAGGCTCACCGTGCTAACTTGGATGCCCCCGGATCTCTCCGGCAACAAGGGGCTAGCCCCCCTTCTACTGTCCCTTTGCTCCCCCGAAGGACTGGCATAGGGCTTAGGACCCTAAACCAGTGCCCAAGTGTGGGAACCCCAAGACTCCAAGCCCAAGGACATGAGTCC
>PUQB01000014.1:23303-28303 GCA_003024785.1 Selaginella tamariscina
TGCGTAGAATTGTGTAAGCCCTAAAACCTCAAACTAGGATTCGCATGCAACGACAAAAGTTGAGTCGAGCACTTGGACTTCCCGAGTGGTCACCCAACTCAGTACTATTCAAGCTCAAACAGGCTTTACTTCGGAGTTCTGATGGGATCCGGTGCAATCGTGTTGATATGAAGGAATGTTTAAAGTTTATTCATGGGGCTAAATACAAGTGTACATAAAAACATCCCAACGGATTTTATATAAACCTACTCTTATTCCCATCCCCCTAAACCCAAGCATCGCTGAGTGTTTGAAGAAGAAAGTAATCGATTCAGACCTTTACGGGTCTAGTCTCTCGCCCGGATACTGTCTCGAGCTTCAATCTCCAAACCACAGCTCACAAGCACACACCAAAGAAAAAAACAAGCAGAAACAAACGAGGCCAAACCAATCTGCAGCAGATGCCCAAGGTAGCTCCATCACAACCACTATAGCATACCACATACACATCCACCAAGATCAAACATCAAGTGCCCAAGGATATGCCCAATACGCATCAGAATGACCACTTATTGCAAACACACCAAACCTCTTCGTAAACAAGAACCATCGTTGCAGTTGCCCTCTTAGAAGATACCCATTAAACCTTAGAGCAATCCCTAGCAAACCGTATAGCAAATGCCCATCAAAGAGGAGTAACACCGTAAAGCACACCAAAGCAACAACCAAATGCACAAACACACAGGTCAAACCAATCTGCAGCAGATGCCCAAAGTAGCTCCACACAACCACTATAGCATTTGCACATCAAAGAGGAGTAACCACCGTACCAGAATAGCCATACTCGTTTCCAAGCATGGGAGCCTCACGCTCGGGGTGTACTAGGCTCAACGCACACGCCGACAAGCCATAAATGGTGGTCCTTACCACCTCAAACATGGACCGCACTTCCACTAGTAGCTCAAGTCCCGGGAAGCCGACTCAAAAAGATGCCACTACTGAAACCAGCAAGAGGCAATGAAACGCAAAACGCAAATGCCAAAACCAACAAAGTGTATAACTCCTTCTGGACACCCAACCAGCAACACGTGTTCGGGGTCTTCAGTCTCTGACCATTCAGCACAGGCCCGTAGGCGGTGCCTAACCCGAATCAGTGAGCCAATCAAGTGCATACGAATTTGCCACACAGCTTTGCCCATTCACCGCAAATGCCACAAGGAACAACCAACGTCGCCAGGAACACGACCATCCATATACACATACGCAAGTGCCAGCAACATGTCACTCGGGGTCTTCAATCCTCTGACCTTTCAGCACAGGCCCGTAGGCGGGCCTAACCCAAGCAACGAGCTAATCAAGTGCGCATGCCACCAGAAACAACCTCTCAAAAACAACCTGCAGCGAAACGCAAATGCCTGAACTAGCAAAGTGTATAACTCCTTCTGGACACCCAACCAGCAACACGTGTTCGGGGTCTTCAGTCTCTGACCATTCAGCACAGGCCCGTAGGCGGTGCCTAACCCGAATCAGTGAGCCAGTCAAATGCATACGAATTTGCCACACAACTTTGCCCATTCACCGCACATGCCACAAAGAACAACCAACGTCGCCAGGAACACGACCATCCACAAACAATCCTCTAGAAACGACCAGCATCACAAGGAACAACTCTCCACCATACCAACATCCACACACATGTCGACTAACCATGAAGCTTCCTCAACAAAATCAATGACCATTGCCCCCACATGCAAGACCAGAACAAGAGCAAACGCCATCAAATCGCCATGTCTAGCCAAAAGGACCACCACTGAACCATGGTAATACTCGCAGATAGCTATGGGTGACGAGGCCATGCTGTAATCCGCATCATCATATGTACCATTGCAGTTGATGACTTGCCCAGACTCCGCTTGCCGTGGCTACAAGGGAGTCAGCAATATCGCTTTCAAACAAGACACAAACAACTTGATTTCGCAGCTCATACATGACAATCCAAGCTTGTCATGCATGGTAAGACCATGCTCCAGACCCACAGCAACAGCATATACTCATATGACCTCATCAAAGTTACCACACAGTTTTACCCCTTCTAGGCAAATGCAGCAAGACCTAGAATCGCACACATACCCTTCGAAACTCCAAATCTCTACTCCAAAACTTGAGGAGAGACGTAAGAGACCACATCCTCACTACCCATCTCCTCAATTTCATCACAAAACCGAGCAATCAAGGCACACATGCATCAAACCCTAGAGTGAACCCTAGCATTGCACACATACCCTTCGAAACTCCAAATCCTTGCTCCAAAACTTGAGGAGAGACGTAAGAGACCACATCCTCACTACCCATTTCCTCAATTTCATCAAAAAACCGAGCAATCAAGGCGCACATGCATTAAACCCTAGAGTGAACCCTAGCATCGCACACATACCCTTTGAAACTCCAAATCCTTGCTCCAAAACTTGAGGAGAGACGTAAGAGACTACATCCTCACTACCCATCTCCTCAATTTCATGAAAAACCCGAGCAATCGAGACGCACATGCATGAAATCCTAAAACTCACCACACAGTCGAAAATTCCAAAAAATTCCTTTGAATCGAGTCAAAGGGGCCATCAAGACATCACCGTGCAACCATTTAACACTCCATCTCCCCCACCGCCAAGGCGCTAGGCGCCAAGGCGGCTAGGGTTTTGCTTGCAATCGTGTTGATATGACCCGACATGAGATTTAAGCGTAGGTGTCTTCCTTCACCTTTTAAAAGTGCAACATGAGATACACAATAGCTCCTCGCTGCAGCATGGAAGCATGGTAGAGGCATGAGTGTCAACGTGGGGTGGCGTCTAGCACCGTGTGGTCGGAGAACAATTCCACGGGAGCATGGTAGTGACAGCTAGGAGCATCGCCATCACAGTGGACACCTTAGCCCACGGCTGGGTCCAACATGGAGGTCCTTGTCGTGACGGTTGGCTGTAGCATGGAGGACCCCGCAGTGACAGCAGACACCTTAGCATGCAGTTGGGTCTAGCGAGGTGGTCCCCGCAGTGTCGCCCACGGTTGGGTCTAGCGAGGTGGAACCCTAAACCTGTCGCAGTGGACTCCAACATGGAGGTCCCCACAGTCGCAGTGGGCACATTAGGCCACGGTCGGCTCCAACATGGAGGACTCTGCAGTGACAGCGGACACCTTAGCCCGCGGTTGGGTTCGACACGGGCTTCTTTGCAGCCGCAGTGGACACCCTAGCCCACGGTGGACCCCAACGTGGGGGTCCCCACCGTGACCGTGGGCACCGTAGCCCACGGTTGGCCCCAACGTGGGGGTCCCCACCGTGGCAGTGGGTGGGCACACTAGCCCACGGTTGGGTCCAAGGTGGAGGTCGCCGCCGTG
Organism: Selaginella tamariscina; assembly: GCA_003024785.1. Lineage (NCBI taxonomy): Eukaryota > Viridiplantae > Streptophyta > Lycopodiopsida > Selaginellales > Selaginellaceae > Selaginella > Selaginella tamariscina. Next base: position 26,673 of record PUQB01000014.1, read on the forward strand.
GCAGCGGGCACACTAGTCCACAGTTGGCTCCAACATGGATGTCCCCACCGTGACAGTGGGCACCTTGGCGCACCCACGGTCACCGTGGGCCATCCATTTGGGCACGCATCCCAAAAAAGGTCGTTTTTTTCGCGCGTTTGGGACCCCGTTTTTTACGGGGCCATTTTTTTTTCCCCCCTTCATTTTTTCCCCCCGGGCAGGGCAAGGCGGGGGGCGGTCTTGCCCTGCCCGGGCGCATTGTCCGGCGGCGCGGTTCCCACCTGTGGCCCCCTCCCCTCCCCCAAGTCCGCAGTGGCGGCCGGCGCAGGGCGGTGCCCACGTCGCATGGGGCAACCCTCCCTTCCCCCTCCACCGCATGCCAGAACCCCATGGCCCTTGCTACGTGACACGGGAGACGGCCCCCGTGGGCACGCAGCGGTGCCAGGTTCGCCCTGCCACGCGGCACATGGAGAGGGCATCCACCCCCCGCCACCGCTGCAGTGAGGCCGGGCGGGCCCGTGGGCACCCACGTCCCGTCCGGAGCAATGCCAGCCACACCATTCCACAACACCCGCAGGTGGTGCAGTCCCAGTTGTCTCACCACCCCGTGCGCAACCTCCACTGCCCAGGGCGCAGCAGCAGCGCGAGCTCACGTGCCCCCTTCCATCCGGTCCCTCCTCCGTCGGGATTTCCTCATCTGGATCTGGCCGATCGGGGATGGGGTCGGATGGGCAAGGGGTGCACGCTGTGAAGGAGCATCGCCGCCACCGCGCCCGGGGCACGTGCAAGCCACGTGACCCACGGAATGGAGGACTCGTGAGAAGGTGAGCTGCCATGCCCACAAGCCCCTCATCCTCCAACGATATGAAAAAATGGTAAGGCTCACCGTGCTAACTTGGATGCCCCCGGATCTCTCCGGCAACAAGGGGCTAGCTCCCCCCTTCTACTGTCCCTTTGCTCCCCCAAAGGACTGGCATAGGGCTTAGGACCCTAAACCAATGCCCAAGTATGGGAACCCCAAGACTCCAAGCCCAAGGACATGAGTCCAGGTCCCTGGCAAAGCTTAGGGTTAAGGAGAACCCTAAACCCCAAACCGCTGCCCAAGGACATGAGTCCAGCTTAGGGTTAAGGAGAACCCTAAACCAGTGCCCAAGGACATGAGCCCACGTCCTTTGGCTAGCTTAGGGTTAAGGAAAACCCTAAACCGGTGCCCAAGGACAGGAACCCCCAAGGACATGAGTCCATGTCCTTGGCTAGATTAGGGTTAAGGAAAACCCTAAACCCTAAACCAGTGCCCTAGGATAGGAACCCCAGTCTCCAAGCCCAAAGGTCCGAGTGTTCAAGCCTATGCCGGAACTCCAGGTCCTCGACTGCCCAAGGACATTAGGAATCCAAGTCCAAGGACCTCGGACTCTGGATCCAAGTCTAGACCCAGACTCCATGTCCCTAGGCTGCCCAAGGATAGGAACCCCGGACACCACATCCTTGGTTGCCCAAAGGACGTGAGCCCCAGACTCCGAGTCCAAGGACCCATGGCTCGCACATGGACCCGGGACTCCATGTCCTTGGCTGCCCAAGGACAGGAACCCCGAGAACTTGAAGTCGTCCAAGTAGAGGAGTCCAGGACAAGAAGCCCAAACTCCAGGTCCTTG
>PUQB01000014.1:35803-43303 GCA_003024785.1 Selaginella tamariscina
AAGCTATGGGCGCTCTGTACCATACGCAGGTCAACAACAGGATCAGACCAATGCCCGAGCTAAAGGCCCCAATGAAGAGGCCTCGCCCAACCAAAGGTCGGAGTTACAAAACGCTAGCAAGTCAGAACAGACGGTTAACGTGCTATGACAAGCAACCTCCATGCACTGGCATCCTAAGAAAGAGAAATGCAAGCTGCCCGGGAATCAGCACCGAGGTGCAGACCACACAGGCATAGGTAAACAAACCAAGGACCCCATAGAGCCGAGGCAGAGCTCAAACTCGCAGGAGCACTGAAAACATCGGCTGCAACCACTAGCTAGCGCCACAAGATATGTGGCACCGAGAGAGTAATCACAGTCGTTCCAGTCTTCCATCCTACTTTGCACCACGAGCGCCGAATGTAGAGTTCAAACCCGACCGAGGCCAGACAAGAACCCATCTCGGACAGCCACTCAGAGAAGACACAAGGCCTCTATGTCCTGAGACAGCTGATACATACCCATGGCCGATCTAAAAGCGAAGGCCTACCCAAAGGCATTGCCAACACCCATCTCGGACTGCATTTCAGACGCATGCACCAACCACGAGCGCCGAATGTAGAGTCCAAACCCAACCGAGGCCGAGCAAGAACCCATCTCGGACAGCTGCTCAGAAGAGACACAAGGGTCTATGTCCTGAGACAGCTGATACATACCCATGGCACCATGAGCGCCGAACATAGACTCTAGACCCAGCCAAGGCCGAGCAAGAACCCATCTCGGACAGCCACTCAGAGGAGACACGAGGCCTATAACCTGAGATGGCTGATACACACCCATGACCGATTTGAAAGTGTGGCCTACCCAAAGGCATTGGCCACACCCATCTCGGGCTACAATTCGGATTTCGTCAATTCCTTTGTTTACTTGGGCCTTACCTGAACTCGTTGGGTTCCATCATACTTTGCTTCCACAAGCGCCGAACATAGAGTCCAAACCCGGCGTAGGCCGAGCAAAAACCCATCTCGGACAGCTGCTCAGAAGAGACACGAGGCCTATATCCTGAAACAACTGATACACACTCATGACCGACATGAAAATGCGGCATACCTGAAAGCATTGCCAACACTCATCTCGGACTGCATTTCAAACAGAGAGCTCAGACACAACTCACAAGTCACTCATATACTATACCTTATTTCCGTCACGGAGCCCCCCCCCCCTTTTTCCTATCCTAATTATTGGGCTGGCACGAAATGCACAACCCAGAGGAATTTTAGATTACGGCACAAAACTGGATTGCCCAAGGGTGTGGGAGGGGTTTTAGGGCTAGGGCATGGGTTTTTTGGGGGTTTTCTAGGGTGCTGACGTGGCAGCCTACGTGGACAGTCCTTTGAGTGATAGGCATGGTAAAGGGTTGGTGGGCATGACCTAGGGTTGGGAAGTGACTGCCACATGGACTTAGGGTTTAGGGTTGCCACATCAGCACGGACTTAGGGTTTCGGGTTTAGGGTTTGTGGTGACGTGGCAATTTGACCTAGGGTTTCTTGCTATGGTTCGTGGTGACGTGGCAATTTGACCTAGCTATGGTTCGTGGTGACGTGGCAGTTTGACCTAGGGTTTCTTGCTATGGTTTGTGGTGACGTGGCAGTTTGACCTAGGGTTTGGGGACGTGACCCGAGACCACGTCTGCCACGTGGCACATGGGTTGCCACATCATCATGGACTTTGGGGTTTAGGGTTAGGTTTTGTGGTGACATGGCAGTTTGAATGGGTTGCCACGTCATCACAGACTTTAGGGTTTAGGGTTAGGGTTTGTGGTGACATGGCAGTTTGAATGGGTTGCCACGTCATCAAGGACTTTAGGGTTTAGGCTTTTTGGTGACGTGTCAGTTTGACATGGGATTTGGGGAGGTGACCTAGGACCACTTCCGCCACGTGGCACATGGGTTGCCACATCATCATGAACTCTAGGGTTTAGGGTTTGTGGTGACATGGCAGTTCAACCTAGGGTTTGGGCGAGAGCATGTCCGCCATGTGGCACATGGGTTGCCACGTCATCACGAACTTTAGGGTTTCTTGCTTTGGTTCGTGTTCTAGGGTTTAGGGTTTGTGGTGATGTGGAAGTTTGCGACACGACAATTTTACATGTAATAGGACATGTTTCATCTTGGGTAGTAAACGATAAAGCTAAAGCATTATTTATTTGTGACACAAACTCTAAAGATGCCAAATATACAAGATCGTATTGGCACATGAACCCACAATGCAAACTTTGTAGCAGGCTTATTCGTGCATGACACATATGCTACTTCCAATGTAAAGAAATACACGAGAAATGACAGTGACAGTGGGAGTATACTTTCGCAGTGATAATGGTTGCATGTTAGCAGTGACAGTGAGTGCATCTTAACAGTGGGCACATGCTGGTGCATCTAATGTCATTGTAACAGTGAGCTATAGTACTCATGTACTCATGTTGACACATACACTTTCCATGCAAGGACATTACAATGATAAATGTGATAAGATAAGGAACTAGTTGAAGTGTGTGAGATGTGAAGCTTATGAAACGATTGTGCTATTGGGGTATAAGGGTTTAAGGCTGGTTTTGTGGTGAAATATCCTCCTTTGGCTTTCTATCTATGTGTTGGGGTTATAATACTTATTGCCCATAGTAACTTATTTCTGCGTAGAATTGTGTAAGCCCTAAAACCTCAAACTAGGATTCACATGCAACGACAAAATTGAGTCGAGCACTTGGACTTCCCGAGTGGTCACCCAACTCAGTACTATTCAAGCTCAAACACTTTACTTCGGAGTTCTGATGGGATCCGGTGCAATCGTGTTGATATGAAGGAATGTTTAAAGTTTATTCATGGGGCTAAATACAAGTGTACATAAAAACATCCCAACGGATTTTATATAAACCTACTCTTATTCCCATCCCCCTAAACCCAAGCATCGCTGAGTGTTTGAAGAAGAAAGTAATCGATTCAGACCTTTACGGGTCTAGTCTCTCGCCCGGATACTGTCTCGAGCTTCAATCTCCAAACCACAGCTCACAAGCACACACAAAGAAAAAAACAAGCACAAACAAACGAGGCCAAACCAATCTGCAGCAGATGCCCAAGTAGCTCCATCACAACCACTATAGCATACCACATACACATCCACCAAGATCAAACATCAAGTGCCCAAGGATATGCCCAATACGCATCAGAATGACCACTTATTGCAAACACACCAAACCTCTTCGTAAACAAGAACCATCGTTGCAGTTGCCCTCTTAAAGATACCCATTAAACCTTAGAGCAATCCCTAGCAAACGTATAGCAAATGCCCATCAAAGAGGAGTAACACCGTAAAGCACACCAAAACAACAACCAAACACAAACACAGAGGTCAAACCAATCTGCAGCAGATGCCCAAAGTAGCTCCACAACAACCACTATAGCATTTGCACATCAAAGAGGAGTAACACCGTACCAGAAACCATACTCGTTTCCAAGCATGGGAGCCTCACGCTCGGGGTGTACTAGGCTCAACGCACACGCCGACAAGCCATAAATGGTGGTCCTTACCACCTCAAACATGGAGCCGCACTTCCACTAGTAGCTCAAGTCCCGGGAAGCCGACTCAAAAAGATGCCACTACTGAAACCAGCAAGAGGCAATGAAACGCAAAACGCAAATGCCAAAACCAACAAAGTGTATAACTCCTTCTGGACACCCAACCAGCAACACGTGTTCGGGGTCTTCAGTCTCTGACCATTCAGCACAGGCCCGTAGGCGGTGCCTAACCCGAATCAGTGAGCCAATCAAGTGCATACGAATTTGCCACACACTTTGCCCATTCACCGCAAATGCCACACAAGGAACAACCAACGTCGCCAGGAACACGACCATCCACATACACATACGCAAGTGCCAGCAACATGTCACTCGGGGTCTTCATCCTCTGACCTTTCAGCACAGGCCCGTAGGCGGTGCCTAACCCAAGCAACGAGCTAATCAGTGCGCATGCCACCAGAAACAACCAACATCGCAAAAACAACCAACGTCGCAAGGAACACGACCAACAACATACACATGCGCAAGTGCCTGAACCAGCAAATTGCATAACTTCTTCTAGGCAAACCAACCAAAACCGCAACATGTCACTCGGGGTCTTCAGTCCTCTGACCTTTCAGCACAGGCCCGAAGGCGGTGCCTAACCCAAGCAACGAGCCAATCAAATGCATCTCTGTCACCACGAAGTCGCCACACAACGTCACTCATTCATTGCACATGCCACCAGAAACAACCAGCATCACGAAGAACAAGTCCGCACCACACAGAAAAAACCTCCAAAGCCAACCATCATCACAAAGAACAACCAAACGCAAATGCCTGAACTAACAAAGTGTATAACTCCTTCTAGACACCCAACCAGCAACACGTGTTCAGGGTCTTCAGTCTCTGACCATTCAGCACAGGCCCGTAGGCGGTGCCTAACCCGAATCAGTGAGCCAATCAATGCATACGAATTTGCCACACAACTTTCCCCATTCACCGCACATGCCACAAAGAACAACCAACGTCGCCAGGAACACGACCATCCACAAACAATCCTCTAGAAACGACCAGCATCACAAGGAACAACTCTCCACCATACCAACATCCACACACATGTCGACTAACCATGAAGCTTCCTCAACAAAATCAATGACCATTGCCCCCACATGCAAGACCAGAACAAGAGCAAACGCCATCAAATCGCCATGTCTAGCCAAAAGGACCACCACTGAACCATGGTAATACTCGCAGATAGCTATGGGTGACGAGGCCATGCTGTAATCCGCATCATCATATGTACCATTGCAGTTGATGACTTGCCCATACTCCGCTTGCCGTGGCTACAAGGGAGTCAGCAATATCGCTTTCAAACAAGACACAAACAACTTGATTTCGCAGCTCATACATGACACTCCAAGCTTGCCATGCAAGGTAAGACCATGCTCCAGACCCACAGCAACAGCATCTACTCATATGACCTCATCAAAGTTACCCCATGGTTTTACCCCTTCTGGGCAAATGCAGCAAAACGTAGAATCGCACACATGCCATCCGAGACTCGAAATTTCCGCTCCAAAACTTGAGGAAGGACATAAGAGCTCACACCCTCACTACCCATCTCCTCAATTTCATCAAAAAACCGAGCAATCAAGGCGCACATGCATCAAACCCTAAAGTGAACCCTAGCATCGCACACATACCCTTCGAAACTCCAAATCCTTGCTCCAAAACTTGAGGAGAGACGTAAGAGACCACATCCTCACTACCCATCTCCTCAATTTCATCAAAAACCGAGCAATCAAGGCGCACATGCATCAAACCCTAGAGTGAACCCTAGCATCGCACACATACCCTTTGAAACTCCAAATCCTTGCTCCAAAACTGGAGGAGAGACGTAAGAGACTACATCCTCACTACCCATCTCCTCAATTTCATGAAAAACCCGAGCAATCGAGACGCACATGCATGAAATCCTAAAACTCACCACACAGTCGAAAATTCCAAAAAATTCCTTTGAATCGAGTCAAAGGGGCCATCAAGACATCACCGTGCAACCATTTAACACTCCATCTCCCCCACCGCCAAGGCGCTAGGCGCCAAGGCGGCTACAATCGTGTTGATATGACCCGACATGAGATTTAAGCGTAGGTGTCTTCCTTCACCTTTTAAAAGTGCAACATGAGATACACAATAGCTCCTCGCTGCAGCATGGAAGCATGGTAGAGGCATGAGTGTCAACGTGGGGTGGCGTCTAGCACCGTGTGGTCGGAGAACAATTCCACGGGAGCATGGTAGTGACAGCTAGGAGCATCGCCATCACAGTGGACACCTTAGCCCACGGCTGGGTCCAACATGGAGGTCCTTGTCGTGACGGTTGGCTGTAGCATGGAGGACCCCGCAGTGACAGCAGACACCTTAGCATGCAGTTGGGTCTAGCGAGGTGGTCCCCGCAGTGTCGCCCACGGTTGGGTCTAGCGAGGTGGAACCCTAAACCTGTCGCAGTGGACTCCAACATGGAGGTCCCCACAGTCGCAGTGGGCACATTAGGCCACGGTCGGCTCCAACATGGAGGACTCTGCAGTGACAGCGGACACCTTAGCCCGCGGTTGGGTTCGACACGGGCTTCTTTGCAGCCGCAGTGGACACCCTAGCCCACGGTGGACCCCAACGTGGGGGTCCCCACCGTGACCGTGGGCACCGTAGCCCACGGTTGGCCCCAACGTGGGGGTCCCCACCGTGACCGTGGAGACCCTAACCCACGGTTGGGTCCGACGTGGGGGTCCCCACCGTGGCAGTGGGTGGGCACACTAGCCCACGGTTGGGTCCAAGGTGGAGGTCGCCGCCGTGGCAGCGGGCACACTAGTCCACAGTTGGCTCCAACATGGATGTCCCCACCGTGACAGTGGGCACCTTGGCGCACCCACGGTCACCGTGGGCCATCCATTTGGGCACGCATCCCAAAAAAGGTCGTTTTTTTCGCGCGTTTGGGACCCCGTTTTTTACGGGGCCATTTTTTTTTCCCCCCTTCATTTTTGTCCCCCCGGGCAGGGCAAGGCGGGGGCGGTCTTGCCCTGCCCGGGCGCATTGTCCGGCGGCGCGGTTCCCACCCTGTGGCCCCTCCCCTCCCCCCAAGTCCGCAGTGGCGGCCGGCGCAGGGCGGTGCCCACGTCGCATGGGGCAACCCTCCCTTCCCCCTCCACCGCATGCCAGAACCCCATGGCCCTTGCTACGTGACACGGGAGACGGCCCCCGTGGGCACGCAGCGGTGCCAGGTTCGCCCTGCCACGCGGCACATGGAGAGGGCATCCACCCCCCGCCACCGCTGCAGTGAGGCGGGCGGGCCCGTGGGCACCCACGTCCGTCCGGAGCAATGCCAGCCACACCATTCACAACACCCGCAGGTGGTGCAGTCCCAGTTGTCTCACCACCCCGTGCGCAACCTCCACTGCCCAGGGCGCAAGCAGCAGCGCGAGCTCACGTGCCCCCTTCCATCCGGTCCCTCCTCCGTCGGGATTTCCTCATCTGGATCTGGCCGATCGGGGATGGGGTCGGATGGGCAAGGGGTGCACGCTGTGAAGGAGCATCGCCGCCACCGCGCCCGGGGCACGTGCAAGCCACGTGACCCACGGAATGGAGGACTCGTGAGAAGGTGAGCTGCCATGCCCACAAGCCCCTCATCCTCCAACGATATGAAAAAATGGTAAGGCTCACCGTGCTAACTTGGATGCCCCCGGATCTCTCCGGCAACAAGGGCTAGCTCCCCCCTTCTACTGTCCCTTTGCTCCCCCAAAGGACTGGCATAGGGCTTAGGACCCTAAACCAATGCCCAAGTATGGGAACCCAAGACTCCAAGCCCAAGGACATGAGTCCAGGTCCCTGGCAAAGCTTAGGGTTAAGGAGAACCCTAAACCCCAAACCGCTGCCCAAGGACATGAGTCCAGCTTAGGGTTAAGGAGAACCCTAA
>PUQB01000014.1:50803-326270 GCA_003024785.1 Selaginella tamariscina
AACAATGAATTTGATTGGGTCGACTTGCATTGTTTTGATTCCTTCTGTCATGAATCCGTGGATTTTGACCACCACGGGCAGGAATTGAAGCAAGTGCAGGACGATTTTGTGGAGGTGGTTCAGGGGGTGGGCCCCGAGGTCGACCACGAAGGGCTTGTCGTGCGGACACATATGCAGCATCGTCAACCTCCATTGGATCAATATGCTAAATAGGAGGAGCAGGTAACCCAAGGGGACCACGGCCCTCACCAGGCACTAACTCAAATCGTTAAGCTAGTGCAAAAGTTTTCTCCAATGTGGTAGGATGAAGAGCCCGAATGAATCGAATGAGTTCGGGTCGCATAGTCGGCCATAACATACCGAACTTAATGGGCTCAGCATGTTAAGATATGCACGCTGAGCTAAATCCCGAACTTAATACTAAACCACATAATAGACTCACCAGGATGTTGTCGTATTATATGTAGTTATTGGAAAACATCATCTGAATCCTCAACTTTGCCAAACATATGTTTGAGGCATTCCGTCAATCGATTATTATTGGCTTGAATCTTCATAGCCAATCCATTATACCATTTGAGCGTAGGGCCTTTAAATATGTAGGAAATTCTCTAAGAGCACGGGCCTCATCCCAACCATGGTAATGAACAATAACTTAGAAATGATTAAACCAGTGGTATACATCATCTCCTAAATCACCACAAAAAGATTGGGGTTGAACCCTCGAATTTGTGGCATGTGAAGAAGACAAAGTACTAGAAGCAGATCCCCCGGCAGGAGGCTCAAGCGGGGAAGAGGAGGACGGACCCTCAACAAAGCACTTTAACAACTTAGTTTGTACATTAATAGCAATAGCAATAATGTTAAAAGCCATCTCCATATTCATTTTCATAGAAACAAGAAAAGGAAGAGGCTGAAGAAAAGGAATACCCAACTTCTTAACCAATGAAAGAACAATAAATATGCACAAAACGTGATACTTTATTCATGTACAAAACCTTGCTTATATACAAGAGACCTGCCATGTGGCACACATGCAACACATGGCGCGCCAAATCACCACCCATGTGTCACTATGCATATGTGTATATACACATGCGTAATATACAAAGATTCCGAAGAATATCCTAAAAGTCCATGAGAATATTCTAAGCATAATATTGGCCGGATTTGTGCAAGAACCCTGCAACACAGGAAGGTAGCTCAATACGTCGCTGTATTGAACAGTGAAGCACATGATGCACTCAAAGGCAGCTGTAGATGATCTCTTAGGTACACATACACATACATTGTATACACACATATTGTTTTAAAGGTTTTTGCACATGACAGAGGAAGATTTTGCATTTTCGAGTGCTGCAATATTCGATCGGGAGCGCGGAGTTTTCTGTATTGTGGATAGGTTAAGGATTTCTCGGGAGCGCAGCATTCACAAGGCGCGCGAGAAATGTCTGCTATTTATTGGGCTTCTCTGTATGCTCCGTTCATCAAGGTATGCCTTTGCATCGATTTCTATATATTTTTCTGTTTTTCAAGCTCTTTCTGTTGAAAATCTTTTTGAAAATTGAGGTTTTCTGGTTAAAATCTCAATCTTTGTACGATTTTCCATAGCTTTTCGGTTGAAAAGCTACATTTTGCAGCGACAATCATTCGATCTGTGCAGGAGAACTCGTTGAGGATCGTGAGGATCGATGAGACGAGGTTGGGTTCTTTGACTCAAGGAAGGTTCCGATGTGAGCGTGGACTGGAACACTGCGGAATTGCTACTGGCGGAGTTCAGAAAGGCCAAAACCTCCGGTTCATGTAAGTATAAACTAGTTATATGCATACACATACATACATACAGACAGATATATATTATGCATTTTACGTAATAGATTTTCTCTTGTTGTGTTCTTGGTGATTAATAATGTTAGCTTTTCCTAGTGAAGGCGAATATACTGGTTACGCTTGGGTACTCTGGTGGAGTTTTATTCATCTTGGTTTGATCACGGAAACGTGAGCGCAGTGCTGAGCCTCTGTCTTAATGCGTTAGACGAGCAGCTGAAGAACTCAGGAAGAGATATCACTCTTATCCTGATTGCAGGTGCCATCAAATGCCTCGATTCGTTGTTAAAATGGGTCGACGACACAGTGGTAAGTTGTTTACTGTATAGACTATGATATAATATTGTGATCACACGCTGTATGCTAACTACATATACGTATAGTTAATAAACATATGTACTATTCATTATATTACGTTTTTCCTTTGGTTGTTCCAGGTACTGTGGAGAACTCCAAAAGAGCTTATGCTTACCTGGAGCAGGTTATTTACTACAGGGAAGACATAAAAAGAGACAAGGGGTGAGTGCATGTGTGTGCGTAGATACACTTTAAGTGTGTGTGTGTGTGTGTGTGTGTGTGTGTGTTTCTCAATGTCGTATTTTTGCAGCTGGATTACGGCTTCTCGCAAGGCATGCATGGCGTTTTTGACTTGCACTTTTCAAGAATTGTTCTGATATATTGAGCTGGCTTCAAATATATTGGTATTTATTTTAACTTTACTGATTATCAATTTACACTATATATACTTTATAATGTCTATTAATACAGTATGTAATATGCAGACAATTGTTCAGCTTCTAAACACTGTTTGTGGTAGTAGTACACATTCTAATGTAAGTTTGAGGTCTGCAGCCTTGCCAGCATATGTTTCACAGGTTTGAGTCAACCAATTTGTATAATGATAAGACTTATTTTCATTTGCATGCAGATTTCAGTTTGCCTCTCTGAGGACAAGCCGTTAGAAGATCCTTCGAGAACATACACGGTAAGATTTATTTAGTTTTTCTTTGTAAGACTGAAGTATATACTTAGATTTATAGTCTGCGTACATTTATATTTCTTTGAATTTCTATATATTTATATAGACATGTATGCATGCATGTAGGTACATGCTCACATACACAGTGGCCAATAATTTGTGCTAACATTGAGTGTCTTCAGGCTATTATGAAGCATATGCCCGGCATAGTGGACTCTAGGCATGAAAACCCAAAGAAGGTCTCTCTCGCAATCCGAGCAGTCGGTAAACTATCGGGAGCCATCATTAAGTACTCAGGCAAGGATGAGGCTTTTCAAAGACTGGTTCCCTTCGCCGGTAGTTATACTGGGTGTGGGCACGCTTGTGTGCGTGTGCGTGTGTGTGTGGGTTGATAATTTTCATGTATGCATGAATACAGATCACAAGATATACGTTTTACTTGATCAACTGTCTTTTTTTTGTTCAGAAATGGGGACTCACATGAAGAACTAGGATATGCTGTGACAGTTGTAGGTGCGTTTGCGAACATAGTTGTACATATCGAGCGTGTAGAAGATTTTATGGTTTCATTGATAACTGAGGTTGGTGTATCACAAAATATATATATATATATATATATATATATATAATTGTGTGATCTGTCATCTTTACACGTATAAAACAGTTTAATTACTTGTTTTGTGATATTGGTTACTGGAAGGATTTTCTATCAATTTCCTACATTGTTCCCCAAACAAAGGCCCGCCGTTTATACTATCATTAGCAGCCTCTTTAAGGCATTGTATATGAAAGGAAATCTCTTCACAATCTTCTTGGTGAACGTTGGTACGTATTTTAACCTTTAACACGTGGAAATAAATTTCATACCACACACATACGGAGAGAGAGAGAGAGAGAGAGAGAGAGGTCTTACTTTGTTATTTGCAGTTTATTCGTCACTTGAGAGGGCAATAGATCTGTCGTCTGAAACTCCTTTATGGAAAAGCTATGGCGAGTTATGGTGTGAGCTGCTGGATTATATATGTAACGAAGTACAGCAACAAGAAAATTTTGACGACGATGTTGTTGGGTTTGATATCGCTGTACGAATCAAGGAGCTTCAAACTCTGGTCTTTGACTCATTAATCCGGAGCATCATGAAGTGTTTAACGAAACTAAACTTAAAATATCGCGTGAAGTCTCCTGAGAAGCAAAAGCCAAATGACGTTTCAGGTATATTTATTCTTTATAAGTAGGTGCCAATAGCACTATAATGCTCGATTAAAGACTAGGATGCAATATGTAATGTAATATAATAGTCGTATTTACATATATACCCCTTATAATAGCGAACACATACACACACAAGCTACCAAAGACAATACGTGATATCTTTATAATGTGTACGACACTAATTACTTTCAGAGCAAGAACTTGAACCGGAGGCTGAAACTCTGATTGAACCACTGGATAAAAATCACATGCTTAAGTGTTTAAATTTGGTAAGAGTTTGATGTTATGTTGTGTTGCTACAATGCTTACTTAAGTATCATGGTTTTTCCAGGTGAAATTTACATTATATTTTTTGTCAAGGTATCTAAATTTAATATATGTCTAATATTGATATATATTGATAATTTATCCTTCGGTTTTCCAGTCATCATGCTAAACTTGTGGTAAACTGGATATTCCCGTTCTCCCGGTGCTTGATCGATCTTTCAAGGAAGTATCCTCTCATAAGCGGGTTTTATAAGCTCCTGGCAGCAGTTATAAGTATTGGTGATCGTGAGAATTACTCGAGGTAATATATAATTGTATATAGTACATGTGTATATACACACATATATATACTGGTATATCCTATTAGTCTTCTGATAATGGTACAGAACACTGTCACTTATATATAGAATAAATATTTAATATTTGTATATGTATTGATGAGTGCAGTATGTTTATATATGAGGATGTTGTGAATACACACTAATATCAACATGTGTGTGTGTGTGTGTGTGATATCATATGACAAGCATATTCTGCTGCAGTCCGATGCGTATTCATTTATGAAGCAGTATTTACATGAAGTTTGATGACGAGCAAGTTCTATAAGCTCGAGCTTTTGGCATCATGTCTCCATTGTGTTTATCTTGTCCTCCTTTGTTGCTGGATCTGCTTTCAATCTTGGTTCCTTTGAAGCTTGCGTTAAGGATTGGCCTCAGATATCCTTTCATAGTAAATTCCATACACATACACACAAAACATAAATGCGCATATTGATATTATACTCTATAATAATTTAACGAATATTATACTTTTTATAATGATAATATTTATGTAACTTATGATAGTTATATAATACCATTACTAATCGAAATTTTTTCCTTGACATACAAATGCATACTTGCCGCTGGCGACATTGCACTCGATGCACTGGAAAGATGGCATAATTTTGTATCCCATGGAGCTCAGGCATGAAATAGTTCCTTACTTGGGCGATTATTTGTTTGAAGTATCAAATTCCGGCCTTAAAAACGTTGATATGAAAACTCTCAAAATCCTAAAGGAGGAGAAAACCAAGGTAAATACTAGAGTATGGTCTCACACACACACAAACACAAACGTGCACGCAGGCACGGATTCACGTATGTATGCGTGTTCATATTCATAATTGTTTTTCTGTCCATACTCTCCACATTAGGAACTTATTTAGTATATTGTGTATAATAACGTTTTGATTGTCTGTAGGTGGTGAACTTTGAAGCTATTCAGGTTCAGAAATTTATTGGGCAAATTGGAGCTTATGGGCATTTTGTCGTACCTGATATTAATTTTCTACAAGCTTCTGGTACTGGTGGTTTCGCTTGGGAGCGTGTGAGGCTCACTATGCCATTAAGGGATGAGAAGCTTGACGTAAGGCCAGGTACTATACGCCTTTTAATTATGATGAAGTTTAATATTTTATGTTTGCAGATTGCTTATTACCAAGACTGGTGGAGTTGACAACGACCTCAACTGACCGAAAAACCAAAGTCATGTCTTCGGAATTGCTCCATGCTTTGTGTATGTTCATTCTGGGAAATGCTGCAAAAGGTCCTTCACGAAGCCGACATGACGACGTGCAAGCGGTAAACTAAATGTAGATTTATGTACATATACTTATCTAAGGGATTAATTAACTGACCACTCTGAGTTTTCTCAGGCAAATTATGAACGGCTCTATAGGAAGTTTTTTCCTTCTATCCTTCGGCTCGCGACAGACGTTGAACAGGTGTATGTATATATATATATATATATATATATATATATATAATGTATGTACATGTTACAAGGTGCATTTATTATAATAGAATCTAAATACATCATTTTCTGTGCAGGTTACTCAGCAGCTGTTTAGATTGCAGCTAATTCACTGGATGACGAGCAATATGCAACGCGAGAGTCCTGAGACAATGGCTCTTCTGGATGCCATTCTCGATGACCTCGTTGACGAGGATAACGGATCCTTAAGGTTTACTCTCTCTCTCTCTCTCTCTCACACACACACACACACACAATTTGATAGTTATATTGCACACGTCCTGTTTTTATGGATATCTATTTCTGTGGCAGGGAATTCCGTGCTCGATGTTTCTGTGAGTTTCTGCGTTGGTCAATACGTCATGCACCAATTGAGGTTAGTAAATAAAATTTAGTAACTTGATAAAAACAACTTGATATGGTTATGCATACATGCACCTATATACACAAATAAAACAAGTTGTTTTGATGAGAGAGAGGGGAATTAATTTCTGTATGTTCCAGGCTACTAACTTTGTTAGCGTGACGTCTATGCTTCGACGATTGTACAACCGTATGGACCATCCAAATTCATACTATCGTCTTGGATCATCTATGGCTGCATTTGAAATATATCCTATTTTACGTAAGAATTCTTCTATTGTTGACCGTCACGGATTCGAGATAACGTTCTTCCTTGTCAAGTCTTTACACGTGTCGGATGCCGACGCTGGTCAAATTGGTAAGTGCATGCGTATCAGTGTGTATTTTGTGCGTTTGTGTGTGCGTGTCTGTGTAGTGGTTGTGCGCATTATTTATGTGTGCATGTGGAGACATATATGCAAGCAACATACACAGAGACACATGTATGTAATCCATAGTTGGTATCTACTATTAGGTAAAAGCTAGCTGCATTGTGCGTGTGTGTGCGCTTAATAGTTTCTTACAGGCACAAGAAAGCAAGTCAACATGGTGTAATATATCGATCCTACAGAAGGACAGAGTGCACTTCTCTACTTTGGACGAGTTCATGGAATGGTTGTTCAACTTTGGACGAGTTCATGGAATGGTTGTTCGAGCAAACAAAGTCGACCCATGAACACTGCTACACAAAGTGCATGTCTCTTCTTACATCAATCTGTGGTTGGTATATAGACCAACTTTTATATCCAGGGGTATATAACACACACAGACGCAGAGAGAGAGAGAGAGTACTAACGAGAATGCTTGATACTAGGTGGTTCATGTTCAGTTTGGAACATGAACACAACGACTTCAGATACTTATGGACTTATTTGAGATTTCGCAAGCCGATGTGTTCACTATAAAGGGACTTCGCAACTTTTCTAGAGCAGTCCATTTCCTACAGTGGTCCCTGAGATGTGTCTAGTAAAACTAGAGGAAATCCAACCTCTCAACTCACACTTATTTTCAATGGTATGTGATAATATATATATATTATATATGTTTGTTACATATTTACGGATATGTAACTTTATGAATGAGCACGTGATAATTCCGTGTGTTGTAGCATAGACGTGTCATTGTTCGTAATTATTAAATATAGTTTCAACTAACCACATTAGAAACTATTTTAGTGTATAACTGATTGCACTGTGCATATATATTTATTATGCATATTTCAACGATAGTTAACTATATAAATTAACATACTAAGCATAATTATCTCTAATAACTCTAAACAGATCACCCATGCTTGGAAATCAACGGCCATCGAGGGTGCAAGACAGCACGATTCTCCACATTGTGGATCTTTTTAAGGAGATAATACGCTCAGGTACAGGTTTGAATGAACCTGAACAAAGCTCGAGTCAACCATCCTCGAGTCAACGCTCAAGTCAGAGCTGGAGCCAACTGTATGGTCAGGACTGGAGTGCACGATCTTCTAGCCAGAGTCAACAAGGTGACGAGCTGGTAAAGAACCTGCTTCCTATTGACAATGCGAAGCTCCAGGGGGTTTTATGTTCACTTTTGTTCGAGCCTGAAAACTTCACGTCTTTTGGTATCGACTCAAAAGAGGCTGATGAGGTTCGAACTAGGGTCGCTGGTCTCTTATGGATGTTGTGTCAACATTCCCTCCAGTTCGGAAACGATATAGGTACTCCATATATACATACATTGTACAGAATAACGTACACATACATACAAATTTATATGTAATAACGTGTATGTACTGTGTGTAATATATGTCTATACGCAACATATATATTATTATAATACTACATATACATATGACACATACACATACGAATATGAATATGTAGGATGCACATACAAGTATGAATATATTGTATATATAGGCAATATACAAATATCCTACTTGCATTATATATCCTCAAAAATCGAATTAAATACGTATATAAATTTCAACATCCAAGGAATTCAGCAAATATATACATATATTTATATAGCTTGTTGTGCACAAACATTATACACCTTCACATTAAACTTCTTATTAAAAGTTGATAAGAATAATTAACTTTTAAGGTTGATTATTCTTATCTATTGAGTTTGTGATTAAAATTTTAAATGTAGTGAAAACAACCCTGTTTAGTGCATTTAGATGTTTAGGTTGAATTTTCTTAGACACCTCGAAAAATTCTATTATGAGGTAGGACTTATATTTTAAGCTTTCCCCTTAGGTCTTGGTAAGTTTTGTGTGTGGAATAGGCCTTGTGTTGACTTGTGGATGTACATGTTTATGCATATGTTTGTGTATAGATGTTTGTATGTAGCATCAGTTTACATCTTGTACTTGATAAATAGTCTGGTATGTTTCCAGTGCCGATGTATACAACTCTAAATTTACTGTTATATATATGTACACTTTTCTGCCTACCTACATTACATGTATATGCTTGTTATAATATGTTACACGTACAGCCCACCCACCCACACACACACACATGTTATATGCACTTGATTTAACGTTTCCTTTGGTTTCAGTCAAAGTTCTTAAGGAGACTTTGAACGGGAAGTCAACAAAGGAATCTTGAGTTTAATAAGATCACGGAGGGAGGATATTCCAGCATCTTAAATACTGTTAAGGCTTACCAGCACCTGCAAACAGTTGGAGTTTTGGTTCCTGCACTTGGGAAGGAAGATGCCAGGAATCTGGGGAGGAATATACTTGACTCTGTTTATAAGTTCACCAACCAGCAGCAGCAGCAGCACCTTTCACCCCTCCTAGAGCCGCTTCTGGTGGAAATCCTTGGCGTTCTCTCTCGTTGTAGGAATCGATGACATTCTCAAGCATGTCCTTGATGAGAAAGGTGGCAGGTTTTATCTCAACTTCCGAAGCTGGTTGTTCAAGTGAGTGAATCTATATGCATCTATACGTGTACATACACATACACACACACACACACATATATATATATATATATATATATATATATATATATTATATATATATATATATATATATATATATATATATATATATATATGTATATATATATGCATATATTGATGTTTTTTCCTCAGAAGTTGTTTATTTTAGTTCATATTGTAATATATATGTATGTTTATAAATGTGTGTGCATGTGTATGTGTGTGGCAATTCTATCTATCTATAAGTAGATGCGTTATATATCACAATATAAAACAATTAATATTATGTAGCTTAATTTGATTACGTGCTGATTGCGTTCTGGTTTATTTCAGCAAGTGAAGTTCTTCTATAAGAGATGCATGGTGACCCTCTTGAGGAACTCAGTTAGCAATGAGACTCCTAGGCTTCTTCTGCATGCTGTACTCGATGAATATCAGAACGACTCAATCACTACGGAAAGCTTCGTTACTTCCACATCTACAGGAATTCTGGCCGTGTTATATGGAGCAGAGTTCACTCACGGACAAACAATTCCTTATTGGCATTGTTCATAACTTAGCAAGGATGCAGTTCTTAATAGCTCTTCGTTGGAGTTCACTTTGGAGGTATGTCCGATAGTATAGTTTGTTATGTTTTGCATTTCGTGATTTTCTAACAACAAGCATGGGTAGTTCTTATAGAAAAGAAACAAGCATTAGAAATGCTTTACATATTCAATTTTAAAATTTTATGTACGAGTTTATACTATTCTAATATCATATATATATACGACTTCATATTTATCACAATTATCGATTAGGATAGTCTTCTATTTGGTCTCATCTATTTGCCTGATTCTTTATGTATACTTTCTTGTTGTGGTTATGTAATACATAACGTTGATCTAATGTGTTTATGTATATGTAGCGATGTATAAGTATGTAAGGACACGTGCTTGTGTCCATTACGTATAAATAAATGCCTATATCCCAATTCTCCACAAGCTTATATGTGCTGGACATGTATATAGGTACACAAAGTACACATCCTATTGGGTCCAAGCATCGTGCAGACTTTCTCAAGACGCTTAACTTGCTTCTTGAAGCGGTTGTGACTAGCAACGCCCTGGAGGTTCTTTTTCCCCTTTTGCAGAATCCTACTGAGCTTACTACTCAACCTGTAGCAGAAACACTTCGATTCTTCACAGAGAATATCAGGGTGTGTGTGTTGTTTATATATGTATGTGTATATATTGTGTTACATCTGGCTGCCAATTGCATTGCTATTTTAATTATAAGATTATCAAAGAACATGTGCATGTCATGATATATTATCCTGTATAGGCTTTCTAGGATAACTCTATTTCATGCCAACGAACATTTAATGCTTATAAAGTCGTATTTAGCATTGTTATATCATAGTATAATATATATATATGCATTATCGATGCGAATTCATATATGCAAGATTTTGGTCGCACAGCACATATCGTAATATACGTGTTTTCTTTTTTTTCCTCAACATACAAAGCGATTTTACAATGCACTTAATATCCAATACAACAACATATATGTGGTCTTAACTGTAGTTCATACTTCTTATAACACACCATATATATATATATATATTATGACGCTTTTATGCAGAGACCATAGACAAGTTGGTTTGGACTTGTGTTTGGAGGCCATCAAGGATCCAATGAAGCTCCCGAGATTGAGAAAGGCAATAATGGAGTACATTCTTTTTCCATTAATACTCTCATTTCCTTCAGAAAAACTTGTAAACTGGTTTCTGATACGGATTGTTGAGCTCACTAATACTATTGGGAAGCCGGTCACCAGTCTGGATGCTGGGACGGAACAAGAGTGCCTTCTTTCGTAAAGTATACAGTTATACTTTGCTTGAGCTGCTCTTAACTCAAGTTCCACCCGACCATCAAGGTACTATAATAAACCTAATAAATCTTAGATTTTTGAAGATCAATTATTATTAAAAAAATACCAAACGCTGAAATGGACCGTAACATGTCGATATGTCTATTTTATACACAAAAGCACGTATCCACTATTATTGAATCCACTACGAGATGTTACTATGTTATTTGTATAATATCAGGTTATACACATACATTTTGTAGAAAGATGGCTTGTGCATACTTGTGTTGATGTATAAACTAATCTGTACAGTTTTATAAATCTGTGCAATATAGGTACCATCTCGATAATGTATTAATATTTCTAATATGTACAAAATAATACACCGTGTAGTGAGTAATATTCATTTAGATTACTCATTATTTTATGCAAATAAGTCACTAACTGCACAGAGCTACGTCTCATATATACAAAAGAAAAAATCGTGGAATTACATTCTAGATAAAGCTAGTTTAGGATGTCTATGCCTAGGCCATTGTGTGTGCGTGTCGTGCGTGTTTCCTTGTGTGTGTGTGTGTGGGTATTATATATGTATCATTGTATATAATTAGTTAGGGTATTAAGTATAATACGTTAAATGTTGTGTTGTTGTTGTAGGAGACAATAATCCCACGTGTCTCGCATCAGCAAGTCATGAAGCTGGCATCCAACGACTGCCGTGGAAAGAACGATCCAAGAGTATACCCTTTTCAGGAGAACACGAATCTATGGAGAGAACTTCATGTCTCTGCATACGCATGCCTTGCTGCGGTGATGATTTCGACACAGACACAAGAGAAGATATTTACATTGTTGTGCCGGGAATCCTTTGTGGCAGCATCTTATTGACTGCAGCAATTGTACAGCTCGTTTCCTGTTCAGACTAATAGTCTTAGTGAGACTTGTGCAATTGTCAAAGGTATCTACATATATCTATATCTATAGCTATCTCTCTCTCTCTCTCTCTCTCTCTCTCTCTCTCTCTCTTCTCTCTTCTATCTATCTATCTATCTATATATATATATATATATGCACGTTTCTTTGTATGCATGTTAGAATAGACATGCAGACAAACACACACACACACATGTTACATCACAATTACTGCGTAATACTACAATGTTACTATACACTGGATTGTGTATTATCTCTAATGTCTATTTAATAACTTACGTACACCTTCGATACACATTTACGCATATAGTATGTATACAAATACATTAGTATATACATGCATACATCAGAATATCGTGCATATCCATCATACATTAGTAATTGAATATAGTAAGGATGCGTATGTATACAAGAATCTCTCTCTCTCTCTCTCACACACACACACACAAGCGAAGTATCAAATAAATTTGAAGCCACATTTATATTTGAATATAATTTGTTACATATATTTCATTATATATGTTATATGTATGCATATCAGTATAATAACATGTGTCAGTGAGTAAATAAACCGGCTTTGAAGTTCCTAATAAACTTAACTTACTTCTCATTACTATAAAACAGAAATAAACAACTTAGTAGTATGATGTATGTAGTATGGAGTTGTTCATATATTTACACATGTATTAACTTAATTCACGGATCAGAGCAGACCTGAAACAATCTAGAAGAGTCAGAGGAGGATATTCTTCAATGACGCTCTCCTCACAGTTTCTTGTCGGGATGAGCATGAACAAGAGCCGACGGTTATAGGCACTTTCGTAGGGGAGAACAGCATGGATACTGTTGGAATCGGGAAGATAGGACAGCAAAAACCCAGTGAAGAAGGTATGCTCTCTAAATTAACTGCACCTTATATAGTTGATGTCATTAACTCCTGCTCATATTTGTAGTAGTAGCGTCCTGTGTTGGGATCTTGCCCACTACCAAGCTCATCAGATACATTTGGATATATACCACACAGACAAACAATTTACACGCTATATAATATGGCAACTTCATAAATTAGTAGTCAATATATACTAAAAATTGATGAGTTACAGTATAATGTTTACATTATATAAAGAGAATCACAGACACACACACACACCTATACGTGAGGCGGAGAATGAACAAATAGAAGGCAGCCTTATACAAATTACTTTACTGATGACATTATAGAATATAGTAGTAAACCTTAGATAGAGGGTGATGACATTATAGAATATCATAGTAACCTTAGATAGAGGGTTGTTTTAATGACATTTGTATGACTGCCTGTGTAGATCGGTAGAGAGAGACAGACAGACAGACAGACACAGACACACACACACACACACAAGACAATGCACCTATTTATTTTGGATATCTTATATATAGAGTATAGATACAGTATTGTGTATGCTCGTGCTTCAATGTTGTAGTTTGTAATACTGTATTTATTATGATAATCCTATTACATTATGAATGAGTAGTATATTACTTTATGCCAGGATACCTTCATATATTATGCTATAGATTTGGTATTGTTATTAACTTTCTTAATATTTCCTCTGCAGTTCTGCAGGAAAAGGTGGTAGAATTTGTTGCACTAGACCAAGATGAATTTGATCAACACCCTTGCATGGGGGTTTTATTAAGGCTAATCGAGCACTTAATTACAAAGTTCGGAAAAATCGACCACACGAACATGCCAGAGTGGATGAAATCCATACATGCATGCTACGCTCGACAGTACGTCAACTCATGCGAATGTTCGATTGTTTCTGGAAAGGTAGTGGTTAAAGCTCGTAAGGCATTTGCTCCCTTCTCTGCGTCGTTTTTCAACCACTAGCGAATGCTATACTTCATGATCCACTAATACATATATATCATATATATACACACACATTATTTGTTACAGGAGGATATACCTTTCACTACTTCCTGCGTGATATCTCAATTACTTTCCTTTAATGGGGAGTAAAGGAAGCTGGACAAAGCTATACTACCTCTAGATTCCTTAACCACCTTATTGCGGTTGCTGCTCACGAGTCAAGCCAGGTTATATCGTATATGAAATATATGTTGCGTGTGTATCCGTATGTACCTACACACATCTGCGTGTATCTTGTACGTGGGTGTGATCTGCGTTTATGCACTTGTATGTATGGAAGCGTTTAATCAGGTTTTACGTGCAAATGTGCAGATTATCAAGGCTTTTATCGATCTGTGGAAAAACCAAGTGAGTATCGATGGGCGAGGAATCTTAAAGTATCTTCAAGGTATGTATATATATATATATATATATATTTACGTGCTTTCATGTATATTATCAGCAGGAGGGAAGAACATTCCAGAAAAGCAGCTGAATATTCAAAAGGCTGTGGGTCTACAACTACTGGTGCCGCCGTATCTTCGCTGGCATCTTTTAATGAGGCTGTTGATGGGCTTGGGATCACTAAGGAGGAAGTTTATGATGCTTTAATGAACAATCTTAAGGGAGAGGTTTACATGGCTTCTGCAGAAGTACTTGGAATCGCTCTCAAGGACAAAGGTTCGTAAATTAATATAATATAAAGTATTCAAGTATTAAGTCATTACTATAATTATATCAGCATATAGTATCAAGCTATACTTTGTACAACGAGCTGAATGAATCCTTTATTAATATGTATTCTTCAATAATAATATTACAAGTACATATAATATGAAGGTGTGTGCGTGTGCGTGTGTGTGTGTTTATTCAAATATCATGTTTTGAGCTAGGTGTTGTAGACGACAAGTTCGAGGCAAAGTTCAAATAACTATTCATGTCAGCATTCAGAGCAGGCGAATACAGCAAATGCCTGCATACTCTAGACAGGTTAACCTACCGTGCACCATCCTACTTGCACCGTATATACACTTGGTAATCGATTTGCTCCCAAGCTTCACGGTGTATCAAAATTCGTAACAGTGGATATTCTTCAGCGTGATGCCAACTCTGTTATCAGCTACTTCAACATGCTCGTTGTGTTTCTTACCAAGTTTTTATCACATAGAGACCCCAAACTCAGCTGAAGACCTTGCAGATCCTTCACGAAGTTGTCAAGTCTCTCCCTGAGCAGGTTTGTGTGTGTGTGTGCGCGCGCGTGCGTGCGTGTGTGTGTGATATTTGATATAAATTATAATAGAAACCCAAACATATACATAGAAGTGATTGCTTTAGTTGATTTTGAACTACAGAGCTCATCCCTTTCTCCACGTGTCTACATACAGTGTAGTACGTATTTGTTGTGCGTGCGTGTTATCTATATGTATGTGCTTAACATATTAGTATTTATATTGACATGCTATGTTTATTTGCATTAATGGCTTTATTTTGCGTTAAATTTTGCGATCAAACCCTACGTTGATTTGGAGTTTATCTTGTTTAATTGTCTAGACTATACACACAACATACATATAATGTAACGCTGTAAGCTATTTTATAATGTAGTTATATCTTACCTACGGCGTGTAAGAACTTTGTAAGACACCATCTTTTACTGGTAGAGATGTATATACATTGTATACACATCTATACGTATATACAGTCATTCTTTTCTTGTATGTTATATGTATATATGCGTATGCACACACAGACCCCCGTTTTAACATAAAAAACCTCTGAACATATAATATGGAGAGTGTTTAACTTTGTTTTTGTTTATTTTTCCGTTTAAAATATTCTTGAACGTGTGGTTGCAATATCGTGTGAAGCATACACACACTACGAAGGTGAGGAATGCCGTCTGCAGTTCCAGCAGATTCTGATTCCTTTATGAGACAAAGCGGCTACAACACGATTCTCGAATATCTCGGTATCTTCTCATAGGTCTTTTTGACAGTCAGATGCTGTTCGTCAGAGGTATGTGCATCTTCCTGAGAGAATTATCTAGAGGTTTAGTCATATCCTCATGGAGATGCATATTCCGGAGTTCGAGAGCCAGTGGACTCAATTTTGCTGCTAAAGGTGTGTAGGTGTGTGTGTGTGTGTTTGTGAGAAAGAGAGAGAGAGAGAGAGCGGGGGGAGGGAGTATATGTATCTACAGATTTTTTCATGTATTTATATACATTTATTTGCATGAATGCTGTTGCTTATATCTGTATTTATAGGTTTGCATGTAGTTAGCACATGAAAACGTTACGAGAAGAAGATAGACATGGGTGTATATGCACGTATGAATGTATGTCTGGCATGTAGATAAAGATGGGTATATATGCGGTAGTTCTGGCATGTAGATAAAGATGGGCGGTAGTTCTTTATAAGTTTATGATATTGCCTTCTTTTGTAAGTTCGTCTACATTTATATTAGTTCAGTTAGTTTGATATGGATAGACATATGCATATAGTTAACTGGCATGTACAGCATATAAATTATGTTATAGTATATATTATGATATCTGTATATTGTTATCTATAGTTTTTACCTTATAGTTATGTGTATATATATTGTTCACGTATTTGTGTTTTTATTTTATGCTTTGTCAAAGATCGGTTGATTACAATCGTCCGATATTCAATGCACCGCTTTCCGACTGTGAATTCTTTGAGAGACACATAGACTCCTCTTACCAATGACACCATTATTTCAGAGAGATCCCAGCCGAATCCATCCTTAGTTAATCATGGACGTGGGGAATGATTAGAGCCACTGCAACGTATTCACCTTCACAGTCAATCTTCGATCCCAGTGAAGATTTATCGTCCCAGCAAAGCCAACTGTTTGGTATGTATTATTTTTTCATATATAACAGTATATTAATAATAGTATACTATGTTTCTATACATTAGTATTTTGATTTTAAATGTAAAATATCTCCTCACATAGTGATAGTATCCACACACACAGTGCATGTCAACCAGTTGTATGTATATGTGCATGGTGTTCGCTTGTGCACAAGTGTATATCTAGTTGTTTTGTGTATGTGTTTTGAGATGGATATATGAATAAGTACACTCCGTCTCTCTCTCTCTCTCTCTCTCACACACACACACACACACACACACACACACACACACATAGCTGTCAATTATAGGTGGCGTTTGGGGTTCACAGTGGATATTAAGCCATCCAATATAAGGAGAAAAACTTGGATGCTCGTAAACTATATTACATGGTATTTGAAGAAAAAGTCAGGTACTACGTCACATATATAAAGATGTACATGCAATATGTGAGTTACATGCACTTTCCACGGACACACATACATGCACAGACGTTCAGGTACACACACCCACATGGACATACATCATTCGTAATACACAGACATACATATGTGTGTGTAGTTACATACATATATATATATATATATATATATATATATATCATCCATACACGTATGTGTATATGTTTTTACAGACGGATTCGTGGCTGGATTTACATATTGAGAAAGAGGCAGGGATAGTGTTACTGAAGCTGCGTGAGGTGTTTAACACATTGATACATAGGTGGCTACAGGGGTATTCCCGTTCCGACGTCAAGGTCGAACTCGTGCAAGTTGTGAAAGAGCTGCTGGTGGATTCCGTGCAAACAATGCTCTCGGCTGATACGGGTATCCGTATTACATAGACATTTAAATTTCCATATATACTTTATATATCAATTATAAGACCTTATTTTGACTGTATATATTAACTAATATATAATGTATCTGTAAATTCTCTCTCTCTCTCTCTCTTCTCTCTCTCCACAGTGTGTGTAGTATTACTCATGCACACATGCATTTTGATAACATGAATAAGTTGTTGTAAATATAAAAAATGCTTAATTTCTTTTATTTTACTTTTTGGAAGGACGTAAACTCCATAGCTCATGTTTTTCGAAATATTAAAGCTGCTTTAAATTCAAATTAAGTTACAATTTGATACATGTATTACATAATTTGATATTTTTTAATCTAGAATTATATTTAAATTCAAACAATCATATACAAGTAGTTTTTACGTAATTAATAAAACATGTATAATTAAGGACCTGTTTATTTAATTAATAATTACATACAAATGTATTAAAGTGGATTTACTTTATACTTACTGATTAAATACTTTGATGAGTGTCTCTGCGTACGGTTTCATGCTGCTGTACGGCTGTACGGCTTCTTGAATCTAAAACTCAGAATTTTGAAACAGATTGTCCTAGGGAGTGGGGTTTACCTGTTCAGCCGCAAGAATGCTATTCAAAGCGCCTGGGATGAATAAATCTGTGGCGATCTTTCTAATGGCGGCTATATCTACATACATTGTAAGTTGCATTATAATGTATTGGGTAGTTAGAACATGTCTCCTACTATGGAATATTTTGATTACTTAAGTGCAGGTATTTAATTTTAATTTCATGAATTATCATTCATAAACTGCTTAAGTTAAGTCAGATTTACAAAACTGTCTTTAATTATACATTCATAGTTTTTGATGCTTTTGAGGAGACGGTACCACGTGAACATGTAGAGAGGCAATTTATAGAGGCGATCCACGGTCTAGATTTGTTGTATAACTTGGCATGTGAAGGAACGGATCGGAAAGAGAGGCCAGAGAATCATAAACATTGGCAAAACTTTAATCAAAACATGCTCAGGTGCGTGCATATACACATCCATATACATGTCACTCTTTAAGCAGGCCCGAATAGATTCCCTTGATTGATGTTGTTGATGTGGATCTTCTCATAGCTGATATTGATTCTTATATCAAAACAGGGGATTTGCTAGAGATCGGCGTGTAAGCGTATATATCCCTGTGTTTAGCTACTCAAAGCAGGCACTTTTAGCGTATAGATAATTTGGGTGGACGATCTTTTTAATGGCGCCTATATCGACACACAATGTAAGTCATATGTGCATTATAATGTATGTATTGGATAATTACATTTTAGATAGAAATGACCCAATTTCCTTGATTCATATGCCATTGGAGAGAGAATTCTGATGTATATTTCTTATTTATAGGAAATTTGCTGTCTGTGGTGTGATTTAAGATATATAGAGGAACAATGTAATAACAAAGTCGAAAGAGGGCATTACTGCTTCATCTGTTCAAAAGTACGATTCAAGATGTTTAACTTTGTGTGTGTTCGTTTGAAGAGTATTTGTATTTAGTTTATTTGATTATTTGATTTGTGCCTGTTGATATGCATATAGTGCGTGTGTCCGTGTTATTTACTTTACTTTAATAATGCATTACACACGGTCACACATATTATGTATATATATCATATCTGACTGTGAGTAATACAAAATAATGTATGTATAAGATGTAAGATGTTGTATAAGACCATAATACATGTTAATGTAATGTGTGTACTTCTGTTCTTGTATGTATATACATGGAACACATGGATGTTTAGATTTTTATATCGACTGACATGTATGAATAATAAGTATATGCACAACGGGAATCCCTAATATGTTGCAAGGTCTACAAAAATGCCAACCATACCAAATGTAATGCACTAAGCATCGTACGATTCTACAGCATTTTAAAAGAGGCATCTCGGGATACACATGTAAAACATGTGTATCTTCAGTTCCTCTTCATCTTGTTTCATGTGTATACATCGACACTAATATTTGTAACATGTTCCAATTACGCATCATGATGCTCTCTATTCAATTAATCGAGGAAAGCTATATGAATTATGGAGATTCTTCTTACGTCAGTCTTATCAAGCTTATTTGAAAGTATTTTAACTCTCTCTCTCGTTGTGTGCATAATGATTTACATATGCTTATGCTTTTTACATACATAAGCAGATTATAACTATGATATAGTTATATAATCAACTACCTTATGTATGTAAAAAGCATAAGTATATGTAAATCACTAGCACACAAACGAAGAGAGAGAGAGAGTTAAAGTACTTTTAATGAGCTTGATAAGACTAACATAAGAAGAATCTTATAACTCATATAGTTTCTCTTGGTTAATTGAATAGGGAGCATCGGGA
Organism: Selaginella tamariscina; assembly: GCA_003024785.1. Classification (NCBI taxonomy): domain Eukaryota; kingdom Viridiplantae; phylum Streptophyta; class Lycopodiopsida; order Selaginellales; family Selaginellaceae; genus Selaginella; species Selaginella tamariscina. The sequence continues at coordinate 70,991 of PUQB01000014.1, forward strand.
TGCGTAATTGTGAACATGTTACAGATATCAGTGACGATGTACACACATGGAGCAAAATGAGAAGGAACCGAAGATACACATGTTTTACATGTATATCCCCAAAATGCCTTCTTCAAAATGTTGTGGAATCGTATGATGCTTAGTCCATTACATTTGGTATGACTGGCTTTCTTGCAGACCTCACAACATATCAGGAATTCCCATTGTGCATATACCTATTATTCATACATGTCAACCGATATAAAAATCTAAACATTTCATGTGTTCCATGTATATACACACAAGAACAGAAGTACACACACACTATATCAACATGTATTATGGTCTTACACATCTTACATTTTATACATACATTACTTTATATTACTCACAATCAGATATGATATATATACATAATATGTGTGACTATGTGTACATGCATTATTAAAGTAAAGTAAATATAAACGAACACACACACTATATGCATATCAATAGTCACAAATCAAATAATCAAATAAAGTAAATATAAATACTCTTCAAACGGACACACACACACTTAGACATCTTGAATCGTACCTTCGAACAGATGAAGCAGTAATGCCCTCTTTTCGACTTTCTTATTACATTGTTCCTCTATATATCTCAAATCACACCACAGACAGCAAGTTCTTACAAACCAAGAGATATACATCAGAATTCTTTCTCTCCAATGGCACATGAATCAAAGGAATTGGGTCATTTCTATCTAGAATGTAACTATCCAATACATTATAATGCACATATGACTTACAGTGTGTGTTGGTATAGGCGCCATTAGAAAGATTGCCCACCCAAATTATCTATACGCTAAAAGTGCCTGCTTTGAGTAGTTAAACACGGGATATGTACGTTTACATGCCAATTTCTAGCAAATCCCCTGTTTTGATATAGGAATAAACATATTAGCTATGAGAAGATCCACATCAACAACATCAATCAAGGGAATCTATTATTTGAAGGTATGTTCTAACTACCCAATACATTATAATGCAACTTATAGTGTGTGTCGATATAGCTGCCATTAGAAAGATCACCCACAGATGTGTTGATATAACTGTCATTAGAAAGATCGCCCATAGATTTATCTATCCGCAGGCGCTTTGAGTAGCATTCTTGCGACTGAACACAAAACCCTGCTCTCTAGCACAATCTGTTTCAAAATAGCGAGATACAATACAGACTTAAGATTTAAAAAAATACAAATATGAATTTTATATATCTAACATATAGAACAAATTAAAATATCTTGGTTAAGAGATATTGCATTTCTTTAGAGTGCATGTTCCTTTCTACCTTTCTATAGTCTTAAAAAACCATGTTCCAAGGTTTTATGGAATTTGTAAATAAGAAATATAATTTTAATATTTTCTTGAAGTAAAAAGTAAAAGTTATTGTATGTAATCTTATTAAATAAGATTTCTTAAGAAAGAACATATATGTTATGCTATCCATATAGCATAGATATATGTGTGCATATTAAATAAAAATGGCAAATTTAAATTTTATTTCTTTTTCTATTGGCATCAAGTATATTCATGGTTAAATAATGTATATCCTTAGAATATACCTTATCAGATAGCTTAAGTATTAACCTCAAGTTTATATCCTCTAGATATATACAATTAAGACAATATTAATTGTATAACATTTATGTAGACTGTAGTGCGACTTTACCAATGGACTTGACAAGAGCTGTTAATGTCAAGAAAGATGAACACGTGTTAAGAGGATGGTCTCAGTCAAAATCATTAATGTTAGCTTTGTAAAATGTTATTTGGTTTGTGATACATCATTTAAATACTATTAAACAAAGTACATTCTTTAAACTTGTTTACTAATACTCTTTTCTACTATTATTCCTATTCGTACATACATTTGAAAAGGACATTCTTCCTATATTCCATGAATCCTAATTTACATTAAACTACTCAATTAACATAATTAATTGTAAGGTAATTACCATGGTATATTCTAGAAGTTTCTAGAAGTTACTAGAGATATTTATGGTCTGGCTAAATCCTTGATAGAATAGTCCAAATATAACTAGAATATACCTTTTTCCTTTGTATATATAAACCTGAGCTTGAATACAAAGGATATCTGAGTTTCTGTCTTTTCGTATATTTACTGTGTTGTGTCTCGGGGTTCTCACAGTACTAGTTATTATTAAAATAAATATAATCTAAATTCAGCTCTAGATCACAGAGGTCATAGCACTCAAAGTTAAGACCGTTTACAATATGTTTATATTTATTTTAGTAATACATATATATAAATCTCTCTCTCTCTCTCTCTCTCTCTCTCTCTCTCACACACACACACACACACACACACACGCACGCACGCACGCACATTTGCGGCATATCATTGTAGATGAAATGATCGTTATTTAACACACTAGAAAACTGTAAAACTGTTCATTGTGCACAGATTTATGAAAGTACTTGCATTATGCATGCCGCAACCGCTGCCTCTCTCTGAGCTCTTCAATTGAGCTACACGCTCATCCAACATGAGTTCGATTCCACAGTTGGCTTGCATTGCTGATAGCTTAGCCCATGTACACCTCCTGCCTTGGCTTTTCTGAGCTCTGAAAGTGTTGGATTTTGTATAATCTTTGCAAATTGAATATAACACATACATGTGTTATATACATCTCTCTCTCTCTCTCTCTCTCTCTCTCTCTGCGCAAACAGTTTTACCAGTCCAAAGATTTCCAGTACTTGGTTACATCTATGTTTTACCTCCATCTCAGCAAGCTGCAAAATGTTATACAGTTGTTTCTCATTTTCTATGTAATATACCAGTGAATTCTATTAAATAATACTATTAGTATGAATGAGAATACCTTAGCAGCAAAGTCTCCTCCATAAGCTCTAACAAGCTCCTTGAGCCGAAGAAGAGGGGCGATATGCGGGTTTGCCTGGTAAGTCATCAACAGTTAACATTACACAGACGATATATATATATATAGATATATAGATATAGAGAGAGAGAGAGAGAGAGAGAGAGAGAGAGAGAGAGAACACACCAGTATATAAGAAGTACCTGGCTAACAATGAAATGGTTCAGGTTGAACAGCTCCTTGAGCATCATTGGCAAGTCACTCTCTAAACTCCCATTTCTCCATTGCCTCTTGCCCAGAACAGATTCTTCAGGACCAACCTATAGAAATAGATGTGTGTGTGTGTGTGTGTGTGTGTGTGTGAGAGAGAGAGAGTGAGAAGAGAGAGAGATTGAAATTACAATATATGTGATGTGTTGATGTTAAACATAAACATGTAGAAAACTGGATATATACATATGTCAGAATGCTTATGCATATACAATTGTGTGTGTGCGTGCGTGTGTGTTCTACTCTGAAAGCGTCTGATATGGCACAAGCCGATATATACATATACAGAACTACTGTACTTTATACAAATGCATGCACATATCCAATTGCATATTGGTCATTGCTTGCATCAACCAGATGCTTAACAATAATGTCTGCATGTGTATACGGCATGCCGCAACTAGAGAGAGAGTGCCTGTGCTATATGGGGAGGAGCAAGATAGCAAGCCTAATTCCTGCAGTTCCAACAGCGTACTTGGCATAAACACTAGGATCGACATGATGATCAGTAGACAAATTATGTACTGGGCATATGTCTATGTGTACATGAAAATATGTACATATGGACACAAATACATGCATATACGGACACATTCAGTCTTTATATCAGATTTTATTTTAAACTGTTTATATAACCAATCTCATTCGCAGCACCAAACCAAAAGCAGCATCTTCTCAATATCAAACACAATTAATTGATTAGTATAATAAACAAGGACTCCAATATTGCTATGATACACTCTCTCTCCGCTCCCTCCTCCCCTGTGTGTGTGTGAGTGTGTGTATTATAGTTGCTACACTGCAGTCTTATCTGAATATCTAGTCATGCAAACCTTATTTATTACCTCTTGAAGCTGGCTATTCGTTTTTGTGATATTGATACCCTGTGTTCCATCTCGCTTAATTCGTGTTTATGCTTTTCCTGTAGAATATAAAAAGGTCAGAAGCATATACAATACGTACGTGCGAGAAGCATAAAAACACATGAACATATACAATGTACATGGAGATTTATAAGAAATTATAAATATAAAATGTATATAAAAAGCCTGTTTTTAATAAAAACATTAAAGATATCAATAACACAAATGAAAATCAATTATATGATATACATTTCATGTATGCATACGCTACAGTGTATACATTGAATATATTGAATTTCTAAATTAAAATTACTTTTACTGCTTCAAACATGTATCCCTGGGTGAAACGAATTTGAGAGATGCACAGACATGTAAAACACTTAACATCCGTGTGTGTATGATTTATGTGCTTCTGTTTATAAACGCACGCGCACACAAGGGGGTATATGTGAGTCTAAGCGTATACCTCTAGTATGTGGAGCTTCTCCTTGAAAGCAGAAGCATCAATATCGCCTTGCCTTTGCTCAGCAGCATGGATTGCAGTGACAATATCAGCTCCAGAAAGCGTAGATGCTTTCTTCTCGTCATAAGTTGTCACTACATCCCCTTCATGCTGCTTTGCATTAACCTCGTCCCCTCTTTGTATAGAACTCTTTGATAATTCATTGTGCTCGTCTTTGGTTTCAGTCACCACCTGAGAACATATAGAAATATGTAAGCGTCATCTGCTCTAATATGTCAGCATAATATTTCTGTTATTTCTGTATGTACTATATACAATATAAACTGTGTGTGTGTATGTATGTATTGTATTACCGTATTATTGTTTTGAGCTTCCCGGGACTGCCTTCCGTTGACTCTATAATCACAACCTTTTCTAGAGACTCGCCCTTTTGACCTTTCTCACTGCTGTTCCACTACCGCATTCACATCCTATACACAAACCAACATAAAAAACATTACACACATGTATATCATACAAATATATACTATAAGCAAACAGAATATATACACAATAGTACATATTACATGTATTATAGAAATTACTATGTATTGTTATCTGTCTATGAATGCTTATGCATACATTCAGATAGAACAGACGCAGACGCACACAAAGACAGAGGCTATACTCTTGCTTTTCACGAAAACTGGAAATTCAGTAACTTCTGTAGGGGTTTCCACTTTCACGCTCTGTGGATTCAGAGTAACTTCCTCTGCATTATGCGGCTCCGATGATCCCTTCACATCTGTATAGACGGCTCCTATGAACTCTTCGTATATGTATCATCTGGATTAGTCGGCTCGATGAACTCTTCTTTCTTCTCTACATTATCAGCTTCAGCAGTTGTGTTGTGTTTGACGCTACTCTTCTGCTCAGGAGTAATATCCCAACTTGGACCATTATCTTTGTTAGTACCTGCGTTAGGGGTTTTAGTGATACATATGTATAGATATAGTGTGTATACGATATATATTGCCTCAAGTGTAAATACAGATATATACGATATTTGCGCTTTGGATAATTAATAAATAATCAAATTAATTAATCAACACTGACCACTTTCTATAGTACCATCATGAAGCCTTGGAGACTGCCAGTAAAGCACCAAGCTTGCAGCAGCACCCGAAGTTCACCTTGCTTCCGCTTTGTACACGTGGAACTCCAGCTTGAGCATCTGGAACACGTGGAGTTCCAGCTCCGGCTTGTGCTGCTCCTTGTAGACGTGGAGGTGTGGCTGGAACTTTCAAAGCTGCCGGAGTTGCACTTTGGACCGGAGGCTTCTGTGTTGTCAATTGAGCTGGCTGCCCTGTCACCTTTTGAGGAGTAACAGCAGTGTTCACTTGATGTTCTTAACTATATATGTATGTAATGCACGTATGTACATAGCTGCACACTTGTATGTACATTTAAATGTATATATATAAAAGACCATATATATATATATATATATATAGAGAGAGAGAGAGAGAGAGAGAGACGAGAGAGATGAGATATTTTAATGAATGCATATATATATATTATTGCAAGAAATACGTTAATTACATGTTATAGACAACAGGGTTTAGGGTTTGGGCGGCTGTACGTTGAGGTTTTGGTGGTACGCTTCCAGATTCTGACTTAGCTTCGGATTTCTATGCATCTTTCTGTTTATACTTGAGAAACAAAATATCAAAACTGATCAAGTAGAAAAAAGAAAGAAAATAAGTTTTTTAAAGTTCAAAAAAACAAAGTCTAAGAATGGTTACCTTATATATTATATACTAATCTGGGTAAAAAAACAAAAAAAAGTCGCATATATACAAAAACAACTCCAATTTGAAGGAAAATAAAGAATGTTAAAAAAGGCTGTTACATGTGTGTGTGCGTGTTAACAAAACTAAACCTCGTTGTTTACATCGGTCTCAAGACCGAAAAACAACGGGCGAGTTGTAAACAAGGGGATAATGTTGTAAGTTGCAGTAGGTTAGAAAGATCAAATCCTAATTTAGAATTTTAAGGAATCTTTGTCATTTGTTAAGAAGTAGATATATTCCTTATTAATCATGGCAGAATATAACGCCATTACGTATTTTGAAAATCAACAAGTGGGAGGTCAGTAGTCAATTCATAATAAATCTCTTGTACATACATGAACCTCTTGTATGAGCATTGAGTGCTCTTTAAAGAGATTGAATCATTCGCTCTCGTAATGGCCCATTCGTTTACCACCTATATATAAACAATAGTTAAAACAAAACTCATAAATAAAATCCTTATATAATAATAAGTTTTATTGTGTGTGTGTCTCTGTGTGTCATGGACCCCCATCCGAAGGTTATCCTAAACACACACACACACACGCCTAATAGAGACGTAGTAACTATGTGTGTACGTACAAATATATTGGCGCTCGCCGCTCTCTCTCTCTCTCTCTACACACACGCCACACACCACACAACTAATACAAACATGGTTGTACATATAAAACATATTGTAGCATTTTTATTAAGTATTATGTAGGTATAGTTTTTATGCATATCTCCATATATCTATATATGTTAAATATTACAGTATATATATATATATAATTTAGTTTAAATTAACAGGTAAGCTTAGGTTGCGACAGGCAGTTACTCTGAAAGTGACCAATTAAAATCACTACCACCTAAACTCACTAGTTAAGGTGGGTTAAGAATTTGGCTTAAGAATAAACTTATTAGTTAATGTGCATTCGTACCATGTTTGAAGTCGTTGAGATTGCATGCACAAGTTTGAAGCCATTTGCATCGGCATACGAATTTCCAGGCAACATCCTTCTACGATTAAACTAGAGTGTTTAGATCAACCAGTAGTTGCTGCCTTCCCAATACATGGGACTTCTTCAACGGAAAATGGTATCTTGATGGAGCTATCTTCTTCTCCAGAAATATTCCTTGCAAATTGCTGTGGCGTACTTAATGGAAGAAATTTCGATTGCGGGGTCTGAAAGCTCCCGGCTAACAACTTCTGTAATCTTAATAAACATTATGCATAAGAATCTATACTTATCCAGCTTATCATGTACAATTACATGTGTCTGTTTACATATGTACAAACTTAAAAAGAAAAACAAAGATAAAAATATATCATGTTAATGAAAGCACAGAGAGAGAGAGGAGAGACTCATTGAAATACCTAATAAACAAAACCATTCAGTTATCTGTGTATCATTATATCTATGATGTATGGCATGTAATTAACATACAAGAACATGCATATTCATTAAAAAGGTAGAAAGGAACATGCACTCCAAAGGAATGCAACATCTCTTAGTCAAGATATTTTAATTTGTTTTATACGTTAGATATATAAAATTCATATTTATATCTTTTAAGTCTTAAGTCTGTATCTCATTATTTTGATATATTGTATCTCATTATTTTCATGTATCTCAAGATTGAATGTGTATCATTATTTCAAAATTAATAATTAGATATTGTTATTCTTATTATTTGAATGTATTTCAAGGATGTATCTGTATCATTTTTTTAAAATTAATAATTAAATATTATTGTATTTCACTATTTGGATGTGTCTCAAGATTGTATGTTTTGTTATTTGAAAATTAATAATTCAATATTATTATTGTATCTTATTTGAATGTATTTCAAAGCTATATATTCCTGTAAATTAAATATAAATGAATTGTCAAATATTTTCTAAAAAGTTTCCCAAATGTTGTGACATGTAAAATTATAAAAACCTTGTTGTGTTTAATAACCCTTTAACATATGAATTAGGTTGTGGTAAATTAAAGTGAATTATTGATTTATGAGTGGTATATGAAAATTTTAAAAATTAACATATTATCTATATTGATAAATAAAAAATTATTGTTAAATATTATTATTTTGGTTGCATTTCAAGATGTCATAATTGAATTTAAGACATATATATAAAAGTCTTTTCAATATATGCATTGGAAAGGTAATAAATTATATTTAATTATTTATTTTTTTTACAAATCAAAATATACTTATTAACTTTTATAACAAGTTTATTAAAGTAAAGAAACCTGTGATAGATTGAAAATATTTTATATTAAAGATAACAAATGGAAAAACACATAATATGATGTCCGTCATTTTTATTATGAGTGTGTAATGTATGTGTTAATATGTGTACATGTATGTGAATGTTTTAATGTGCATGTGATTATTTTATTATGTGTGATACGTACATGTTTATGGATATTTATTGTGTGCATGTGCAATGTGTATAAATATTTTATTGTGCATGTGTATATAAATGTTTTATTTTGTGGTGTACATATATTTAGCATTTTGGACATGGTTTGCACAATGCTATTAGTTATGCTCGTCTTGGTGTTCCATATTGTTCTATCGCGCTTCGTTTCAACTCTTAGTTTGAGACCGGGTACTACAGGTTCATGTTCATGATGGCTTGTTGTTTTAACAAACTCCTGTATATATCGAGATCCTTGTCATTTTTATTTACAATCTTGCCATGATGTTTTATTACCGGACATTTTGGAGCTCATACACTCCTTATTACCAGCAATTACTGGTGGCCTTCAACTCTATAAATATGTGGCTGATTTCATAACACTTTGATTATGTCTAATCTAAGGTTCCTTGCCATCACCCATACAGTTTGCTCCAGCCATCAAGTGCCCGTGGAAGTCATTTTTCATGGACTTCATCAATGATCTCTCAAGTTCGAAAGAATTTCGACTCAACTTGATTGTGGTGGATAGGTTTTCCAAGATGGCTCGTTTCATCCCATGCACCAAATCCATCACAAGCGAGGAGACGGGCTGATCTAGTGTACGGGAGTGTTTTCGGTTACATGGCTGCTAGAGGACATTGTCAGTGATCATGGCCCTAGTTTGCTGCCAAGTTTGGAAGTGATTGCTCAAGTCCTCATATTCAGTGCAAAGTTCTCTCAAGTTACTATCCACAAACTGAGCGTACCATTCAAACCATGAGCATACCTTCGGTGTTTTTAGCAATACTAGCAAGACAATTGTTAAGGCAACTACTAGCAAACTGTAACACATGTTCATTGACACCTTTTGTAGTCCCTATGAGGTTGAAAATACAAATGTGACCCACTTTCAGCTCTGAAAGCAACATCGTCGCAGGAGAACTTATGCTTATATTGTGTGGAGTAGGACACAAGGTGGCAGAAGTCCATTTAACTAGGAATTCAAGACAGTGAAGTTGAAGCTAAATTATCGAAAACTTCAATGTCCACTTCGTTTAGGAGCTGCGAAGTTGGATGTAGGTGCAGGCTCCATTGGTGCTGCTCATATCATTCCATCACTCAAGTTTCCTGTACACATTAATCTCAATAACCGAGAGCTCAAAGAGTTTGCCATGTTAAACACTAGTGCAAATGCATGCTTCATGGATGACACTTTTGCAACTTAGCATGGCATTCCAATGGTGAAGTTGAAGCGTGCAGTTCTTGTAGAGGTTGTAGTCGTCTGATTGCTCTTGGCGTAGTTACCCATGCTACCACATAGTCATGACACGTTCAACTTTTGATTTCCTTCAACTTGATCAAGACTCAGTTGACTCTCATCATTTTGGGCATGCCTTGGTTCGTGGTTGCAAATTCTCAGATCGATTGGAGTCTAGGATGCTCACATTTTCCTTTCCAGCAACCAGGATCAATCTTGTACCTTCCTGCATGCAGGATATGTCCTTAGTGTTGAGTAGTACAAACTATAGGATTGACCGTGCCTGTTCATGTATCAGTGTTAAAGATTCCTCCTCGACAGGATTCACCTCATGTCAGTTCCTTAACACATCCGCAAGCTCTTTCCACTCCTGTAAGTTCACGAATTCCTGTACATGTTCTTCCAAACTGTATCAATGTCGAAGGTTCCTCCTCAACAAGATTCACATTCTGTTGGTTCGTCAGCACATTTGCAAACTCTCCTCACTCATGCATTCACAAACTTCTATACATGATTCTTCCAATCCTGTACACTCGTCAACATCCACACATGTTTTTCCCAATTCTGCCTCTTTTCATTACTTTGCTTATGTTCCATCCCCCAAGATCCTTCCTCTTTTTCAGTCATAACTCCCTCCTTCTCCTCTCCGAGTTCTTACCACCACTATGCATGAACTTGCCATTGATCTTGCTCCTTTTCATCTTTTTGCTTTTCAAGTAACACCTACATCCTCTTCTACCTTTCCTATATCTGACTCTCTTGTTTTTCAATCTCCTTCTCCTTCTCATATTTCTTCCCTGCCATCCAAGTATCACTCCTTTCAGGACGTTTTTGATAAGAACAAGGCTGCAGTTCTTCTTATTCACAGGTCCTACGACTGGCCTATCGATCTTGCGGAATGGAAGATTCCACCGTTCGGACTGATTTATGCACTGTCACCTACAGAATTGGAAGGTTCTTCGCTAGTACATCAAGGACAACTTGGCATCCGCTTCATTCATCACTCAAAGTCCCCTGCAGCACCTATCTTCTTTGTCAAGAAGAAAGATGGGAGTTTGCGTTTGGTTGTGGACTACAAGGGTTTGAATCAAGTCACCATCGGAATGGTACCCATTGCCATTGATCCCAACTTCTCGATCGGCTACAAGGAGCAAAGGTGTTCATAAGATCGACTTACGAGGGGCCTACAATCTTGTACGGATTCGTCCAGGCGATGAGTGGAAGACTGCCTTTCGTACAAGGTATGGACACTTCGAGTACACGGTGATGCCTTTCGGCTTACCAATGCCCCAGCCGTGTTCCAACACATGGTGAACGACATCTTTCGTGACTTCTTGACCAGTTTGTGGTGATCTACCTCGATGACATTTTGATTTTCTCCAAGGACCAGGCGGCACATGACAAGCATGTACAACTAGTTCTACAAGGCTTCGCAGCATGGCCTGTATGCGAAGTTGGAGAAGTGTTTTTTTGACAGGGATACTGTGAGTTCTTGGGCTACATCGTCTCTCCTGCTGGCGTTTCCATGGACATGCACAAGGTGAAGACTATTGTGGAGTGGGAGAGGCCCAAGTCTGTACGAGACGTACAATGTTTCCTTGGCTTTGCAAACTTCTACAGGCGATTCATACAGGACTTCTCCAAGCGTGTACTTCCACTCACGGAACTCACCAAGCGCAGAGGTTTTCTCTTGGTCCACAAGGCGGAACATGCATTCACAACACTCAAGGACGCTTCACGATAACTCCGATTTTAATACATCCTGATCCTTCTCGTCCCTTTCGTTGAAGAGATGCCTTGGATTTTAGTAGGTCTATCCTATCACAAGTTGGAGAAGACAAGTTACTCATCTGTAGCCTTTCACTCTCGTAAGTTCCTTTTGGCGGAATCAATTATGAGATTCATGACAAGGAACTCAAGGCCATTGTGGATTCGTTCGAGGAGTGGCGGCACTTCCTAAAGGTGCTGCGCATCCTGTACAAGTCTTACGGATCACAAGAACCTGAGTTTTTTCAAACGGCTCGAGTTTCAGTCGGTGACAGGCTAGGTGGGCGGAATTCCTATCACGTTTTGATTTTGTCATCGTCTACAGGCCCGATTTTCGAATGGCAAGCAGACGCATTGTCTAGGCGCTCTTACCTTGCATCGACCCCGGCGATCCTGCATATGACTGTCAAAAGCAAGTGTTGTTGGGTCCTGATCGATTTCGGCTTGCGGCACTACAGGTTCATCAGGCTCCAACAAATTCAACACTTCTACAGGACATCCGTTTGCAATTGGCAAAAATGTGTTCTCACACATTAGTCCTGACATTGCAAGCTCTTCTTCCTCCAGTTCCCGTTCAGACTACAATTGTTCATACAGGACAGACTCCTGTAGGGAAGGTCTCCTATACGTTCCTATTGGTGTTTACAGGACTTGTGTGGTACAGATTGTCATGATACCCCGGCTACAGGACATTTTGGTGTGGCCAAGACAGTTGAGTTGGTGACTCGCAACTATTGGTGGCCTGGGTTGCGGGTTTTGTGGAAAGTTTGTACGGAGTTGTGACACCTGCAACAGGTCGAAGATGCCTCATCACGCGCCCTCTGGTCTTCTTCGTCCTCTTCTTGTTCCTTCTGCTCCTTGGAGATCCATTTCTATAAGATTTCCTCAGATCCTCCTTCTCGTGGATTTGATGCAGTTCTTGTGGTGGTTGACCGTTTTTACCAAACAAGGCTCATTTCCTACCATGTAACAAGACGGCTACAGGCCAAACAACTGTTGAGTTGGTGATCCACGAAGTGTTCCAACATCATAGTCTTCTTAAGAGCATTGTTTCTGATTGAGACTCACAATTCATGTCCAGATTTTGGCGAGAGCTTCTCCGAAGTCTACAAGTTAAAGTATATCTTTCTTTAAGATATCATCCACAAACTGATGAGCAGTCAAAACGCACGATTCAACCTTGGAGCAATATCTTTGCTGCTTCATCAGTTACCAGCAGACAACTGGTTGGACCTTCTTTCTATGGCAGAGTTTGCCTACAACAACTCCGTTCACGCATCTACAGGCCAGACACCTTTCTTCGCTCTTATAGACTACCATCCATGTTTTGACTTTGCTCCTTTTGCTTCTCCTTCTTCTGCTCCTATAGTATAGGATCGTCTCCAGCATCTTTGTCAGGTACAGGATGATCTCCGGGTTCATCTTCAATAGGCACAAGAATGATACAAACGTCATGTTGATGCTCATCATCAGCCGGCACCTGCATACAAGATTGATGATCTCGTGTGCTTCTTCGTTGGATATTCGCATCAACATGCCTTCTTCTAAGTTGAATTTTTAACGATTGGGACCTTACAGGATTGCGACTGAGGTCAATCCTATAGTTTTCCGACTAGAGTTACCATTTACGGTGAAACTTCATCCTGTGTTTCACACCTCTTTGTTGAGCTGTATCATCCTTCTTCTCTTCCTGGTCGTGCTTCTTCTCTTCCTAGTCGTGCTTCTTCTTTTCCTGGTCGTGCTTCTTCTCCTCCCCCTCATGTGGTCATTGACAATGAACCTGAGTACGAAGTTGCAACCATCCTTGATTCTGTATTCATCGCTGCCAACTTCAATACTTGGTGGATTGGAAAGGTTATTTGCCTACCGATCGCACTTGGGAACCTGCATCCAACTTATTCCATGCTTCTTCCAAGGTTGTTGCCTTTCATCGCACTATCCTGCTAAACCAAGTCCCAAGACTCGTGAAACTCATCCTTAAGGAGGAGGTGCTGTCACGACTCGATACATGATGTAGGATACCAGATTCAGGATAATATAGGATATGTTCACAAGATATACCTACAGGATACCTATAGGATATGCCTATAGGATATACCTATAGGATATGCTTACAAGATATACCTACAGGATATGCCTATAGGATATGCTACAGATATATCTACAGGATAAGGGTCACCATTTTTAGCTCATGACCAGATTAGCTCTTGGAGTTGTAAGTGTAAAATCTCTGACCTAATTGTTGTACAATTAGTTACTATTAACAACCAATCTTTTTACGATCAATCTTGTCTTTCTTGTCTTGCTCCTTGCTTCATGTTCTCTCACTCAACAGGAGTATAGACGAATGCTTCAGAGCTGGAATGTTTGTGCATTGAGGTCACTGGTGTGAAGCAAGAGAACCAGCGGTTGACTAGCGAGAATCAGCGATTGATGGCAGAAAAGCATGAGCTTGCTAGGATCAAGCAGTGGCAAGATCAGGAGGGTCAAAAGCTGGTGTAGCAAGTGGCCGAACTCACACGCCAGATCCAACTGCTACAAGGCAAGCCTTCAAGCTCAGGTTCCTCTACAGCACCACGGGAGTCGAAGGTTAGTCTGCCGGAAAAGTTTGACGGTACGAGATCCCAGTTCCGTGGGTTCATGAACCAGATTCGCCTGGTCATTTGGATGAACCCTAGTCGTTATGCTAATGATCATTTGGTCTAGTTGGACTACTACTCACCGGCATTGCTCGAGCCTGGTTTACACCTTTGCTGGAAAAGAACTCACCATTGTTGGACGACTTTGAATCATTCGTTTCAGAGTTTAGCACTGCTTTAGTGACATCGACAGCGTTTTGAACGGCAAATTAACAAGATTCGTCGACTTCAACAAGGTAATCTCGCAGCATCAGTATATGCATCAGAGTTTTTACCTTTTGGCATGCGACGTGCCATGGGATGAGGAAGCTTTGATCGATCAATTTCACCAAAGGCTTTTGTAATGATGTTAAGGGCCTTCTCTTGACATTCCATGAGAATCTGGTAAGTCTCTTCGAGGCCATCAGTCATGTCGTACGGTGCAATAACCGACTGTTTGAGTGCCAATCAGAGCGGCTCCAAGCATCTCGGAGGGAGTATATGTATGCCGTAACAATAGCATCATCGCCAACAATATTGATGGTAATTCATGCTCCTAGTCAAGTCCCAACTGGAAGCCCAGTTCCCATGGAGTGTGATGTAGCTCAAGCTCGACGTCGAGGACCGTTGACAGCAGCTAAGAAGCAATGTCATAAGACCAATGGTTTGTGTTTGTACTGCGGTGGTCCTAGTCATATCGCGATCAACTACCCAAACAAGCCGAGGCGCATGGTCAACCATGTTCATCCCATGAATCCTCAGCCCATCATGGTCAACCACGTTCGCCCTGAGAGTCCCAAGCCCTTGAGCCGAAGCAATAGTTTTGAAGTCCTTAACAAGTTGGATGAGGAGTTAAATGAGTAAGTCCAATCAAAGTAAGAGCCGTTTGGTTGGACCATCTCGAGCATAAGGAATCCTTGCAAACAACTAGCTTCATTCCGTCGTCTCGAGTTAGTAAGTCCTTTGCCACACATGGCAAGGGGTCGCAAGGTCACATCATCAACTTTGTTGGACTCGGGAGCTAATGCTTGTTTCATGGATCACACCTTTGCACATCGACACTCCATTTCCCTAAAGAAGCTCCCTTACCAAGTTCCTGTTTCAATCGTGGATTCCCGGCTTGTGGCATCAGGTGCTGTTGTTGAGGAGTTTGAACCCATCCAGGTGATTTTAGGAGATAATTCCTGCAGGATTTCATTCAACATGATCAGCAGTCCTAAGTACCTAGTCATCCTTGGTACCCCATGGTTTGAGTTGCACAATCCGACCATCAACTGGTGCAAGTGGTGTTTCAATTTGCTTAAGGAGGTAAAGGTTTCCAACTCTCCCAACCCAACCTTGGAGTCTTTGCGAGTTAGACGAATTCATTAAGGAGGGTAAACAAGATCCTTTATTAGTTTTTGTTATAGTTATCACCCCAGTAGCCGAGTCCACAGCTCGAATAAGTCACCACTTCAGTTACCAGCTAAGTATAGTGAGTTTGCTGACATCTTCGACAAGGTCAAGGCCAATAAGCTCTTGAAACACCGGCCATACAACTGTCCTATTGACTTGGTGGAGGGTGCTCAACCCCCTTGGGGGCTAATTTATGAACTTTCTTTGGCGAAGCTCGAGGTTTTGCATGCATATATCGAGGAGAATCTTTCCAACAAATTCATTCGACACTCCAAGTCTCCATTTGGTGCGCCTATCTTCTTTGTCAAAAAGAAGGATGAGTCATTGCGTTTGGTGGTGGATTATCGTGGGCTCAATAAAGTGACGGTACATAGCTGGTACCCCTTACTACTTGATATCAAGCATGCTGGAGCGTTTTGCAAGGGCCAAATATTTCAGCAAGATTGACCTTTGAGGTGTGTATAACTTAGTCAGGATTTGCCAGGGGGACGAGTGGAAGACTGCATTCTGCATGCGGTATGGACATTTCGAGTACACAGTGATGCCGTTTGGTCTCACTAATGCACCGACTATTTTCCAACATATGGCCAATGACATTTTTCACAAGTTTTTGGACGTATTAGTGATCGTGTACCTTGATGACATCCTCATATATTCCAAGACATTGGAGAAGCACGAGGAACACGTTCGGCAAGTTCTGCAAAAGTTACTGGACCATGGCCTTTATGCCAAGCTAGAGAAGTGCAGTTTTGAGCAAGACCATGTGGAGTTCTTGGGGTACATCGTCTCGCCTGCAGGAGTTTTCAATGGATCCTACCAAGGTGAGGACTGTGTTAGATTGGCAGGTCCCCGGTATGTACGGGATGTTCAGTGTTTTCTCAGCTTTGCCAACTTTTACTGCAGGTTCATCAAGGATTATTCCAAAATCGTGTTGCCACTCACCACACTCACATAAAAGAACAAGCAATTTGTGTGGACACAGGAGGTGGATGCTGCCTTCAACACCCTGAAGCAAGCCTTCACCTCTGCTCCAATATTGGCTCACCCGGATCTTGACAGACCTTTTGTCATCAAGGCAAATGCATCGGACTTTGCACTTGGGAGCATCCTTTCTCAGGTTGGCAAAGATGGTTAGCTTCACTTGGTAGCGTTTCACTCCCACAAGTTTCTCGCACCAGATCAATTATGAGGTACATGAAAAGGAACTTCTGGCTGTTGTGGATTCGTTTGAAGAATGGAGGCATTTCCTGGAGGGCTCACCACACCAGGTAGTAGTTTACAACAACCATAAGAACCTCATGTACTTCCAATTGGCACAAGTTTTGAGTTGTCGACAATTTCGCAGGGCCCAATTCTTAACACGATTCAACTTTGTCATCACATATCGACCAGGTTCACAATAGGGTAAGTTAGACGCTTTATCCCGACGATCCTACTTGGCTCCTCATCCCGGTGATCCAGCATTTGACCAACAACGGTAGGTTCTTTTGGGATCCGACCGTTTGAAAGTGATAATTGCCGAGGTAATACCATCTCCAATGGATTCCAACATTTTGGACATGTTTTGCATGATGCTATCAGCTAATGCCTTTGCTCAGGATGTCTTGAACCATATTGTTCCAGATCGCGCTTCGAGTTCCAACTCTTGTTATAACTGTGGTGACTATAGGCGGTTCGATATTCATGATGGCTTACTATTCTACAACGAACTCTTGTATATACCAGAAGGTCCTTGCAGTCTTTAGGTATTACAGTCTTGCCATGATGCTATTGTTGCCGGACATTTTGGAGCTCGTAAGACACTTGAACTTGTTACTTGCGATTATTAATGGCCTCAACTCCGTAGGTATGTGGCTGATTTTATATGCACTTGTGACGTATGTTGGCCAATCCAAGGTTCCTCGCCATTGCCATATGGTTTGCTCCAGCCATTGCCAGTTCCAAGTGGCCCATGGAAGTCGTTTCCATGGACTTCATCATCGATCTCCTAAGTTCTAAAGGATTCAACTCAACATTGGTTGTGGTGGATAGGTTTTCCAAGATGGCTCATTTCATCCCATGCAACAAATCTATCACAAGCAAGGAGACAGCTGATCTAGTGGTACAGGAGATCTTTCAGTTACATGGCTTGCCAGAGGACATTATCAATGATTGTGGCCCTTAGTTTGCTGCCAAGTTTTGGAAGCAGTTGCTTGAGCTCCTCCATATTCAGTGCAAGCTCTCCTCAGGTTACCATCCACAAACTGATAGTCAAACTGAGCGTACCATCCAAACCATGGAGCAGTACCTTCGGTGTCAGAGTTTTAACCCAAAGGGCCAACATATGGCAACACGTGGCTGCCAGGTGGCCATTCAGCGTCATCACTCTGTGTGAGCAACGCTAAGTTTCCCAGAACAACCCCAACGACCCCTAGGGTTAGACTCTAATGCCCAAGTGGACAGGAGACTTAGGGTTTAGCCTATGTCTCCTTAGAATGTCTGCCCCAGAACTTTTGAGGGATAACCCTAGTTGACTTAGGGTTTAGCCTAAGTCTCCCTAGAATGTCTACACGAACGTGCCCTGGTTAGCTGTGAGTGTTGCTCCTAGCTTGATGTGGAGGAGAGGCTAGAGACAAGCCTCAACCTCTACTTCTTGGTACGTGCATCCCGGCAAGACCTCCCAGGCGTGGATTCGCCAACGTTAAGGGTAAGCTACCCCGAAGGTGGAACGTACCCCTGGCATCTGGAAGTTAGGGCGGCACAACAGAGGGTTTACCTTAATGACACAAGCTAAAGCTTGCACCGGTAGAAGAGCAACGAACTCAGTCAGCTTAGAGTTTCTCGCGACATCTTAAAGATAGCCGGCCGGACTACCCTTAAACACCTAAGTGCACTAAGCGGGGCTGTTTCTCACTACATCTAGGGTCCGTCAACATAGTACAGTAGGTAACCACAGTCAATGTCCAAAGTAAAGGGTCGAGTCATATAAAAACTATGACATTCGGTGCTTTAGCAACTGCCAGCAGGACAATTGGGTTGACCTTTTACCCATTGCGGAGTTCGCATACAACAACTCGGTGCATACCTCAATAGGTCAGTTGCCTTCTTTGCAGTCACTGGGCAACATCCCCAATGGTCTTTGCATTCCCGCATCGATGTCCATGTGAACCCATCAGCTGAAGCCCATCTTGATCGTCTTCATCGGATTCATGAGGAGTTGGCTCATCACTTGCACCATGCCCAAAATAGATGCTGATCAACATCGTGGCCTTGCTCCTACTTTTCAAGTTAATGACCGAGTTTGGCTCCTTCGACACAATCTCAAGACCACAGGCCATGTGACAAATTTGATTACCAACGCCTTGGACCATTTCCTATAGTTGGTAAGATCAACAATGTCGCCTTTCGTTTTCAACTCCCCAGCACCTGAAGGTTCATCCGGTCTTTCATGTCTTTGTTCTCGAACCATATATTCCTAATAGTTTTGCCAACCGCACGATACCACCACCACCACCAATCGAGCTTAATGGTACACCAAAGTACGAGGTTGCCACTATCTTGACTTCTAAACTTCTTCATGGTAAGCTCTACTACCTCGTTGATTGGGTTGGTTCCGCCAATACCCTACCAACCACATCAAGCTCATGCTGCAGCTCATGGAACTCACAGTCGAAGAGGGGGATGGTGTTATGAACCACCAGAATATACTGAGACAATGTTGATGCTGATACTAAAATATGTCGATACCAAGTTGATGCTGATGCTAATATTAGAATATGCCAACATAAGAATATTCTTTTGGGATATTCCAAGATCAGGAGCTAATGGTCTAGATTCAGATCCAGAACCAGTGGTCCAAATTTGGATCTGTAATTGGTGGTCCAGATTTAGATCTATACTTGTGGTCCACGGACACCAGGCTCTCATATATAAAGGAGGCTAGGGTTAGGTTTTCAATATTTGGTTCAACACCAATTGTTGGCCGATCTCTTATAGTGCTAATTAATTAGTATATCTTTTTCTCTTCACTTTCTTCATTAAAGATTCTGTTTTTTACTTTGTTCTTGGCTTCGGCCTTGACAATGTAATGACAAAGTTGAACCGTGCTAAGAACTGGGCCTAGCGAAATTGTCGACAGCTCAAAATTGTGCCAACTGGAAGTACATGAGATTCTTATGGTCATTGTAGACTACTACCTGGTGTGGTGAACCCTTCAGGAAATGCCTCCATTCTTCAAACGAATCCATAACAGCCAGAACTTCCTTGTCATGTACCTCATAATTGATCTCCGATGCGAGAAACTTGTAGGAGTGAAATGCTACCGGGTGAAGCTGACTATCTTTGCCGACCTAAGAAAGGATGTTCCTAAGTGCAAAGTCCAATGCATCAGCCTTGATGACAAAAGGTTTGTCAAGATTCGGGTGAGTCAATATTGGATCAGAGGTGAAGGCCTGCTTCAAGGTGTTGAAAGCAGCATCCGCCTCTTGTGTCCACACAAACTACTTGTCCTTCTGTGTGAGTGTGGTGAGTGGCAACACGATTTTGGAGTAGTCCTTGATGAACTTGCGGTAGAAGTTGGCAAAGCCTAGAAAACATGAACATCTCGTATAGACCAAGGGACCTGCCAGTCTAACACAGTCCTCACCTTGGCAGGATCCATTAAAACTCCTGTAGGCAAAACGATGTACCCCAAGAACTCCACATGGTCTTGCTCAAAATTTGCACTTCTCCAGCTTGGCAAAAGGCCATGGTCTCGTAACTTCTGCAGAACTTGCCGAACGTGTTCCTCGTGCTCCTCCAATGTCTTGGAATATATAAGAATGTTGTTAAGGTACACAATCACGAATACGTCCAAGAACTCGCGGAAAATATTGTTGGCCATATGTTGAAAGACAGCTGGCGCATTGGTAAGACCAAACGGCATCACCGTGTACTCGAAATGTCCATACCATGTGCAGAATGCAGTCTTCCATTCGTTCCCCTGGTGAATCCTGACTAAGTTATATGCACCTCGAAGGTCAATCTTGTTGAAGTACTTAGCCCCGGCAAGACGCTCCAGCATGCTCGATATCAGTAGTAAGGGGTACCAGTTGCATACCATCACTTTGTTGAGCCCATGATAATCCACCACCAAATGCAACGAGCCATCCTTCTTTTTAACAAAGAAGATAGGCACATTGACTAGAGATTTAGAGTGTGGAATGGATCCGTTGGAAAGGTTTTCCTCGATATATGCTCGCAAAACCTTGATCTCCACCAAAGAAAGTTCATAAATCGGCTCCCAAGGAGGTTGAGCACCTTCCACCAAGTGAATAGGACATTCATATGGCCAGTGTTCCGGAAGCTTACTAGCCTTAACCTTGTCAAAGATGTCAGCAAACTCGTTGTGCTTAACTGGTAACTGGAGTGGTGACTTATTCAAGTTGGACTTGGTTACTGGGGTGATAATTACAGCAAAAATTGATAAAGAATCCTGTTTACCCTCCTTAATGAATTCATCCAACGAGATTGTGGGCAAACTCGCAAGGACTCCAAGGCTGGGTCAAGAGAGTTGAAAACCTTTACCTCCTTTGGCAAACTAAAACACCGCTTGTGCTAGTCGATGATCAGATTGTGCAACTCAAACCATGGGGTACCAAGGATAACTATGTACTCAGGACTACTAATCATGTTGAATGAAATCCTATAGAAACTATCTTCTAAGGTCACCTAGATGGGCTCAGACTCCTCAATAACATCACCTGATGCCATAGGCCGGGAATCCATGACTGAAACAGGAACTTGGTATGGGAGCTTCTTCAGGGAAATGGAGTGTCGATGTGCAAAGGTGCGATCCATGAAATAAGCATTGGCTCATGAGTCCAACAAAGTTAATGTTGTGACCATGCGACCCCTTGCCATGTAAAGCTCAACTTGTGTGGCAAAGGACTTACCAACTCGAGACGACGAAATGAAGCTAGTTATTTACAAGGACTCCTTATGCTTGGGATGGTCCAACCAAACGGCTCCTACTTTGGCTGGGCTTACTCGTTTAACTTCTTATCTAACTTGTTAAGGACTTTAAAACTATTGCTTCGGCTCAAGGGCTTGGGACTCTCAGGCGAACGTGGTTGAGTATTCATGAGATGAATGTGGTTGACCATGTGCCTTGGCTTGTTCAAGTATTTGATTGCGATGTGACCAGGACCACCGCAGTACAAGCACAAACCATTGGTCCTATGCCGTTGCTTCTCAATTGCTGTCAATGGTCCTCAATGTCAAGCTTGGGCTACATCACACTCCATAGGGGGCTTCCAACTGGGACTTGACCAGGAGCATGGATTACCATTGCTACTGTCGGCAGTGATGCTATTGCTGCAACATACGTATACTCCCTCCGGGATGCTTGGAGCCACTCTGACCGGCGCTCAAATAGTTGATTGTCGCATCGTACAGCACGATTGATAGCCTCGAAGAGACTTACCGGGTCCTCGTGAAATATTAAGGAAAGGTCCTTAACATCATTGCGAAGCCCTTGGCAAAATTAATCAATCAACACTTCCTCATCCCATGGCACATCACATGCCAAAAGGTGAAACTCTTGATGCATATACTGATGTTGGACGATTACCCTGCTCAAGTCGACGAATCTTGTTAATTGCCGTTCAGACGTTATCGGTGTCGCCAAAGCAATGCTTCAACTCTAAAATGAACAATTCGAAATCGTCCAATAGCGATGAGTTCTTTTCCAATAAAGGTGCAAACCAGGCTTGAGCAGTGTCGATGAGTACTAGTCCAACTAAACCCACCTTTGAATGATCATCAGCATAATGACTAGGGTTCATCCGAATGACTAAGCAAATTTGGTTCATGAAACCACGGAACTAGGACCTCATGCCGTCGAACTTTTTTGGCAGACTAACCTTTGGTTCTCATGGTGCTGTAGAGGAACCTGAGCTCGAAGGCTTGCCTTGTAGTAGTTGGATCTGGTGTGTGAGTTTGGCCACTTGCTACACCAGCTTTTGACCCTCTGATCCTACCACTCCTTGATCCTAGCAAGCTCATGCTTTTCTACCATCAACTGCTGATTCTCGCTAGTTAACCGCTGGTTGTCTTGCTTCACCCCGGTGACCTCAGTGTGCAAACATCCAACTCTGAAAGCATGCGTGTATACTCCTGTTAAGTGATTGTTGCCATTACTCTAGCGTGATTGGAACGCGACTAATGTGAAGGATTCCAGTTCAAACTGTCAATGTCGAAGCCAAGAACAGAGTAAAAATAGAATCTTTAATGAAGAAAATGAAAAGAAAAAGATATACTAATTAATTAATGCTACAAAAGATCGGCCAACAACTGGTGTAGATCTAAATCTGGACCTCGGATTTTAAACTTGGATCTGGACCACCAATTACAGATCTGAATTTGGACCATCAGTTCCTGATCCTAGAATATCCCAAAGGAATATTTTAATGTCGACATATTTTAATACTAGCATCAACATTAACTTGGTATCAACATATTCTAGTATTAACATTAACATCGTCTCAGTATATTCTGATGGTTCATGACAGATTAATAAAAACAAACATGCACTTTTCAACCTTTATAAAAGCTTAAACTTTTTAATGAAGCTAGGGCAAATATATGGTGAGTAAGTGCATTTTATATCCTTACAAAGGTTTGATGTAAAAGTGAAAGTTGAGAAAATATTCTAAGAAACATGCAAATGTTATGTATAAATATGTTTATAAAATATATTTTACATTTTTTATTACAAGCAATTGAAACATTAAAAATTAAAAACTATAGCATTAAATTGATTAAGCAAGATTAACCAAAAATGGCTTAGTAATTTACCCTTTCTTTACTTATAATTGATATTGAAATTGCTAGAAACAACTTTATTTTGTTCATATTTAAAATTATTATTGAATTAAATATATATAACTAAAGATTATCAATTGAGGCAATAGGTATAATAATTTAAATGTAACATTGAGAAAAAATATCAATGTTGTTATAAAGGTAGTATAAACTGAAGATGTTTATTGAATGAGGTAAATTATACTGAACTTTCGAATGTATAAACCCTAAATAAACCTTAAAGATATCGTCAAGATAATCAACATTGAGGCATGAAGAGGCACCACATCCATATACATGACCAAGATGAGCTATAATTCTTAAACCCTTTTCATTGTTATAACTACATCTCTTACATTTTGACTTTTTTTACTCTTTTAATTGGCTTATGTACCTGTTGGTTTCCATATATTGCTCAAGTGCCATAACTATAATAATTAATAAGTATAATCTTCTTTAGGGCAAGCCAAATCTACCCCATCCCAAATGCAATTAACAAATGTGATTGAAGAGTTAGGTTCTGAACCTTCAAACGTGTTCAATTGATATATGGTTATTATTATAAGATTGAATAAATCATGAGTTAACCAAGTAATATAATCAATCAATTATAAGCAACTAATTAACATGTATATGTGTTAAAATGTTTGGAATTAACTTGTTTCACTACAAACATTTATATTATATATGTACTGTAAGATACTGTATATATAACATACTGTATATACGCATGTGTATATACACACATGTGTAGTGACACATGGGTGGTGATCTGGCCCCATGTGTCAGCGCCACGTGTCGCATGTGTGCCACGTGGCAGAGGTCTCCTGTATATAAGCAGGGTTTTTGTAGCTAATAATCTGACATTTCATTTTATATATCTGCTCTTTCATTGGTGGAGAAGTTGGGTATTCCTTTCTTCCGCCTTTTCTTTTTCTTGTTTCCATGACAATGAATATGGAGACGGCTTTTAGCATTATTGCTACTGCTATTGATGCACAAACTAAGTTGTTGGAGCGCTTTGTTGAGGGTTCGTCCTCCTCTTCCCCGCCTGAGCCTCTGCCGGGGGATCTGCTTCTAGTACTCCTTTCTTCTTCACAGGCCACAAATCCGAGGGTTCGACCCCGATCTTTTTGTGGTGATCCGGGAGATGATGTATACCACTGGTTTGATCATTTCCAAGTATTGTTCGTTACCATGGTTGGGATGAGGCCCGTGCTCTCAGAGAATTCCCTACATGTTTGGAAGGCCCTGCGCTCAAGTGGTATAATGGATTGGCTGCGGAGATTCAAGCCAATAGTAATCGGTTAACGGAATGCCTCAAACGTACGTTTGGCAAAGTTGAGGATTCAGATGATGCTTTCCAACAACTGCATGCGATACGACAACATCCTGGTGAGTCTGTTATGCGGTTCAGTATTAGGTTCGGGGATTTAGTTCGGCGTGCATATCCTAACATGCCTGAGCCCATTAAGCTCGGTATGTTATGGCCAACTATGCGACCCGAACTTGTTCGATTCGTTCGGGCTCTTCGTCCTACCACATTGGAGGAAGCTTTTGCACTAGCTCAACGTTTTGAGTTGGTGCCTGGTGAGGGCCGTGTCCCCTTGGGTTACCTGCTCCTCTTGTTCAGCGTGCTGATCCAATGGAGGTTGATGCTGCTGCATATGTGCCCGCACGACAAGCCTTTCGTGGTCGACCTCGGGGCCCACCCCGTGGACCACCTCCACGAAATCGTCCTGCACTGCTCCAGTTCCTGCCCGTGGTGGTCAAAATCCACGGATTCGTGACAGGAGGAATCGGAACAATGCAGGTCGACCCAATCAAGTTCATTGTTGGGCCTGTTGGGCACCTGGACATACTTGGCGGGCATGCGATGTGTATCCTGATTGGCGTCCACCACATCCAGGCTGGCGACCATATGTTCCGGATGGTGTGCCTGTGGCGGCCATTATGTCTGATGATGAGCTTCCAGATGATGAGCTCTCTTGCGGTGGATCTGTTGCGGAAAACCAGTAATCGTACGGGCGACGGAGGGATCCCGTGCGATGGAACTTCACCTCCATGCTTTTTCGCTATGCATATCAAGGGTTTGCAAGTTCCACCAAATCATCCAGTTTTCACATTTTCTGCACGAGTGAATGATCTTTCAGTCACAGTGCTTGTGGATACAGGATCAGTATGTCTTCCATAACTACTTCTCTAGCGCATCGGTGCTCATTACCCTTAAGACGAGCAGATAAGGTCTTGCACATTTTATATGGTAATGGGCAGTCTCGTGCAGTATCACAGTACACCACTTCGACTACGCTGGTTATGGGTGCCAACTGTAAGTTTCCCTCTGGGTCTCTTAGGGTTGTCCCTTCCCAGGTCTTTGACATCATTCTGGGATGTGATTGGTTAAAGCAGTCGAAAGGTACATGTGATTTTTCACTCTCTCCTCCTGTATTACGCTTGGAGTCTGTGTCTTTGCAGTCTGTTCCTTTACGTCCAGAGAAGCTTGTTGCTGTTTGTATCACGCATACAGCTCCTTTGATTCCGGTCTTGGGTGGTGTTCATCTCAACAGGTTCAAATGCCGGATCCGTCACCTGAGTGTCGAGCACACTGCATCGAACAACTTAAAAACAGTATGCAAGTTTGTTCAAATTTGATCTGTCCCAAGGTGCACGTGTGAAGACTCGACACTGTATACCCACCGGCAATGCAAAGCCTTTCAAAGTCCCGGTTCGACGCAGGTCACCAAAGGAGTTATCAGCCATGCGAACAGCTGTTACTGATATGATTGGTAAACGAGTGTGTCGTCCGTCACGGAGTCCATGGGCATGTGAACCTCATTTGGTTCCCAAGCCTGATGGATCTCTCCGATTTTGTGTGGATTACCGACCTCTTAACGATGTTACCATCAAAGATGTCTATCCACTTCCGAACTCTGCCGATCTATTAGATCGTTTGGGTCAGAGTCGATGGTTTACTAAGTTGGATTTGGCATCAGGATATTGGCAGGTTCCTATGGCTGAGGAGGATATTCCAAAAACGGCCTTCCGGACACCATTTGGTCTTTACGAGTTTTTGGTCATGCCTTTTGGATTGACTTCAGCTCCTGCCACCTTTCAACGCATGATGGATGAGCTTCTTTCCGATATGCCTGATATCACTGCCGATTTTATCGACGATGTGCTCATTCATGGGTCTGGTTCTTGGGAGGATCACATTCGTGATGTACGGCGCGTTCTTGATCGATTTCGAGAAGTTGGCCTGAAGTTGAAACTTGAAAAGTGTGTGTTTGGTTCGACCGACACCACTTACTTGGGTTACCGTATATCTCGAGAGGGTTTACAGGTGGATCCAATGAAGTTGCGAGCTGTTCGAGAGTTCCCTCGTCCCGTACAGTACAGGAAGTCCAGCGTTTCTTGGGCACGGTGCAGTACTTGGGTCGATTCATCGATCATCTCACTGATCGAACTGCCCCTCTTCGGGAGTTAGTTCGTCCACAGGTATCTTTCAGGTGGACTCGCAGGTGTCAGCAGGCATTTGACCAGTTAAAAGAGTTCCTGACAACTCCACCATTGCTTCAATACCCAGATTTTACTCGTCCGTTCATTTTACGAGTAGATGCCTCAGATGTTGGTATTGGTGGTGTATTGATGCAAACTGATGCTGTGGATTCTTCAATTCGACACCCGGTGGCTTACATTAGTCGAGTACTCACGCCGGCTGAGCGGAATTATTCCACTACTGAAAAAGAATGCCTTGCTGCTGTTTGGGGTTTTGAACGACTTCATGCCTACTTACATGGGAGTGAAACACTTTTGGAGTGTGATCATGCTGCTGTCACTTCCTTATTAAAACGGAAGAATTTAGTGGGTCGCGTAGCCAGATGGGCATTACGTCTCCAGTATATAACTTTAAGGTGGTGCACAGGCCTGGGCGAACAATGGTGGATGCGGATGCACTTTCTCGAGCACCCCTCTCCGATTCCACTTTGCCTGCTCATGCAGTAGCTGCAGCATTCGGTTTGATACAAGCCCCTCAGGTATTCGATGCCGACTTACCATCCTTGGAACAGTGGCAGGATGCTAAAAACATGAACCATGGACGAGGCAATTACGCGATGCGTTTGCAATCCGTCTTCCGAACCTCGGTTTCGACAATATCATGCTCAGTTTCGACTTCAGGATGGTTTATTGTATTTTATTGGGACAAATCCAGAGGACAGATGGCGTTTGGCTGTACCCTCTACATATGTTCCACACCTTCTTCGAGCATATCATGATTCACCTATTGTTGGAGGTCATCTTGGTCACCAACGAGTGTTGGAGAAGCTGCGCCGATCATTTTATTGGCCAGCATGCGTGGTGATGTGATCAGGTATATTCAAAGCTGTCCCACTTGTCAAACTCGGAATTCCTCTACGACTCGGGCCATGGGGTGTTGGAATCCATCAATGTCTCTCGCCCTTTTGAGTTAATTGCAGTGGATTTAATGGGACCTTTTCCACGTTCTTCTCAAGGTAACCAGTACATCATTGTTGTATCGATTATTTAACTCGATGGGTGGAGGTTGGTGCTCTTCCGGATGCAACTGCCATGTCAACAGCTTTGTTTCTGTTCGATAATGTGGTTTTGCAGCATTCTTGTCCAGAGCGGATGTTATCAGACAATGGCCCCGCTTTCATTGCAGAGGTATTCCGAGTGTTGTGTGAGAGGTTAGGGGTAAAACATTCATTTGCCTCTCCGTATCATCCACAAACTGATGGTTTGGTGGAGCGATTGAATCGGACCTTCAAGGGTATGATCTCGAAGTATGTGAACTTCAATCACACGGACTGGGATTGGTATTTGCGATGTTTGAGATTTGCTTATGTAACAGGCATTCAGAGTTCGATTGGTATCTCTCCATTCAAGGCATTGTATGGATATGATCCTAAGTTGCCTAGTGAATTGGGGTTATCATCGAATCTGCCACGTGCCGAGGATGCAAAGATGTGGGCTCGACATTTGGATGCTGTTTTGCCTCTTCTGCGTGCAGAGTCTGCTGAACATCTTGGTCGAGCTCAAATGCGGCAGCAATCTTCTTACAATGCACGACATCAAATTCCACCAGTTTGCTGACGGTGACTTAGTCCTGGTACGTTTTCCCAAGCTGACTGCACCTGGGCTTGCAACTGGTTTATTACATAAGTGGCTTGGTCCCTACCGAGTACTCCGAAAGGTTGGTCCTCAGGTATATCAAGTACAGTTGGTGGGATCTCATGAGGTTGAGATAGTTCACGTGGTTCGAATGAAACGGTTTGTCGTTCGAGACTCGTTGAGTACATTTGGTCATACCTTAGATGGCCCAGCTCACACGGATCCAGGACCATCAGATCCATCACCATCTACACAGCCGCAGAGGGGAGGATAATGTAAGATACTGTATATTAAATACGTATATACGCATGTGTATATACACACATGCGTAGTGACACATGGGTGGTGATCTGGCCCCATGTGTCAGC
Source organism: Selaginella tamariscina (assembly GCA_003024785.1). Lineage (NCBI taxonomy): Eukaryota > Viridiplantae > Streptophyta > Lycopodiopsida > Selaginellales > Selaginellaceae > Selaginella > Selaginella tamariscina. The sequence continues at coordinate 100,031 of PUQB01000014.1, forward strand.
GCCACGTGTCGCATGTGTGCCACGTGGCAGAGGGTCTCCTGTATATAAGCAGGGTTTTGTAGTTGAATACATCTGACATTTCATTTTATATATCTGCTCTTTCAGTACGTACATGTAGCAAAATACATTATACATGTATATTCTTATTAAACTTTAAATATTTTGACACATTTTATAAAGGAACATCAATTCTCAAACAACATAGAAAAACATATATTTTCAAATAGGACAAATAAATGTTTTAAAATTAATCATTTAAACAAGCTCATTGAAAGTTCTATATCTCACATGTAACTTAAATTGTATATAATCTTTATATATTTATAAATATATAGTACCTTCCAAATGATTTAAATAGGTGTATAAATTTTATTTAAAAAGTAACAATCATATTAGAAAGGAATATAACAATAATAATCATACACATTGCATATTAAAGTTTCAAACGGTGGTAACTTAATTCTATTTTAACACATACAAGTTATATATATTTAAATGTGTTATATATATTATATATAGATATAATAAACTATATATATTGATATTAAGAATTTAAATGGTGAAGTATTTGCTCTCACTTAAATCACTGCACTAAGACTTCCGTTAATATATTATATACATACATGTAGTAAAAGACATTATATTAAATAATTGAACATTTGTTCCATATAATTTAAATGAATGCATATGCATACATATATATGTGTTAAATAAAACCTAGTCTTTAACAGTCCCAGCAACAATAGTGTAGAGCATCACCTTTTGGAGCACCATTGACTTGCTTGCACACCACTATCCTTGAGAAATAAGGGATATTATTTATATTTCCCTACAATTATCATTTATAAAAGTTTAAACTATAATTTAAGTCATTTAAATATTAATTTATATAATTACAAATTTTAAGTTATCTAATTGAAACATAATACATCATCTATATCTTACATAAACATAGGATATTATTAATATATTTTATTATTGTGAGAAACTCAATTTTTGAAATGAGAATGGTTTATAATATGATGATATGGTATATCTCAAGGATATGAACTTTATTTAATAAATTTATAACGATAGAATATATTAATGATTAAGATAAGGGACTTGAATTCTGACAATAAAGCACGATAGTTTATTTAAATTACTAAAATAATCTAATGATATTTTATTTAAGAAGTCTTGAATACCAATAATACAGTATATCTTATGTATATGCCTTATTTATTCAGCATATACTTAATGTTAAAGTTGTTAATAATAAATCTATAATTTGATTTTCAAGGTATTATATGTTATATATATAGTTTAACCATGTGTGAAGCATGGAGACTGCGGGGAACTTGTTTACAATTTTTAAAATAAAATTTAAGATGTTGATTGAATTAAGCATATCTACTATATTTTAATTCTTATTATAATTTAGAATATATCCTTATTAATATTTTATTTTGTTATTGATTTAAATTGAACAAAGACAACGTGCAAATTATGTAAGACTTCTTTCCTATTATTTTTCCAAAATGCAAACATAATTTATATTTGTATCAACAAATTTATTTCTTAACAGATAACATCTACTTAATTTTTATTAACAAATTACATTTAGAGGTCTAGGGTTTTGTTAGGGTTGAATGGCGAGGAAAATCCTACTCCGCCTCCTCCCACCTCCGCCGTATTCCAGAGCCATTGCAAGGCGCAATCGAGACGTATTCAAGATAATTGTACACACACGTGTATACACATCACATACATAAATGTGAGTGTTAAATGTCATACACAAACATAACCCCGCATTCATCCTGATTTCGCCTCAGAACATGTATATATGAGAACACATATATACATGTCTGTGTGTATAACGGACTACACATAGCTTTATTGTGTGTATATATGCATTGTAGTATAGTACAATATATCATGCACATACATACATATAATATGTATGTGATAAAATTGTTGATAAACTATATTGAATTGCTGTATTGAATATTTTATTATATGTGTTATTTTATATATTGTACTTGTGTATAACATACATAGGAAACTAATACTATGTAGGATGCTTTGTCTCATACAATATAGTTATCTGCTGGTATTAGTATATATATAAACTGAAGTTATGTAGTACGCACACGAACCGGCTGCTTGGTGACTTATGTGTCTATGCATCGTCTTTTGTGTGTGTCATACGTGTGTACAAATACGCACATATATACACACACACACGCTACATATGTATATACATAAATATTTTACTGTGCGTATGTACTTGTCAAGTTTCACACACCATACGTACGTACATAACATTTCTATGTATACACACACTTATTTGCAATTTAATTTGTATAGAATCCTCGCATCCTCCCTGATTTCACCCCGAATCTCACACACATATACGTGGGTATGAGATTACACACCTGTTGCTAGTACATAATAGTATATGTATAAACGGAGGTATGTAGTATACACACATGAACCGGCTGTCTGCGTATGCATTGTACGTGTGTGTGTGTACACATTATGCACCTATACTATATAAATGCGTATAAGTTATGTATACATGTCTATATGAGGCTATATACATATGTATCGTTATCAATTATATCTATGTATATATATACTGAAGTATACACATCAGTAGATCAGTCTTTTGCAGATAACCAAAACTCTCTCTCTCTCTCTCTCTCTCTCTCTCTCACTCTCCACACACACACACACACACACACACACACGTATTATATTTGTAGACTATCCGAATCATCAGCTGAGGCAGCATGTATTCAATCTCTCATTAATGTTGAGTGGAAGGCATGAAGAAGAACCAAGCAAAGACCTTGTTCCCGTGCACACGCCATCTCCGAATGTACTTGCGACTACTTCGATAGAAAGGGGCCATTTGCACCTGTTCCCAAGAGGTATAGCAACTCACGTATTAGACCCAAGTATGACGAGAAGCAGGTAGCTGCGTATGTAGCCGCCAGGATGCCTTCAGTATACACAGTTTTACAAAACGTATTAAGCGAGGTATGTATTTCCGTAACTATACGAATGTGTAGATCCATAAACACACACATGATTAGATTATGGTTCTGGACCAGGGACTTCCATATGGTGTGTGTGTGGTTAGAGAGAGAAAGCGGGGGGGGGGAGAAGGTGGGAGAGAGACTATATATTTATTCTTCAATTTGATCTTCTTTACAGGACACTCTGTCAAGTATGGCCGAACATGGTCAAGCAAGTGAATATGGTGGAAACCTCTCCTGCAATGCTTGCGGCTTTTAAGAAAATACTTGGTAATGCATGTCCACACACACACACACAACATGCGTGTCGCATGATATTTTGTATATGAAATTTATTGATTTAGTTTAAGTAAATGAGAACTTAAGTCAATGAGAAGAATAATAAGTATCCATGGTATTATTATTTACATTCTGATAGGTGCTGGTTGGTGAAGATCTCCGGCTATGTATAATCACAAAAGCTTGCGAGTTTTATCTACTAAAACGCGCCACTCTCGTCATGACATCGTTATGGCTGTAAGCTCTATACACTCCGTATGTGTATGTTGTTTATATGTATATATATGTATGTATATTATTGATATGTATGTCTTGTAATTATGTTTCATGTTTCAGTGTTATTCTATTGGAGAGTTATCAACAGTAGCAGAACAAATTACTGCTGCACGCCAGCTGTGGGCTCTCACTCGTGATATTCTTGTAAGTGGTACAATAATTACTTTGTATATATTTAGATATATTTATATCATTAACTTTATATATAAAATGCAGGTGATTATTGAACCTGGAACTTCTGAAGGTTCTTTGACGGTTAGAGGTATCCGAGCACATATCCTCGCTCTTGAAAGGAAGGTGAGTTACAAACTCATATATACACACACATATTTATAATACGTATATATCTATCTGTGCATATGTACGCGTATATATACGTGTATATTATTTTACTAGAAACTACGGAGACGAAGGAAATTCTTGAGTGGCTCAAGCGAAGAAGTTCATTGCTGGATACACATCAAGAGCACCAAGTTACAAGCGAGACGAATATGCTTCAAATCACAGAATATACAAAAGACGAGCTTGAAGATTGTAAACCGTCCGGTGGTGCTCACGTTGTGGCTCCAGTAAGTATATATGTTGGTATATAAGCGACGAATTGCTACATATGTATGTGTGTGTATTGTATATGCACATGCATACACACACACTAATGCGTTTCATTGTATGAAGTGTCCACGTGACGGTGGGTGTCCAATGGATGGCACAGAACAGTTTTGCCATTTTGTCCAGCGTCTTGAACGAACACCTGCACAGAAAACTGCCAAGGTAAATATAAACATAACTACATATACACATCGACGCACATATACATCGATATATAAGAACATATAAGAACATATAAATCTATACATTGTTTGTCTACAGAAACATTCTAGTAAAATGCTGCGAGGATATGAAAACGAGAAATATTGTTGCGTTGCGTTGCGGTGTGGTCATCGTCCAAGGTGCGTATTCATGCGTCTGTGCAATATGTGTGTGTGTGTGTAAGGAATTAATGATGTTTCATTAGAATGAAGTGGCCTCTGGATCATATTCAACTACAACTTGACAAAGAAGAAGAGCCTGTGAATGAGCTTATTGTAGATTACGTTAGTACAGACGAAGAGTTTGCATATAGCAAGGAAGAACATGATGAAGAAGAAGCAGGTACACACACGCACGCACATATGCGTGTAGTATGGGCGTTGTCGTGTTATATCTACTTTGCATTGGCATGTAATAATATTAGTGTATAACAATATATACATATATATTTATATATTCATATATAGGGAGACACATACACTAAATATGTAAGTAATCATACAGATGTATGTATTAATGTATGTATGCCCGTGTGTATAATATGTGTGTTTTGCAGGTAAAGATGCAGAAGAAGTTAACAGTGACGATGATGATGTCGTTAAATATAGACCGGCCGATGATGATGCTGATAGTGAAGAAGACGGCAAATATGTTAACAAGAAGGAAACAGTCAAATCTGAAGAATGTATCGATACTTGGGAAGAGCAAGGTCAGTGTGTGTATGTGTGTGTCCTATGTGTACATGTGAATGTGTAGTATATCTATGTATGCATGTGTGCATATATATATATATATATATATATATATAGAGAGAGAGAGAGGAGAGAGAGAGAGAGAGAGAGTGCATGTGTGTGTGTGTGCACACGTATGTGTTATACTGGTTCTTTGTTGTGTGCAGAAGTCGTAAATACCGCTGAAATCAAGCATGGTAGTAATGTATCATCAGAAGGGGAGGAAGGTATGCAATATGTTTGTGTTCATTACACACACACATACACACGCGTATGGTGTATGTATATGTTTGTATAAAATATGTAAATCACGTGTATGTATGAATTGGGTTCCAGGATTCCTGACTGCTGCTAGTGGTCAAGCAACAGAAGACGAGCATGATGATGAGGTACATATGCTGTGTGTGTGTGTGTGTGCGCGCGCGCGTGTGTGTGAGAGAGAGAGAGAGGGAGGGAGGGAGGGGCGGGTGGAAATGGAATAGGGAAAGTAGACACGAACACAAAACGTACATACCCATTATCATATCGTCCTTTTCTCGATACTTGTGTATGTAATTGTCAAGATGAGCTGGAGGTCATATACACAATAATGTACATGGGTGTAAATTTACATATGTACGTGTTGTATGTAGGTATGAGCTGGAGGTCATATACACAAATAGTGTACATGTAAATTTACATATGTACGCGTTGTATGTAGGTGACAAGGACGATGAACTGGAGGAATCAACGGAGACAGTTGCAAACATGAGTGGGGGATGGGGACGTGTCATTTTTCAGCCATACCGTAGAGGGAGGCACGTCATTCTTGACGTGTGCCGCAGTGCAGAACGTGAAGGGAGTTTCGACCGTCTGATTGTGACTCGTGCCAAGCATCGGGTTCTTCATCGTGAGGCTAAGAAAGCTCGTTGGGGTGATCTGTGGCCTTGTTTAAGTAGTAAGAGAAGTTTTCGAGGTACGTAGTGTATATAGGCCTATGTGTCTGTGTACTATATGTATGTATGTTTATATTGATATAATTATATATGAAGTATGCACATCATTCGAATACTTCACACGCGCGCGCGCATGTGCACAACGCACACACACAGATTGTATATTAATGTATAGTTTTTAAAATACGTACGTTGATCATAATATTTATGTGTGCATTTAGATAACCGCATACCACTGCACAAAAGGAGAGACGTGTAGTTCACGTGTATAAGTGGTGTAAAGATCACAAGGAATGGGTTCAGCAGACTGGTTACAGTCTGATAAATGTACCGCAAAGGTATGCTTTTATTCTAATAATATCTCATTATGTTAATTAATCTTAGCCATAGTTTAAATCATAGTTAATTCATATAACTTTACTTTTATTATAGAGTGAAACACGCTATTGTTATTAAACTATTATTTTAATATGATTGTGTACAACCCGTGGTCTTTCCTTGTTGACATTTAAACTAGAAGCAATGTTATATCACGCGTCTGTGATAATTATATTTTAATATCTAATTTTGTAAAATTGTACTTAAATATAAATATAATAAAGTATTCTACAATATTAAGCGTACTATTTAGATCCAAACCTTTGACTTGAAGGTTTTATGGTGTTTTGCTTGTCACCGTTGATTCTTTTCAAGGTTTTGACTGCATACAAAGGGAAAAAGAGTGTTTAGAAAATTAAATATATCATATAACAAGCAAATGCATATATGACTTTGGTAGTCCTAGTACTATACATGTACATACGTATATGTTTATTTATATACATAGTTTTTAACGGTGTGCATCAAAACCTGGAGGAGTCAGACATCAAATCCATTGATTGATATCTGTCTTTTATACACATAGAGGTTTCACATTATATATGAAGGTTTCACACTATAAGTATAAAGGTTTCAAATTATATATATAGAGGTTTCACATTATCTAATAATTCTTTGTATGATTATCATACATTGAATATATTGTTTCTGCGTGTGCTCTTCGTCCTCAATCTGTAAGAACACTTATGTATCAACCATTGTGATTGAATCCGGTAAGTTTTCTCTTCAATCTCACCGTTTATTTGTTGAATGTGCGTTCTTCTGCAGCTTCGAAATGGATGGCTGGAGCTGAATTTCATCTCATTCACAGGTTCTCTCTCTCTCTCTCTCTCTCTCACACACACACACACACACAACAACAACGTGTTGTGTATACGCGTTAACTGGTCTTAATTTTCTGCTGCTCAATCATAACAACAAGCAACTATGTAACTGTTAATGATTATTGGCTTGTCTGATCACGGTTTGTATTCTTCTGAAACGTGTACGCGCGTGTATCTGTGTGCCTGTATGTACATTATATGGATACATAGTGCGTGTTCATACCGAGGTACTCATAATGTGTATAGAGGACCCGGGCCTCACGTTTTATTATATCTATAGCCAATACAATTATTTTCTATATAAATAATAGAAAAGTTCTTGTGAGTGTGTGCGCCTGTGTGTGTGTGTGTGTGGTGAGAGAGAGAGAGAGAGAGAGAATAGTGTGTGAAATGTGTTTTATATATAGTGACCGACTGACTGAATGTGTGTGTGTGTGTGTGTGTGTTATACTGGCCTTAAATTCAAACAGGTTGAGGATGTGTATATTGATGTTGTTTGTCAACCACTTTGTTACACACACATCCGCACAACCGGGCAAATTCTACACACTTACAGAAAATGCGGGTATTTCAACAATGCACACAGTCATAACACACTACAGCAATGCAATCTTCCTTGATAGAACCAATATAGGACCCTCCCAAATAAATCTTGCAAGGTACTATGTATTACACACACACACACAATTTAGTAACATAACTTAAATCCAATTAATTGATGTCTAAATGTTTTATATATCTCTACATACATAAATCTATATGTTTCAATAATTTCGTACATTTTATAAATTCAATATTCTGTTTTCTCAATTTGCATGCAGAATATTTGGTCATTTATAGATATTTTATATTAAAACATCAGGTAAACCACTACTATTTAATAGACTTCCTTTAATACTTAATTTAACACGTTGACCAATTATACAGTGCGTATGCACAATACTTCTAACTATTTAAATTTAAAAATCGTTCATGCTACCAGCTCCATACTTTTTTTATTTGTAAAAATGATAATAATGTATTCATATAAATATAGATATCTAGAATCCTGAAATGAAGAATACACTTATTTTATACTAAAAATCTCTCTCTCTCTCTCTCTCTCATACACACTTTTAACCATATTGTGCAGGCAGAGTCATAGTGGTTGTGGAAGAAATGCATTCTCGTACGAGTTCATCCCGGACCGAGGCACGGGACAATTCAAACTGCCATTCCTACGTGATCCCACGTTTAACAACCTGTACCCATTTCTCTACCTCTTACCGGACAACAACCTGTTCATATTTGCTAATCGCGATGCTATCCTCCTCAACTATTTCATAAACACAGTCCTTCCCAGGTATCAGAAAAATATATTGATTATAAGCAATTATATTCCTTGGTTGAGTATTGTTCGAAATTTATAATTAGATTTTCGCCGGAAATTATAGAGACATTTTTGTATATATTTTAGGATGTATGTGTAGTAAATATATATATACACACTACAATAACAATTTAGAAAGTTAAGCAATATCATTTATATAAAAGAGTTTAATCAAATTTAATACAAAATGTTTTGGAGTTCTTTATATATAGCATGCTAATCTGATATATATTTTAAAGGTGTACATCACTCGTGTGTGTTGGCGTGCGTGTGTGTGTGTGCAACATTCTTTTGGAGGCATATATCACTTAAAATCTACGATATGGACCCGTGTGTGTGTGTTATTTATTATTCATGTATATACATTAAAATTCTGAGGCAATTGATTATAATAACGTTTCATGTCGTATGTTTTTGTGCATTGATATTAGGAAAAAGAAATTCTATGTTTTCTCTTATATATTTATCTGTGCGGGTACCCGACATTACCAGGGGAACCAGGCCTCCCAAACGTGCGGGAGGATAGTGGCCACCTCGGGAATTCCCGCCTGGGAAATTCTAACCATGCCCACGAGAAGGAACACGGGAGACATCGTATTCCTCCCAGACGGAAGAGTACTTATTATAAACGGTGCCGGGAATGGTTCCCAAGGGTGGGGTTATGCGTCTAACCCCGTCTTAAACCCCGTGATTTACGACCCGGTAACTTCCAAGTTTGATACTGAGAATGTACCATTCTGCAGCCAACCTTCTACCTGATGGGAGAGTGCTCGTTGCCGGGAGTAACACACATGAGTATTATACGCTTACCGGGGAGTTTGCAACTGAGTTGAGGGTGGAGGTATTTGTCCCTGCTTATCTTGATACTTCCAATGACTGGCAGAGACCTAAGCTGATTAATTATCCTTGTTCTCAACTACGGGATGCCATTCGAGATGTGTGTGTGTGTGTGTGTGTGTGTGTGTGTGTGAGTGAGAGAGAGAGAGAGAGAGAGTAGATGTTCACCATAAATGTTATCTATGGAGAGTCTATTGGAGAGTAGACTAGACTAAGCTCAGCTATACTCCAAGTGTAAAAACTAATTAGAACAATACCATGTTAGCATCTATGTATATATTCATATATATTATATGAGCAACACAATAACTGTGCGTGCGTGCCTGCGTACTTGTGTGTGTGTGTGTGTGTGTGAGAGAGAGAGAGAGAGAGTGTGTGTACGTGTTCACCATGGAGAGACTATTGGAGAGTAGACTAAGCTCAGCTAACTCCAATAGTTAAAACAATACCATATTAGCATCTCATACATATATATGAGCAACACAACGACTGTGTGTGTGTGAGAGAGAGAGAGAGAGACACCATGTGCAGTATGTGCTATTAGACTGGAGCTTCTTCAGTGAGTTATTTTCTTCTTATGTTGTCAGGAGCTTTTTAGTTACATATCCTTGTGGGAGTGTATGTGTGTGTGTGTGATATATTGGCTGGAGTATTCTTCATGGGGTTGTTTCTATATACTCTGAGATTCCGAGAGAGAGACAGACAGACAGACAGACCCCATACACACACGTATATAACAAGAATGTGGCCTTGCAGCTTGAAGTTAGTTTACCGGGTAACTTAACGGGGGATGTGGAACTTACACTAGCAAGTGCTCCATTTACAACACATTCATTCTTACAAGGACGGAGGCAGCTTAAACTACAGGTTTCCAATGTTATTAAGTCTAATACTTCTTTGAATACATATAAGGTAAAGAGCTCAGCACCACCAAGTGCAGTCATTGCACCACCCTCATATTATATGCTTTTCCCATTGCATAATGGGATTCCTGGGGCTGCTTGTGATGGGATTTATGGGATTTATGGGGCTGCTTGTGATGGGATTTCTTAACTACAAACTAGGAGAGGTCATTGGGATATATTGTGATATCCCTGTTACTAGGAAAGTTCAATGGTACTCTTGGGATTCCTACGGGATTCTTTAATAGGAGAGTTAAGATGGGACAGTTATATTTGTCGATTATACTTGTACAGATTTGTTACCGAAGTTTTGGTAAACGATTGTTCATCTCTCTCTCTCACACACACACACTGTAAAGATATATACGTGGTTGTGATTTATGTGATTTAGGAAGTTCACTGGTATTCATGTGAGGAGAGTTTGCCATGCTAGTAAAACATATTTCGAGGATCATAATTATACGTTATAATTATTTTGTCAATAAATAATAATACAATGATATATGGGTGTTTTTGACTGGACACCAAATAAAAGAAAAAGAATAGCTCCACAAAAGGACACCTAGATAAACCATATATAGTTGAAAAACATATATACAATATAAAAAGATATGTTAAAATTTAGTAATTGATAAACATAAATTAAGATCTTAATACTAAGAAATGCTGGTTGCTAAATGCTTTCCTCCCCACACTGCTTGCTGTCGTGGCCACTAAACAAATATTAAACAGCTTTGTTATCACTTGTTTAAGAGAATGACGTGTATCATATATACAAAGAGATGGATATATGTTTGTAACGTACGTACGTACATTACATACATACATACATACATACATACATATATATATATATATATATATATATATAACTTACAGGAAACCACCAAGTGCCACTCCTACAACATTTTCCTGTGCTGCAATCCTACTGTGACTATCTGCAGGATAATAAACAAATAAACTAAGCAAATATATATATGAGAGAGAGAGAGAGAGAACTTTTAATAATGTATCTCCCCACTCACCCAGGAAAGTTAAATAGAACACCTGAGAAAAGGTACAAAAAGCTCGCATGTGTCTGGTATGTATGTATGTACGTATGTATCTATCTATCTATCTATCTATATAGATATATATTCAGATAGGCGACAAAAAGACGCTTGTTCTTTTCTTTTTCTTCAAATCATCAGCGTCACTCTTTCCCTGTAATATTAAAAATGTATGTCTATAAAAGATGTTTATATATACAAGTACACAGACACACACACATCTTGTCTGTGCACACAGAAGAGAAACGCTTACCAACTTCTGCCAGTTCATATTCCCTAATTGGAGAAATGAAGTTGATGAGTGTGTGTGTGTGTGAGAGAGAGAGAGAAGCGTAAATTTTGTGCATGCTCTTGATGGATGTGCGTTTAACAATTTTGTTTCTCTCTCTCTCTATTACACACACACACACACACACAAGATGAGCTCGTTAGGCAGCCTACCCTTCTTCATTCTTGATTACATCCCACGTTGACCACAGGGCAAACAGACAAAAGAGAAAAGTCGCACCATGGTTCCTAGATATCTAAAAACCTTCATATTAATTAATCATAAATTATAACTAACGCAATTAACTACATAACAATATAATTAAAGAGGTTACTATATTCGGGAAAGGTGGACCTGCGTCGGTTCATGAGATACATTTCTTGCGTAGTGACAAGTCTGCAATTGATGTGGAAGCCAAACAGCTGGGATTCGAGTGTACTATCTTAATTAGGAAGGAAGGACAAGTACCTGTTACTTATGGCTCTGTCAGGAAGACGGAGAGATGTAAGTGAGAAGTTTCTGAGTGTACGTATACATTTGAACGTAAAGAGTATCTGAGTATACGTATACAAGTAATGATGTGTGTATAGTGTGTTCACGAATGAATCCCATTACACAGCTGGTAGTTCCTAGTCACTCTATACTTCAAGACGAGCAGAGAAAACTTGAGCACGGCAAGTATGATAGTGCGACCGTGAGTGCCCAGAATGGGCAGCTGCAGTTGAGCTTCGAGAGCAGAACCTGCTCATTCAGAGGCTTGGTAGAACTGGAAAACTGCACCAAGCCAGGAAGCTCTTCCATGAGATCCAGGCTCCCAATGTCTTCTTGTGGATAATGATTATGTCTGCCTGCAATGATAATGATGATTATGATGGATGCTTCAGGTTGGGATTAAGCCGGAGTTCCTGGCAGCGATCCGAGAGCCTGTAATCTTACCAGAGGAATCACAACTCATGAACAAATCATAGAGTCTGGATTGGGAACTCGTGATTTTTTGGCCAGCAGCTTGATCAACGTGTATGGTAACTGCAGATTCTTACATTATGCTAAGGAGCTCTTTGATCGGACACCCAATGAGAATGTTGTACTGTGGAACGCCCTCCTCACAGCGTATGCCCAGTGTGGGCATCACAAGCTCGCATCAATAACTTTCTGGAAAATGGATCTCGACGGTGTGAAGGCTGATGAAGTGACATATTTGCAGACAATGCACGATGCAGAGAGGATCCATAAGAGAATCTCTTTGCTGGGCTTTGAATCTATAGTGAGTGACCACCTTGTATCAATGTACTGTAGGCCTGGTTACCCGAGATCTTTTATGGTACAAGCAACTTCAAGAGCCTTGTATCATGGATGACTCTGTTAACTGCGTATGCGCAGTGGGGGCGTGCAAGGGAGGCAAGTGCCTCTCTGGGATGGATTTAAAAGGTATCAAACCGAACCAGGTAAGGATTATTATTAGCTGCTTGCAAATGTCCGAAAGACGTAAAGACAGTCTTTGAAAGGATCCTTGATGAGCATCACCACCTCGAGATGTATACAGAGCTTCGAAACTCACTCATAGCAACCGTGGTTGAGTTTTCTGAGTTTGAACAAGCTGTGAAGCTGTTTAACGACACAAACAGGACCATAGTTACCTGGAACACCATGATATCTGGACACACCACGATCAAGCTACTGCACATCATGGATCATGAAGGAGCTGCTGTTCCAAATTCAGTAACATTTCTAGCCGTCTTTGAGGCTTGCCAGACGCTGAAACTCGGTCAGGAGCTTTATCGGAGAGTAGTTTTAACTGGACATGGATCGGACACCATAGTTATCAAGTTGTTCTCTAGGTCTTTGACTGTATATCCGACAAAACTGTCGTCTCGTGGACATCAATGATTGTTGCATATTGTTATTCTGGATATCCTGGTGAAGCATCTCTACCGGAGCATGCAGCAACAAAAGATTTCCCCTGACGCAGTCACATTCACACATATTTTCAGTATCTGCAGAGGAGATGAACAGTTCTCCGAGCTTGTGTCCGAATTGGTGATGGACTACCGGATGGTTGTGTCCGAGGAAAAGAAACTCCTGTTTTTGGTGATGTATGGGAAGATTGAGAATCTTGCCGAAGGTCAGAAACTCTTCAATCGGATGTGTGTACGCGACGTATTCTCATGGACTACGCTCATCACTGTATATTTATGTATATATCTATATAGAAATAATCTTTTCCTTGTTTACTCCTGAGTGGCGCTTGTAAAACTCACATGCATAACGCTAGCGTGAAACAAATTATACACATAGCCGTTACATTAAATTGATGATATTCTATATGCAGTAAAATTACACACGCACGCAAGTGTACACACACTCCCTCTTATATGTAAGTATGTGTGTAGGTGTCACTACGTGGGAATTGATTTTTCAAAGACAGCCCTTGAGGAGGCAGGGTTTTGAAATGGAGTTGGTACAAGCGGATTATTTGGAAGGTTTAATAAGGCTGGTTAGGAGGACCAACAATTTGAATAACGTCTTTGGCAAACTGGTTACATTCGGACACGGACAGGTTTCCAATGTTACTTCCAAGCCATAAAATGCACATAAGGGTATTCTCTCTCTCTCTCTCTCTCTCTCACACACACACACACACACACACACGCACACATGCACGCACACACACGCGCGCGCACACATACCATGTATAATGACGAGTATGCATATGCAGTGGTCACATGCAAAGCCGAGGCTATTTATAAATGACGAGTCCACCTCCGATCTGGACCACACATTCTCAAGGGGAATCGATCCAATCGTGTTAGATCCCACCAGGTGTCACTCTGAACCTCCTCCATGCAGAGGCTTAACCTTGTTCCTGAACATGAGAGAATGCATCAGGAGACCTTAACGTGTTTGTCCTTTGAAAACGACCCAATACCAGGTGATGTGTGTGTGTGTGACTTTCTTTTAATGAAAACTATACAAATCTATATATGTAATATATGACGCATGTATGTATTGCAGTAACCAAGACTGAACTAAATGGATCGTGGAAACTGTACCCTAAGAGACCAGACGTACGCTGGGACTGTGGTTTTGGGGGTGGATCCAGTGCCAGGTGTGTTTCGTTTAGATAACGAGAAACCTTCCTATGTTATGGAGGATAGGCAAGAGCTTAGGGTTAGTGTCCATTGGTCAGTTTATGGCCTTTCTTAACGAGGGTGGTTACGTTAGCCCAGAGTTTTGGAAACCTTTTAAGTAATATCTCGAGGAGGATACCCATGTAGGTGGGGAATATTTTGTGGACCCACACACACATTATAATATATCGTTTAGAGTTAAAATATAAACATAAATGACAAATATATTGTTTAAAGTTAAATATATAACATTGCATATGTGCACCTGATTACTTTAAAATTTGACTCGAGGCCAATTTGGGCAAACAATTTAGGTACACATACTAAAGGGGGTCAACTTTTACATTGTATATATAAACTCATACAAGGTTTTGTCATATACACGTGCAAGATTGTGATAACTAATATATAAATGTATATACTGACACACACGCAATCTTATAAAGCAGTATGAAACTTTTATTATTCCCAAAGTAGTACAATAATCTCTTTCTCTCCCACACACACACACACACACCGTTGTTGTCAGAGCATCATCGAACAAAGGATTGTGAACCATCATGAACTTGAAGTCATCAATTCCAGCCATGAAGATCTCAGCGGGAACTCAAAAGTTTACTCATAGCGACAAGTGTTGCAAGAAAATTTAACAAATGGATTGAAAAGGGTAAATAGAATTCTTGTTAACAAAATACATTTGGGGGGAATTATAACAACAACCATCGCAGTCACTGATTACCATGGAAATCTGATTACAAAAATTTAGCTAAAATTTGATGTTATACTAATACAGTAGAACCTGTATAAATTAAATGTGTTGGGACCGGAAAGAATATTTAATTTAGAAAGGGTTTTAAATAAGGGAGAGTAAAAAAAATAATAAAATACAATAATAATATATATAGTGAAGACCATAATTATTATTTAATTTATAAAGATTTTAATTTATACAAATTTAATTTAAACAGGTTCTACTGTAATATGTGCTTTGTTTTGGACATTTAAACGATTTATACATATAACATCGTATAAATGAGTTTTCCGACTGTCTACTCTTCCATGCGTATAGATGTGTATTTTAGAGTTAAATGCATGACTGATGTACATACACACGTCTATATTTTCTCTCTCTAAAGTGTTGTTTTGATGATTTTACGATTGTTGATGTGTGTATATATATCAGTATTTAAGTAATAGAGGACAACTTTGTACTCGTCTTGATTACACTGATTATAAATTTAACAATGATAACTCTATGTTTACATATTGATGTCGGAAATGAATATACTTATCTAAGCAAAGCATACACAACTAAATATATGGTATAAACGATGTGTGTGTGCGTGTGTGTATTGTGTGTGAGAGAGAGATTAGAAAAAAGTATTGCTTATGGCACTTAAAGATAATTATTAAAGATAAATGGAATTTCCAACCACAGTTTAATTTAATTCTTCAATTACATGAGGTACTGTTAATTGATTGTGATATTTAATTTATACTTAAATATATTTTTTATTTTTAAAGTTGAACAACAAACAGCAGCTAAATGAACACATGTAAAGTAGTAAAGTAAAATCATATTTATCATCAACTAAATAATAAGATTAACATATATAAACAGTTTTTATAAGAAGGGTAATAGACATTCTACACACACTTATTTCAATACGGGTCGTATACAGACATATATGTATCTATATGTATGTTGTATACCTATACATACATACATGCACACATACACATATATAGATGTGTGTGTGTCATGATAAGACCCACATACTGCTTTACATAAGATTCGACCTTGTGCACACACGCACGCACACACGGAGCGACCAGTTTGGTAATTACATTTGTTTCAAATGCACGACTACTTACAAAACAATCGACATCAAAATAAAATTGAAAACAAAATTAACCGCACTACTTGTTAATAACATGGAGAGAGTCGCGGTAAACCTCGCATCTGTTATGGTGCCTCCCAACAAACTCTCGCAGAGACTCGTTGTCCTTAATCTCCCTAACCATCGGACAAAGCTCCTTCGATTTTAAGCTATACAAGTCGTGGTGTTAAATCCGTTGTCAAGCAAATCTGAGTTCTTCTTTAACAGACTAAAGTGCTTCCTCACCTATAAATAGCCTTTGTTAGTATACAATCTCCATGTTGGATGTACACACAAAGACATCCACACGTAATTATATACATGGAGATATATGTGTACTAGAAAGATATCCATTCTATGTGCACACAAACAATCGCAAACATGTATTATATGCCTGTATATAGTTACATACGCTCCTTTATTAACACACACCCACACTCACACCCACACTTACACACACACACAACAACACACGCATATATATGACCTCGTTCATGTCGCTTGCCAGTAGCATGTACACATGGATAGCCGTTTGATAGAGTAGGATATTAACCGTCGGATGTTCGTCCATCACAACCCACTATAAACTAAATTATTATATAAGGTCCAAACCCAAAACTAAATTTATCACTTAGTTACGTAAAGGTAAATAAAAGAAATAAAATAAAACTCAGAAGAACCCTAATTCAGAAAATGAGAGCATGGAGGATCTGCCAGATGAGATTGTTGTGTCCATACTAGGTAGGTATCAGGAATTAAATGAGTTAGGACATTACGTTGGTATGTAAAAGATGGGAAAAGCTGTGCAAACATATTCCCGTGTTGAAAATACGACAATTGCCAGAAAACACTCAATTTTTTTCGAAATTTCAAAATCTTGAAATGTTGAAAATTGAAGGTACAAAATTGGTTAAACGCTCTTCTGGAGTCCCTTATCAGTTTCCCAATTTAAAGGCAGCACATTTACCTGGAATCACAGTGGAGTATTTCCATGCTTTTGTGAAGGCTTGTCCAAAGCTCGAGAGGTTGAGTGTTCGCGGAGTTGTAGACTCAAACACTGTGGAATTACTACAACTTGGTATCTGAGAAATTTGAGATATCTGTATGTAAGTTTAGTTCCTTGTGTGGGTAGATCAGTTATTGAAGTAGGGACAGGTGCATCTTTTAAGTATATGAGGGACTGAAGGTGACATTCCAGATGATTTGATAGAAGTGATACAAACAACTTCGAATCAACTCAAATCGTTGATTGTTCATTGGTCACTGCCAAACAATAACACTCCAGTAGTCATCCACAATAACAAGTCCCTTACCAAGTTGCACATAACCAACAGAAACATAGTCTTGAAGGAGTGCGACAATCTTGAGGACATTTCCCTTGCAAACATCGAATCATTCGAGCATAATCTCTGTAACTTGAGGCAAGTCAAGCGCCTCCATCTTTACCGGGTAGGAACAGTGGACAAAGCAGAGCTGGCAAACCTACTTGGTAAATGTACTTCTGTGCAGGAGCTGGATCTCCTCTGCCTGAGCAAGATTGCGCCTGGAATTCCGCCATATGACATAACGTGTTGGAGATGAGCTCTGTGAGATGTCTGAGTGTCGCAGATGTGGAGAGGTTGGAGGTGAAGGTGCATTCGAATATGCAGAGGTTAACTCTGAATGAAGTTAAACAGTGTAAACTGGAGACTCTG
The DNA here is from genome assembly GCA_003024785.1 of Selaginella tamariscina. Lineage (NCBI taxonomy): Eukaryota > Viridiplantae > Streptophyta > Lycopodiopsida > Selaginellales > Selaginellaceae > Selaginella > Selaginella tamariscina. The sequence goes on from PUQB01000014.1 coordinate 118,414, forward strand.
TGCAAGAGTTATGCATTGAAGAAGGCACAGACAGATACGAAGAGTCCGAGAATCTACTTTATTATACTTTGAGGGAGCGGGTACCATGTAAAAGTTCGAGTTGCGAGGGATTGCTTGAGGTATTGCCACTAGAAGAGCAGATATTGACAAAGCGCATTGAAAGTTTAGTCATCGACACGCAGCGAATGTCATTGGATATGTTGGATAAACTCTTCATCAGTCTTCAGATGTGTCAAGGGCAGTGTGTGAAGGATATTGTTATCAAGCTCTCTGTCGAAGAAGAGAACGAGCATGTAAGGAACCAGCTGATATTTATGGTGCAGAGCCTGTTGCAGTCGGGCTGGTTTAGGAAGCTGACAGTTAAAATAGATGGATGTAAGCGTGGTTTAACAGTGTATACGCAACTAAAACAAGTGTCATGCCCTGGGTATTCTACGCTTCCTAGTGGGTATTCGTGGAAGGGATGGGTGGAATGGAAAGTTAAAGTATGAAAACATTTATCTGTATGTCTTTTTATAACTGCAATAGATGGGTGTATCCACTTACTAAATATGCATTTGCCACCGTGTCAAGGTAGCATGAGCGCTGCCGTCGAACGCGTTTATCGAACGCCCGAACTTCCGAGCGTATAAACCCTAAAGAAACCTTAAAGATAATCAACATTGAGGCATGGAGAGGCACTAACATGAACAAGATGAACTTCAATTCTTAAATCCCCTCCATTGGTATAACCACACCTCTCTACAGGGTTCAACAACAGGCCAAAAGACAACGAGTTAACATCGAGAGCTTCATATCAAGCTCAAATTTTAATGACAACCCATCGATACTGGATGACGGTAAGAAGAAGTTAATCTTTTCTTCGTTCAATGAATTCTGGATCCTCGCCAAGAGGGTATAGAGTTTGATGATTGGGTACAGGGCTTTTCCACGGAAGAGGAGTGTCACCAATTCGTAATGTCAAAGGAGACAGCAATTTCAGATAAACAAGTGATATACACTACGAATGCATATCTGTTACGTTTCTTGGGCGTTGACAGAAAGGAGTACAATGAAAAAGACAACAACTATGCAGACAAATTAATAACAAGGATAGTGAAATCAAGTTTTGGGCCGAACACAAACTCCTTCAACTTACGAATGCTTGTGTTCGGATTAAGGTTTTCATACGAAAAGCTGCAAGAGAATCCAGGTAGTCACAAGAAGATCGTAGACAATTTGTCCAAGGCATTGGGGGGAACATTGAAAGGAGTAATATGCACCTCATACTCAAGATGAAGTATCCTGAATGGATAGGCCGTGTCAAAAGCCCTGAGGACAACAACAAAAAGGTTGATCATCTACCACAACGAGTACCACGACTGCTATTGTGTTCAGGTGTGGCCTATTCCTCAGGCCGCACATCGTGGTACTCGTTGTGGTAGATGATCAACCTTTCGTCGTTGTCCTCAGGGCTTTTGACACGGCCGATACTTCATCTTGAGTATTGCCGAGGTGCATATGACTCCTTTCAATGTTCCCCCCAATGCCTTGGACAAATTGTCTACGATCTTCTTGTGACTACCTGGATTCTCTTGCAGCTTTTCGTATGAGAACCTTAATCCGAACACAAGCATTCGTAGGTTGAAGGAGTTTGTGTTCGGCCCAAAACTTGATTTCACTGTCCTTGTTATTAATTTGTCTGCATAGTTGTTGTCTTTTTCATTGTACTCCTTTCTGTTGACGCCCAAGAAACGTAACAGATATGCGTTCGTAGTGTATATCGCTTGTTTATCTGAAATTGCTTTCTCCTTTGACATTACGAATTGGTGACACTCCTCTTCCGTGGAAAAGCCCTGTACCCAATCATCGAACTATATACCCCTCTTGGCGAGGATCCAGAATTCATTGAACGAAGGAAAGACTAACTTCTTCTTACCGTTGTCCAGTATCGATGGGCTGTCGTCAAAATTTGAGTTTGATATGAAGCTCTCGATGTAACTCGTTGTCTTTTGGCTTGTTATTAAACCTGTAGAGATGTCATCTTCTGCTTGTTTGATTCCTTCTTACTTAGAAAGCTCATCGTCCTTATATCTGATCCACCCTACTTGCTTGTCCTTATATACCGTGAGGAAATCCTTACAAGAATCCTTTTTTGCCTTACAAGAATCCTTTTTTGGATTTGGATAAGAAACCTTTTGATAACCTTTTTTTGAATTTGGATTAGGATAAGGACAAGAATCATTTTCACATAACTTTTTAAGATAGGGATAACAATCCTTTTTGGAAACCTTTTTTGGATTAGGGTTAGGAAGAACATTCCGTTTTACAAACGTTGTTTGAATTAGGATTTTATATAAACGTTTTGCTCAAAATTTAACAATTTTGAACGTGAAATTAAAGAGTTAGTAACAATGTGAAAAAGACCTCACAGGAGACCGTATTTAAATATGGTGTTTTTTGCAAACTTTTACGTGGCTGGCTTATTTATCTAATCCAATTTACAAAATGTACTTTCGACAACTACAATGCAAACCGGATAGATAAAACCAATTGAATGTTGTTTAAACAATATTGAACAGGAAAATTGACAGATTAGAATGTTTCATATGTAAATTTCATTTCAATGTATTCTACTTAACAAGAGGTGATGATAAGTCTTGCTTGGTACTATCCTTTTATTCAAGATGTTCTTGTAATATGTAACGTTACTGTAAAATATGGCATGTACGAGGCGGAATTTCACTCTGATGCTTTCTACACACTTGTAATTCTTCACTTCCAATTGCAACATTTGAATTTGTATATGTAAAAAACAAATCGTATAAAAAAAAGTTAGTGTGTGTTTATAAAACAAGTTTTGATTATTAAAAGTAAGAAATAAACTTTATAAAAGAGCAGTCAAGTATGTGGGAATTGGAACTTGGAATTTTGTACTAGAAAAAACTATGATATTGACAACAAACTTAAACATAATTCAATTACAAGCTACAAAATCAATCATAGAAAACAAATGCAAAGATGCAAGAAACACGTAGGCATTTGCAAATGGAACGTAGCATTTGGAAGTTAACATTTGAATATAGCATTTGGCAATTGGTAAATAGTATTCAAATATGGCATATCGCATTATGCGTTGGAATACGGGATGTAGCACTTCGCATTGGAATACAGTATATAGCATTTTCAAATGGAACTTTATATTCAGCTTTTGGAATGGAATACAGTATATGGAATTTAGCATTGGAATACATTGTAATATGGAATACGGTACGGAATTCGGCATTTGGCATTGAAATTTGGCATTATGCTTGTTAATAGAACACATATAATGCAGACCGCACAATAATGACATGCAAATCAATCACAGAATAAAGCAGACACAAACATGACAGAAAGACATTTTAGCATGAGGACTAACCTTAATTGTATGCTACCATATGTTGAAGTTCATGAAAAAGATAACGTTCCTGGACAAACAAAAAACTTTGTGTGAGAAAGCAATTAGTAAATAAAACAGAAAATAAATCTTCCTGCATGCCAAATTTTAATTTCATGCTTTCTGCAAAGTTGTTTATCTCCATTCTTTACATTACTTCCAATTTACAAATTAGGATTTGGACCTGTGGAAAAGATTACTTGCATATCATAAAAAGAAATTCTAAAAAATTGGAGAAATTACCTCATAAAGGATTGGTGTCATGTGTTGTAGATAATAGCAGTTGTTACATTGCAATTATTCAAGAGGATTTATTGTACTTATAGCAAACATACATAAAATGCAACCACATGCTAAAAAATTGCAGAAAGGAAACACAAACAACTTTGCAATGAACATGTGGTAATAGGCTTACAATTTGGGACTGCAGTACAGTATCTGATATATGGCAATGGAATATAATTCCTGGCATTTCGTATATGCATTGGATTATGGCATAAAGCATTTTGCTTCGGAATACAGTAAATGGTATTTTATAACATTGGCATATCACACGCGGCATTGGAATACAAAATATGTTACGGATTTCTGTTTTTGGAATACAGCATTTTTGGATTGTATTACGGAATACGGTACAGCATTTTGCTTTGGAAAATGGTACTTTCGGATTGTAATATGGAATATGGTATGGTGTTTGGTATTTGGCATTTGGCATTTGGCATTAAAACTTGACTTTACGCCTATTACCACAACACATACAATGCAAACTAGAACACAATGACATACAACTATATCAAAGAGAAAACCACATGGACATTATTAACCTTAGTTTACATGCTGGCCGTGCTTATGCTCCACCACAAGCCCACAAAACTGTGAAAACAATCAAATTCGTGTCAAAAATGAAAACGACAATAAGATTTTAAAAAACCCGATGAAGGAGGCGGAATTTCACTTTTCTTCTTTCTGCAAAGTTGTTCACCTTTATGTTTTACATCAAGTCCATTTGACAGATTAGAATTCGGACCTGTAAAACACAAAACGTATTCAAAAGAATCACTACATATTGTAAAAACAACTTCAAAGGTACTCTGTTTACTGATATTAACACAACACATATTACACAACAATGACATGCAACTATATCTAAGAAAAGACCACATGGACATGATTAACGTTAACTTACATGCTGGCTGTGCTTATGCACAAGCCCATAATACTGTAAAAATAATTAAACTCATGTCAAAAAAGAAAAGGACAATAAGATTTTAAAAAAACAGTTCAAGGAGGTGGAATTTCAGTTTTCTTCTTTCTGAAAAGTTGTTCAGCTTTATGTTTTACATCACGTCCAATTGACAGACTGGAATTTGGACCTGTAAAAGACAAATCGTATTCAAAATAGTCATTACATATCGTAAAAAATGGACATAATTACCTCGTGGTGGCTTCATGTTGCTAATCCTACAATTAGGATTCAAACCTTTTTTATGTAGTACGGCCTAAGGGATAAAAAACCTAATTACTATTTAATATATGGACTAACCTTAATGATAGTATTTACATGTGTCCATGCCCACAGAAAGAGGCACGTTCCTGTGAAAACAAAACACTCTATCAGATAAAGTAAATGCTTAATAAAATTGAAAAATAGACCATCTAACATGTTGAATCTCTCTTTTATGCTTTCTGCAAAGTCGTTCAGATCTATGTTTTGCTGGCATGGCAATATGTATAAGTGTTTGTTTATATGCATATGTTTATAAAATTGACAAGACGGTCAGTCTTTGTGGTTTACAACATATGGGTTGCCAGTTCAAGTCTTGTTAACTTAATTTTTTGAATAGGAAGGGTTTAGGATGTTTGCAATGGTTAAATATGCCTATGCATGTAAAATTAACATAATGATTATAACATTGACTTATTGGTTAAGTTGGATTACTTTAAAACTTAAAGGTCTACTGTAGCATTTTCCAAATGTAAAATTAACATAATGATTATAACATTGACTTATTGGTTAAGTTGGATTACTTTAAAACTTAAAGGTCTACTGTAGTATTTTGCTTTGGAAAATGGTACTTTTGGATTGTAATATGAAATATGGTATGGTGTTCGCTTTAGAGAACGTGATTAACACTTTATCGCACGCGGCATTGGAATACAGAATATGTTATAGATTTCTGTTTTGGAATACAGCATTTTCGGATTGTATTACGGAATACTGTAGCATTTTGCTTTGGAAAATGGTACTTTTGGATTGTAATATGGAATATGGTATGGTGTTCGGCATTTGGCATTTGGATTAAAACTTGGCTTTATGCCTATTACCACAACACATATAATGCAAACCAGAACACAATGACATGCAACTATATCAAAGAGAAAACCACATGGACATTATTAACCTTAGTTTACATGCTGGCCATGCTTATGTTCCACCACATGAAAATGACAATAAGATTTAAAAAAAAACCAATGAAGGAGGTGGAATTTCACTTTTCTTCTTTCTGCAAAGTTGTTCACCTTTATGTTTTACATCAAGTCCATTTGACAGATTAGAATTCGGATCTGTAAAACACAAAACATATTCAAAAGAATCACTACATATGTAAAAACAACTTCAAAGGTACTCTGTTTACTGATATTAACACAACACATATTATGCAAACCACACAACAATGACATGCAACTATATCTAAGAAAAGACCACATGGACATGATTAACGTTAACTTACATGCTGGCCGTGCTTATGCTCCACCACAAGCCCATAATACTGTAAAAACAATTAAACTCATGTCAAAAAAGAAAAGGACAATAAGATTTTAAAAAAATAGTTCAAGGAGGTGGAATTTCAGTTTTCTTCTTTCTGCAAAGTTGTTCACGTTTATGCTTTACATCATGTCCATTTAACATATTAGAATTTGGACCTGTAAGACACAAATCGTATTCAAATGTATGCAATTTTTGATTGATTCACATGGGTGAGGTGTGGATTTCAACCGGTTAAGCTCTTGGGATTTTGGGATCAATGTATATTGTGAATTCTTCATCATCTGCGGGCCTCCTCTCTCTTTCGTAGCACTTCCCTCCTTTGGGCATTTGTATGGGATATTTGCCTGAAGTATTGCTATAATTCTCTCATCCTGGTGTTTTTTCGGTGATCCCATGGTGGCAAATGGGTATCACTATGCTGGTTATGAGCGGTGTCATGGTGGCAAATGCGCCGTTTGTGCTGGATGTGTTTGATTTGTGAGATTGTAGCATTTCCCCTCTTCGGGCATTTGCAAGGGGCATTTGTTTGGAGTATAAATTGCTGTGGTTGAGGCCCAGTGAGGTGTGCCAAATGGGTGCTTGGTTACCTCTATGCTGGTTGTGCGTTTGTTGTTATCACAGCAGTTCCCCTCTTCGGGCATGTGTGGGGGAACATTTGTCTGAGGTGTTAGGGCTGTTTTTGAGGTCTGGCAATACGTTTGATGCTTTCAAGGTGATGACTAGAGATTGTATGTGCTGGACATGGGTGCGGATTTGTTTTTTCTTTCCCAGAAGCAGCAAATACCTTCAGTTTACGAGGTATTTGTGTTTTCCCCCTTTGGGCATTTGTGGGGGCATTTGCCTAGAGTGTGTACGCTGTTAATGAGGCTTGGTATGCTGGTATGGGCGTGGTGCTTGTGGTCTATGCTGGATTTGGTCCTAGGTTTTCATTTTACAGCATTTCCCTCCTTCAGGCATGTGCGGGGGGGCATGTTGCTTGATGTATAGCGGCTGTTTCAGTGGTCTGGTGGTACTTGTGATGCTCTAAGGTTGTTCTATAGGCTTAGTAGGTGCTAGACATGGGCTGGTTTATGTTTATTCTTTTCTGGGAACAGTGAAGTCCACTCGGTTTGATGGACGACTGCATTTTCCCCCTTTGGGCATTTGCAGGGAGAGTTTGGCTTCTCGCAAATGCTTTGTTTCAGAAGTTCGGTTTGGGATTGAGGTATAGGAATGTATGGTCATTGCCTGGGCTGGACGTGTGGTGACTTTGGATATGTTTTCGTTCTGAAATAGCATTTCGACAGGTCTTTTCGGTGGTTAAGGCATGTCTTTGCTGCGTAGGCTCTTTCTGTTCCACTTTGCACTTGTTGGATCTTCCTCCTCCCGTTGTCTTAATCCTCTAATAGTTGCGCACTGTAGATAGGTCCTTCTAATGGGAGATGCACTCTTCCGTGAGTTCCTCGGTGAAGGAGCCACCGAAAACCCGATATTGACTCATTCTGACTTGTTTATCAGATGAGCGATTACCAGCTGTGGGTTCTAAAGTGAGTGTATCATTCAACATGGGTGGACGCACTTAGTGAAAGATAAGGTGGGTTCTGTAGGTTGGGATAAGCAGCTGTGTTGCCAGTTTGCTGGTTTATACAGGATGATTGAGTTTGCGTGGCAGTTTTTTTTCTTGGTTTTGTTTTCTGCTACTGATGGTGCTAGTTCATGTGGGTTAGACACTTGCTGGTGCTACTGTGGCACGTTTGGGTGTGATGTGATGTGCCAGATGATTCATCCATTGGCTTGGCTCATGTGGGTCGTTTTCAAGGTAGTACAGGTGGTGATAGGTTTTAAAGGGGTGTGGGTTGGTGTGGGTTAGGCACCTCTCAATGCTCTGTGGAGGAAGGACTTGTGGGCTTCTTGGGGTTGTGTACAGTGCTAGTGGGTGTGGGTTGGGCATTTGCCGGTACTTTCTTGGTGTGATGGTGTGAGTTAGTCTCATCCTCCTTAGTGATATCTTTTACTTGGTTACACCATCTTGAAGATTCTTTGGAGTTGGATGAATATTCTTAAGGGATATTCTTGGGATATGCTATTGGGAATATGCTGATGGAATATGCTGCTTTATGCAGTATGTTTTTGCAGTATATACAGGTCACCAAAAGGTATATACATGGGACAGGTTCTTTGGGTTGTTTCATCTGGTTTGTTTCTGTATGTGGACTGGTTCGTGGACCGGCATGCAATAGTATCCCAACAGAGATCGGTAAAGGTCTGAAGCATGACAAAACCGGGTATCTGCGAGCTCGAGCTTTCAAGTCCAAGACTCCAAGGTATATGGGATATTCTTTGAATATTCTTGGGTATCTTGGAGACAGTATATAGTTTAGCATACAGAATATTCTTATATATTTGTTTTCTCGTTCTTTAATACGATTATCGTTTGAAAGTTAATAGGGCTTGGGCTACTACCTTGCATCTCCAGGTGGGCCTAAAGGATGCCACCATCGACTGCTCACTGTGATGCGCAGATTGTGGATCTGCTCGATGTCTCATATGCTGATGATCTCACATTATATCTGGAAGCATCTGCATGGAACATGTCTCGTGCATATAAGTCAGTGCAGATGTTTTGTAGTGCTGCAGGAGCTGCTGTTAACTAGAACAAATCTTCTGGTCTCTGGATTGTGGAGGATGATTCTTCACTGGTTTGGGGACGTTTGTACCGGATGAAACAACTGTCTATCTAGGATTTCGGATGGGAGCTACTTACAAGGTGTCTATGTAGTTGGACTCGTTATTGCTGAAGGTGCGGGCATTGTTTGTTAAATACAAACTTAAGCTATTATCAACTGCTACTCGGGTCTTGGTCATCAACCATCTCATTCTCTCCATCGTTTGGTACACAGCTTCTTGTTGGGGATGCTTTACAAAAGGTCTGGATACCATAGCAAAGATGGTGAGATCATTCCTTTGGCAAAATGATGTGGAAGTTCTCCCACGCTTCGAAGGTCAACTGGCCGTCTATACAACAATCTAGGGACACAGGAGGACTTGGTTTGATTGATCCTATGCTGCAGTCGAAGGCCCTCTTTTCCAAGCTGCTGGTATGAAGTTTACTGCCATGAGTCCAACCTTGGAAACTGTTACTCCAAGATCAGTTTGGCCGTTTAAAACAGTCTGCTGAAGGTATGTGGAATCAAGGACTGCATTGGTTGTTTGTTGGAACAAAACTTTCTCTGACTGCATTGGACAATGGTATTGCAAAGTCCCTGATGAGAGTGCACAACACAGATCTTCGGTTTGCTCTATGGGCAAAGGACCCTGCAAGGCCGTTTGAGGCACTCCGTCAGCCATTATTTTTCAATCATTTGTGTCGACAGGATGATGATTGTCTTCTCGGGGTGAACAGATGACCTAACAGTACTTGGCCACGCTAGCATGCAAGGATAGCTTCTACTATGAAGGTTTGGACCTCTTTGGAGCAAATAATTCACCTGTGCAACAAGCTAGACTTCGGGAGGGCACTCCACAAGCATACAGGTATGTTAATAATGCCATGCCGCATATGCATAGTGTACTACCTGATGCATTGGTCTCCTTGGCTTGCTCCCCTGAGAGCTTTAACCTAGGAGACTGGATTACATACCAATCTTCGGTAGGCATACGTGTGGCTCGTATCACTTCTTTTGATGGACCGCTAGTAGGTATCATTTTTTGCCCCAGCTGGATGGTGAGTTACTACCTCGTTGTGTACCCCACCCTTCGCCATTGCCGAATATCTCTCAGGCTTTACGTGTATGTGTTGCATATTGTGCCAGATTCCTTTCTCTCTCTCTGGTGGTTCTACTGTAGGCCCCTTAAAGATATTCCATGGGATCTAGGAGAGACTGAATGGTTTCTTTCCCGTAGCAATTACTTTCAGTATACTCCAAAAATAGGATGAGAAGCTGTTAGGCTAGATGTCCCAGATACGAAGCTTGTCTCATGCCTTTTGCAACTAGGACTTACACGATCGCATATACGCTCAATGCTTCAAGCCTTATGGAAATCTAAGTGAAAAGCTCGACATAAATTTTTTGCATGGCTGCTTCTTCAAAATAGCATACCCGTTGGATCCTTGGGACGACCATACCTTTTGCATGCCCTTTTTGTCACCTCCAGTTGTAGAAACTCAATTACATAGGTTCTGGGAGTGCCATTTTACGCGCATGGTGTGGGGATCAATGTTTCATCTGGTCTCCCTGCTTGGATATACAGATTGTATATTTACGAGGAATTCCTGCAAATTCGGTTGTGACATGCCCAACTCTCCTCCATCGTCTGCTTGGTATATTATGCCACCTGGCTTGCCATGTTTCACAATATATCTACAGCGTGTGGAAAGATAAACGTGGACTTACATGTGTGGCAAGTAATTAGATTCATTGCCTTGTCACACATATGGGATCACAGAAACCATGTCAAACACCGAGGTTATACACCATCCAGAGATACTGTTGTATCAGCTATATGGGTGGACTTGGTTGCTCATTTGGCAGGATGTTGGAACGACATAGTAAGAGAACAAGAAAACAAAAGACCTTCCTTTTTGCAGACGTGGCTTCACAAGTCTTTGGGCGTGCAAGTGAAGATGGCATAAGCATTACATGGTTTTGGTCTCCACCAGCGGTTCTATTCTCTTGATTTTGTTTCTTGTACTTCTCGTTCTTTAATATAATTACCGAATTCAAAAGTTGATAGGGCAGAAATTTGATTGAAACATCGCCGGCGCAAGGGCCGTGCGATTCGTAAAGTTACCATGAATCACCGATAGAACGGGCGAGCCCGTGTCGGCCTTGAATCTAGTAAGTGCATCCCTTCCAGAGGTCGGGACTTGTTGCACGTATTAGCTCTAGAATTACTACGGTTATCCGAGTAGTAAGGTACCATCAAATAAACTATTACTGATTTAATGAGCCATTCGCAGTTTCACAGTACAAAGCAGTTTATACTTAGACATGCATGGCTTAATCTTTGAGACAAGCATATGACTGCTGGCAGGATCAACCAGGTAACCTAACCTCGCAAGGGAGCCGGAGCCCCCATGCTCGATGCACCGAGGCAGGCACAATGGAGAAGGTGTTTGCTCCAACACGGGGAGGAGCACACAATCCCCACCGGGACTGTCGCCCAAGGACAACAACCCCGACACGCCCAAGTCCAACAGGACCGAACACCCGGCAAGGGCCACGAACAAGCGCCAGCACAAGTGCAGGCAAGTGAGCGGAGCCAATGCCAAGACATGGGCAGGAACAGGCTCTGACTTCCCTTGCAAGCAAGGGGAGCCACAGCCATGCACCACCAACATAAAGGATGCCCGCACCAACAATACCTCATCCACACTCAGGTCAACTCTCTGGATACCAAACCAAAGCCTCGAACGCAAGGCAGCAATCCGAACCCAAGGCAACACTCCCAGACATGAAGCCGACCTAGCACGCAGAGGAGCCGTTCAAGCAAGCGCGGATCCACACTCCCATGGCCAAAAGAGGCACACATGGCAGATCATCCGAACTTGCAACGCACACCCCATTGTGACTTAGTCGAATACAAAACCTAGGGCAGCCACCCGAGTACGGGTCCACACTCCCATTGCTCTAAACCAAGTCTGACCACAAAGGACAGCCATCCAGGAGCTCAAGACTCACACTCCTTGGCATGCAAGGCAGCCGTCCGAGAACCCGAGATGCACACTCCCAATGTGACGACACAAAGGTTGGCACAAAAGCGTCGCCCAATAGGCAGCAAACATCCACTCCACAAAGACATGCCAACACACTTTGGAGCTGAACCATTCACACGAGTAACCAAGGCCCCTATCCAACCAGCGAATGCAACAACAGCGGCCCGCGCATCGCATGAGTACCCACTCGCCGAAGCTATGGGCGCTCTGTACCATACGAAGTCAAGCACAATCAGGTCCACAGATCGCATGAGTACCCACTCGCCGAAGCTATGGGCGCTCTGTACCATACACTCACTGACCATCGGCCTGCGCATCGCATGAGTACCCATCACCGAAGCTATGGCGCTCTGTACCATACGCATGTCAACAACAGGATCAGACTAATGCCCGAGCTAAAGGCCCCAATGAAGAGGCCTCACCCAACCAAAGGTCAGAGTTACAAAATGCTAGCCAAGTCAGAGCAAACGGTTAGCGTGCTATGACAAGCAACCTCCATGCACTGGCATCCTAAGAAAGAAAATGCAAGCTGCCCGGGAATCAGCACCAAGGTGCAGACCACACAGGCATAGGTAAACAAACCAAGGACCCCATGGAGCCGAAGCAAAGCTCAAACTCACAGAAGCATTGAAAACATCGGCTGCAACCACTAGCCAGTGCCATAAGATATGTGGCATTGAGAGAGTAATCACAGTCGTTTCGGTCTTCCATCCTACTTTGCACCACGAGCGCCGAATGTAGAGTCCAAACCCGACCAAGATTGGAAAAGAACCCATTCGAACAGCAGGAGACACGAGGCCTATGTCCTAAGACAGCTGATCATACCCATGGCTGATTTAAAAGCAAAGGCCTACCCAAAGGCATTGCCAACACCCATCTCGGACTGCAGTTCGGACGCGTTCACCAACCACGAGCACCGAATGTAGAGTCCAAACCCAAACAAGGCCAAACAAGAACCCATCTCGGACAACTGCTCAGAGAGACACAAGGCCTATGTCCTGAGACAGCTGATACATACCCATGGCACCATGAGCGCCGAACATAGAGTCTAGACCCAGTTAAGGCCAAGCAAGAACCCATCTCATACAGCCACTCATAGGAGATTGGCCTATACATTGTCAGTGAACATGACATATTTGAACATGAAATTACACTATCGACTTCGAAACAGTCTATAATATTTTAACTTACTAATGTGATTTTATTACTATATCATACATACAGTGTATGTGATATAATATTCCAAATTGAATTCTGCAACAAACAAACATTTAAAACACAAATGCTAGAACGTCCTACTACTTTCTAAATCACAAGTTTTATTATTCTAGTTGTGCTTTTAACTCTTTCAATTTTATTTACCTGTTTTATTTTATTTATTGTTTATTTTTGTTTTACTTATGGTTTTATCACTATAGTTATTTTCATTTCAATTTTAGCTATAGTTTTCAATTTTATTTTATTATTGTATTCTAGTCATAATTTGTTACTTTACATAAGTTATTGAAATAAATAAATTTATCATCTCGGTTTTATTTTATTTTATTTTATCTTCTATTTTAGTTTTAGGGTTTCTATATGAAAATATGTAATATGAAAATGAAAATATGTAATTTATAAATTGATGTTACAGTTAGCAATGCGATTTTAATAGATCATAATATATTCAATTCGATGTGTGTAATTTTTAAAATTAACCATGCAACGTACAAACGTTTGTATCTGAAACATGAAAATCTTCGCTATTGAATATAAAGTTGGAATGTGTAACTTAGAATTTCAAATCTAACTTTGAGATTAGTAATGTGATTTTAATAAAGCATCATATATTTTAATTTAATGTATGTAACATGAGATTTTAAATTAAACATGACATATTTGAACATGGAAATAAAAATGCATGCAGATTGTTCCATCCCTTAGCCGTACATATATACACGGTTCAGGATTATTATAAAAAATGAAAATATGTAATTTATAAATGTGATATGAGAATGTACGCCAATGAACACGACAAATGTATGGCCACAACGAACACCAACCACGGTAGTCGTGCAAGCCAACAAGGACTGTAGCAAATATAAAGCAAACACAAGATCCAACTCGATACTAAAACGGAAACGATTTATTGACACAAGAAAAGAACGAGAAAAAGCCCCCAACTTTGAAAACCAAAGAAACCCAGACAAAAGCACACAGCCCCGACATCCACACCCCGCAACACACTAACCCCTTAAACGTCAACAGCTCCATTGTAAGGCTCATAGGCATCCACATTGGCAATCAACTCCATCGCCTTCTTCCTAGCCCTCTGCTCGCTATTCGTCCTCTTCATAACCTTCAGCTTGAAGTGCTCTGTGAATGGCACATGCAAAGCGCAATCCTCCTACATCTCCTAGGGCAGATGCTTCCCAAAGCGCTCGTACACGCGACACATCTTCATCCACGCCCACCTAGCGCCTGTGTGTGTCCTCACAACTAATGACAAACACCTACAGCTTCTTCCTCTTCGCAAGCAAAATCACCAAGCTCAGCACCTACATCGCCAGCCGTAGCCGTCATCTTGCGAGGAGAATTGGACGACTCACTGGCACTCACGTGAGCGATAGCAGGATGCGAGGGAGGCGCACACGCATTTGCAGCAATCGCCTCCTCAAGTGGCATGTCTAAATTGATAGCATAGAAGACCCTGTTGTGCTGCATCTCCTTAGCCTTGTACGCGCTTCGGCAGAGCATCACCGAGGATCGGATTGAAAAAACCAACCCACGCCTTAACACTCATGCACGCCTCGGCCCTGTTCAAATCGCCATCACAATACATTTTAACACACTTGTTCATCCTCTTGTTCGACATCTGCAACACCTCCTACTTGGACAGCCGTAGAGCCACCATGGCGTACATCACATCCTCCACTCCTTTTTGTACATGTTCTCAAACTCACATATCAGTATGTCAGCAGCCGCAGCACTCATGGTGTGCAGCTTGGCCATGTCACTTTCCAATTCCAAGTTCATCAGCATCTGCTTGTCGTTCCCTACGCAGTCGTGAGGTTGGAATTCCCACCAGCCTGCCAGCTGAGGAGCCTCCTCGAGGACCCAAGCCAGTTGTTGACAGCAGCTTGCAGGTTGTTGCGACTGGCAAAGCCACTCACCCACAGCATGGGCATCATGCCTAAACAAGAAGAAACGCTACCAAGAGCGCTACTGCTGACTTTTCCTAGGATGGCACTGCAAAATCGGTTCATCCCATGGCTGTTGTCCTCTTCCTCGTCACCAGAACTCATCTGCTTGAGAGTTTCTAGCCAATCCTTGTCCTTCTTGCCCACAACAACCATGGCAATCGTTCCACAGGAACACAGAGAAAAGGGGAAGCATGCAGAGAAACGAAAAGGAAAGGAAACCCAGTTGAGTTTCCCAATCTCGCCACCATATATCCACGTCTCATGTGCCATATTCTGCCACGTGCATATTCACCGACATGGCAGGAGGCTCGATCAAAAATGGAACATTCGGCAGAAAAATTGAATTTGGGCCGTCCACAGGCCTATATAGTCCTCTAAAAGTGGCGGCTAATAAATAAGTAATTACTTCCTTATTTAATTGATTAATGAAAACAAGACATCTTTAAATTTTGAGTTTAAATTCAATTTTACAATTGATAAATTAAAGAAAATTGATATCTCATAAACAACTTACTCCAAATGTACAAGAATTTTAAAAATTCGTGAATGAGATTAAAAAAACTATAATATGTATATATTTTGTGTAAGCAGGTTAAATATTATTAATTAAATTTAAATTATGTTTGACATTTGATTTAATTAATATGATGTTTAAGTATCTTAACATCTATGTAAATTATAGGTCTATATAGAATTATTTACCTTTACCAAGAAAATTAAATACACTATTCAATTTTTTGTTTGATCCTTCCATAAATGATTATATGTATTCCATTAAATTACATTAACAATTCAATAAAGTAAATAATATTTAACTCTCAAATGCAAGAGCTAATAGGATTTAAGTTAATAACCAAAATGAACTTTCTTATTAACTTTAAAATTGTTTTAAACCCTTTAACTTCAGTTCATAAGTTTCAACTATGTTTAGTATTTATTAAGCTTCAGTCCTATATTTATCATTATAACATATATATATTCTGTGCATGAATGTGTGTTTAAGACAAAATAATATTAATTAATATATATTAAATTTAAATAATGTTTTACATTTGATTAATCTTTTTAATTAATATCATATCTAACATCTTTATAAATATTCCTTTTAGTAAGTAAGCACACAGAGTATACAGTTAATTATATATTTATATGTGTTAAAATTATTCACCTACGCTGATTACAGATACTTCATAATATCACATTAATAATCTAATAAAGTAGATATTATTCAACTATCACACTAGCTTAATAACAACGTTGCATATTTAAAATAAACCTCCTTGTTAATTTAGTATGTTAAAATTCTTTTAACTTTTAAACTTAAATTGACTATTGTAATATTTAAATGTCTATAATCCTGTATTCATCACGTTTATTCTATTCCGACGGAGGAGCAAATTTATTTCTTTAATTTATTAACAAATGCACAAAATTAATAAATAATAATGTTAAATTTTCAACAGTTGACTGCTTTAAGAAATTACATTTTAAATTATTACACGAACAATAAACGGAACCGTATTTTTTTAGCAATTAATGCTAAGGAACAAAACTAAACGTGCTAGGTATAAACTAACGTATAAGAAATTAGTGCCTATTATAAAGGTTAAGGACAAAACAATATGCGTATGTAACTATAAAAAAGGGTTTTTGTTAAAAATATGGTTTATGTATTAAATATTTAAAGTATAATAGGGACTAGTTTAGGGTATAAGAAATTATAAAGGTTAGGGACTGCGTATGTAACCTATAAAAAAGTTCCATATTTATTTAAACTCGTTTTAAATACTTTTTTTTTAAAAAGTATTTATTAAACCTTAACAATGTAATATTGTTACTATTTAATTATTGAAGTTTAAACGTGTTACTTCAATATTAAACCTGATTTGCTTAATCATAGGTTTTAACATAAACATAACGTAGTTTCTCAAAACGTATTTTTTAGCAATTAATGCTAGCACGTTTAAGTTTCTTTTAAAAACATATATATTATATATATATATATTTTAAAACACACCACTCTGTTTTTAACAAAGGCTTTGACCTTTATATTAAATATTATCAAACCAGATCTTTTATTTAAAAACCTCTGGGATAATCTTTACCAGGTTATCAAAAGCATTATTTATTTCAAATATAATATTATCGATATTAAGAAGCTTTGGTGTAATGGTTTACACGTCTGCCTTTTTGACTTTAAAAACCCTCACTTAATTATCCTACGTGAAATATTATTTACATTATTAGGGTTTTCCTTCGGCAAACCAGAATCTTTGTGTTCTGTTAAGAACAGCTATCTTTTTTAAAAAAGGCATACGTGTAAAAAAATAATCTATATTTTACACTTAGTTATAAACCACCACTACGTCTCTTATTCACACATTCAGCATTCGTGGGCATACCATGCGTCTTTTTGCTAGTCATATGAGACTCAGAGCATATATGAAGCACCTGAGCCAGGAGTATCACCACTATAAGCAATGAATGAACTAATATCACGTTCCCTGCTAATCACACTAGTTAGCATATTTTGGAACTCAATTCCCAGCAAGACTAGGACAGCCGTGTGTGGTGAGTACATCAGCTCAATGCCCACCCCTGGTATATCTGTAATATATAAGTACATGAGTACCAAAACAGCAAATTATGAGAAGCACCAAAGTTACCCAGTTTACCCAGCCATGCCCAGTCATACCCAGTTAAGGTTATTTTGATAAGCAGGATAAATTAGTTAAGTACAAGACAACATTAAACTATCGGTTTTACCGGTGGTAATAACGGCATCCCATTAAAGAACACAGTGTTTTCTTAACAAATTTTATCAAACATGTTTACAGGGTAATCCGGAGCTTACCTGTAACCACCAACATATAGAACACTCATGTTCTAAATATATTACAAATTAATTAACATGAATTAAAATACTTAGGCATTCAGTAAATATTTAGGCTGTAAACACGTTTGAAAACACTCAAATTATATTGCTAACCAAGGAAAATTACCATCTATACCAAGATATATATGAAAGCATGCATAATGAACCTGGTTATCTTCCTTAGCAATTGCTTGCTCATCCTATATTCGATTGTCAACTTGCTCTTCAACCGATTGTAACTATGGATGACAAACGCACGCAAAACGTAGTGTATATTAAAATCTATCACAAAGCAGTAAAGAATATTTTTCTGCAAGACACACAACAGGAAGCTAAGAACAAATCAAAATAATTTTTATTTGCAATACATACCCTCAAAACCCATTCTCATAGGTAATATGTATATTTTCTTATACACAACACGATAAATACATGGCTTTATACAAACCATCTGGAGAACAATGCACCGTAGAGATGTTTTGTTTGTATGGTGTTTAAATTAAAATTTGCACCAAACCCTTAATTATTGGACCCCAACCCTTAATTACTGCCTATACACTCTTTATTGTCGGTTAATGGGACCTATACACACAAACTAAAAGCGTACACACACAAATAAGAAGAATAAAATAGAATCGAAAAGCACAGCTATATTAGAATTAAGTAAACACACCGTCACACGAGTGGCAGGCAACTGAAAAACCGGGGCGACAGATGCGATAGCAGCCGGCATGGGCTCCGAGTGCACGCGGGCAAGGCCTCAAACAGGCGTCCGCACCCCCTGTGCCTCAGCCATCGAGTTGATCGCGCTATAACCCACGGCCGATGGAGGCCGTCCATCGCCGGGAATTAAATCTGCGCCGTCCATCTGCCTATACAGTCCTAGAAGCGGGGGCTAATAAATTACTACGTGAAGATGACGTGTGTGTATATATATCGTGTTCATTATTGAATTGAGACAATTCACATTTAAAAAATTACAGAAAGGTATTCAGTTCTTAATAATGTTAACTTGTTTACGATTTAACACAGGCAAAAGTTCTACTGGCTTCCACAAGAGCGTGTGGTGAAGGGATCTCATTGGTGGGCGCGCCACGAGTTGTGATTCTGGATGAGGCATGGAATCCAGCAACGGTGAGGCAGGCAGCTAGCAGAGCTTACCGTATTGGATTTGCAATGCATCCTAAATCATGGTTAAAGATAATAATTTATTTAGATTAGGATTAATTCATTAAAATTAATGATAATAATTGGGTTAACTATTCAGATTAAGAATAAACTCATCAATAAGAAGTAAGGAGATTAAGGATAAACTTATCAGATTAAGCATAACAATTGGTTAATGTTTAATTTAAAAAATAAATTCATAAGATTAAAGATAATAACTGAATTAAAAGTACATGGTTTGAATTTCTTGTGACTGGAGATTTAATGATTGAATAAATTAATCTGAAATAAACAAATTACATACATACATATCATATTATATAATATATAAAGATATACGTTTCTTAACTAGCATCTTCCCTATGTAATGTTGAGCCAAATTAAATATGTGAGTGAGTTAAATTATTTTTATTAAGTAAATTGTCTTTCATTGAGTCAACATAGGAAAAAACAAGACGAGACAAAAGAGAAAATATCTAACAAAGTAACTGTTGTAAAACAACTATGTATTTAATTGTATGACATATAAAAAAACTTTAAACATGGGTTCAAGTATTCTCTCAGTACTTTTGAGTATAAGTATATATTTACTTAGACATGACATTATACAAATACAAGTTATAAATTTTGTTTATAATTTACTTATGTGTTTATATACATTTATAAGTAATATATTATACATATAGAGAGAGTCTTCATAATTAAGCAAAACATTTTAAATGTGTATCTTTTTAAAAATATGTTAATAAGACTAAAAAAATTCAAATGATAAATATATAAAAAAAACTTGTTAAACTCATCAATTACAAAGATTCTTAAAACAATTTTTAGTGACACTTTTAATATGAATATTTATTATAATTTAATTAAATAAATAAAATGTTTATATATAATAGTATAGTGCCATTTGAACATTTTTGAAATTCATAAATTAATTTTAATAAAAATTTAACCAGTAGTAAATGACCACATCGATACATATACAACAAAAATTCATTTAAAAAAACATTTTGAATAAGTGAATAAGAAAATTAAAAATAATGACTTCAAATACTTCTTAAAAAGTTTAACAATGTATTGTTTTGTAAAAAATAAAAAATATATATTATACCTTATATAAAATAGATATGAGTGACTATAAGTTTTACATAATTTAATTAAGATTTTAATTTTTTATTAATATAGTTTTTATATAGGTTTAATTTTTTAATTAATAGTATTAGTATTAATATATTCAAAATTACTTGCATTCCCCAATAAATACACATTTTTTCTTCTTTTTTATTAAAATTTATATTCAAATTTAATATATGATTAATGTGGAAGAATAAAGACATGGATTCAATAATTGTAATAAGTTTAATGAATATATTTTAAATTAAAGATAAATTTTACTTTTACTTTTATTTTAAGATTAAAAAAAAATAAATGTTTACTAATATAATTCATACATTAATAACAATATTAAAAAACAATATGTTTTAGATGAAACAAGTTAATATTTAAGACATGTACATGTTAGAGTTTCATTTAAAATAATGACAAAAATTATTTTTAATTAACATAAAAAAAATTTGAGAAAAGACCTACAATTGAAAATTATATAGTTTGATGTTCATAAATTGATAATTTCAAATACACAGTTAAAGTTATATGTTTTTTAATAAATATATTCTTTTGGATTATAATATTTACTATAATTGTTTATTATTTTAAATTTAACAATGTTTGTCTATAACATGATATACATAATAAATTAATAAATTAATATAACTAATTTAAAACAAGATCCAAAATGTTGTAATCATTATTTTTGATTATTAAGACAATTATCCTTTATTAAATTGGTTAATGAAATATAATAATGAGAACTTATATTAAATTATGAAATTTAATATTTAAGTTTTTTTTCAACTTATAAAATAAAGAAATTTGAAATAATAATTTTGCTTTATTAAATTAGCAAAAACATAAACAACAAATTGATATTATTTAATACATATAATATATTAAAAATAATGATCCATTTTATAAAATGAATAGCTATTGAGAATATCAACAATAAATTAGTTTTATTTAATATAAATAACATTAATTTATATATTCCATTATAATTACTCATTGAAAGAGTTATACAAAGTTTCTTATTATTTCATGTGTAAATCCACATACATATATTATTATATATTACTTAAAATTTAATAGAAAATTGAGTTCATTAATATAAATGTATTGAGTCTTTACCTAAAATATTTTTCAACTTAAAATAAATTTGAGTAAATTTATATTGCTATTGTTAAACATTATTATTATACATTGTGAATATCATGTCATATATGAAAATATAATTAGAATGAGAATTTTATTATCAAGTTGGTTAAAAAATTTAAAAATTGTAATCTTTGTAAAACAACTAAAATTACAATTTTAATATATACAAATATATACATATAATATTCTAAATTTCAATAAAATGACAATTTTAATACATGAAAATATATACATATATTTCATAATCTAATATATTAATGTATTTAAAGATTCTGAATGATTTGAAAAAAAAAAGACATATTATAGAAGGATAACTCAAAGAAGATGGGAAGAAATTATATATATATATAAAATTTTTAATTTAAAAATATATATTTTGATGTGTAATTTTATTTTCTAAAAAGGTTACATTTTAATGAAATTTTATTTTAAATATGTATATAAGTTTAATATGTTCTTCACAAATCTTGTAATAATTAACTTATAAGATTAACATTTTAATTTAATCTTATAATTACTATTTATTTTGTATTTGAACACATACAAGTACATATATATAATATAGCCTTTCTTTACATATATAGTGGTTTAATTTTATATTATTTAAAGTTTTAATAATGTTAGAGTAAGGTTTACACCATTTTAAAATTAGGATTTTTAGCAAACACTTTTACGAGTAATACGGTATGGTATGATTTCTTAACAAAAATAAACTCATTTTAAGACAAGGAATTAAGAAAACTAAATTATAGTTATTAAATAGTGTCACTTTTATTTACATTTTTATATCTTAATGAAAATAAAAATAATGGCCTCCTGCATGTCTCTTTTGGAAGTTCAAACTTATGAAAATGCTTGGCATATATATTCTTGAAATTTATCATATTTATATATATATTAACATCAGCATTAACTTAAAATATTTTAAAGAAATATTTTAGTATTTAACATATACTAACATCAGCGTGTTAAAACTAATTCATAAGTAGGATATAAAAAAAAGATTGTTACACGCAGTAGAGTACATTCTACTTGCCATTGACACATAGATTCGAAAGTTAAGATACGACTATCTTCAAAGATGAGGATGGCACTGCATTCTTAGTATATAGCATCCCATGTATCCACAAGCACATGTATTCACAAGTTACTTGCACTTTGTATGTGTTTGTGTATATGAGTGTGAATGAAAAAGTTTACAAGTTGCTCCCTTGTACACACATGCGCATGCACACGCACATATGGTTTTTTACAGGTGATTAACAAGATAGCGTGCTCTTAGAGCACGTCAAGTGTAAAGTGTGATGCCTATGGTGTGCTGCTGTACATCATATTGTGTTTTGTATGCAGCTTAGAAGCTCATTACAATTTCCATCTTTGGCTGTGGAGACATTGGCAGGCCTGTGACACGTATTAGCTCTAGAATTACTATGATTATTTAAGTAATAAAGTACCATTAAATAAACTATTATTGATTACAATTAATGCCAACCCTAAACCCTAATTAACCACAGTCCTACTTCCACGCATGTGCATGCACACTGTGTCATGTATATAGTGGATGCCGTAGTATCTTAATATATATATAGTTTCTTAGAATAGGTTACAATAATATAATTTAAAGTTATTCAAAACCGTTGGATCTTATAGAGCCACGTCGTGAAGGTCTGCTCTGACCCACAGTCCTGCTGGTAAAATACTATGTAAGGATTTGAAGTGCAGATTGGAGATTAGCTCGTAGGAGAGTATTAAAGTTTATAAATGTTTTTATATTTATTACTTTATTTTTGAGAGTATACGATACAAGAAGAAGAAGAGTTTATAGAGTCAAAGTATATACTAATTTGTACAGTAGAATATTTGAAAAGAAAAAAAAGAAAAACAATAAGTTGATAACTCTCTCATGACAGCAGTTTTACTTAATCCACACACGCACACGCACGCACAGACAAGAAAAGAAGTTTATTGGCATCTTTAAAAGTTGTACAACAACGTGTGTTAACAACTATATACTAAGGATGCTGCATTTCCCATTGGCCCTTAAAATACCCGACATTTCACACGCACACGCAGACACATGCACACGCACACGTATACACAGCAGGTCGCACTCACAGCAGATAATCCGTGATCGGATGGATTCAGATTCAATCGCAGCCCTTGAAATGTACGTAAATTAATGTGTGTGTGTGTGTGTGTGTGGTGTCTGAGAGAGAGAGAGAGATTATATACTAACATAATCGGTTACAGGCTTCTAGTTGGGCTGGCGCTGGGAGACGAGAAACAGAAAGGAGAAGAAGCCGAGCTTGTACAGGAGAATGCTATAGAGGCACTAGCGAGTCTATACGGCACTCCCTCACTAGAACACGCGGAGGCAAAGAAGATGCTGGTTGGTGTAGCAACGCTTGCCGATCCATGGGTTCGTATCGAGCTTGTCAAGTCACTAGAAAAACTTTGCAGTGGGAAACACGGTCTGTGGGAGTCTATCCGTGGCCGAGACGGTGTGCAGTTCATGATCTCCTTACTCGGAGTGTCGTCTGAACAGCAGCAGGAATATGCAGTTGCTTTGCTCTCAATACTCTCTAGACAGATTGAGGACTCCAACTGGGCTATTGTCTTGGCCAACCTCTGCTCTCACAGCTACGAAATCCGTGCGTGTGTACAGACAGCACAAGCAGAGGCTGCATTACTGTGGCTACTAAAGAATGCAGGTGACGAGGGACAAGAGATAGCCGCCCGTGCCATTGTGAAGCTCGTGGTAGTGCCCGATTCCAACACGATGAGTCAGCTCACTGCTATGGTTGTGGGAGAGTTACCTTCTTCAAAGAAGTATGTACTCGATGTGATGAGCTCACTGTTGCTCCTTGTTCCTGAGTCGGAGATGTCAAAGCAAGAGAGCTCGGCACACGAGGCAATAGACACACTCGTAAGCCTCTTAGAAACCTCGACTCCACCTGACACACTCGACAAGTCGGTTTCTGTACTTGCGGACATTGTTTCAGCACGCCCTGACGTACACGAGAGTGAGCTAGTCAGGAAGGCTGTTGAACCTCTCAGTAAGCTGCTTGTGCCTGTGTCCGAGTCCGAGATGGGTGTACAGATAGCCGGACAGGCTGCTCGTGCACTTGGCGGCTTGTTTTCGTATAAGAGATAGCTGAGAGGATGCGGTCTATCACTCCTGCCTTAACCATGTCCAGCTTGCAGAGAGGCCGGTCCTTACCAAGCTTGATCAACGTACTGATAACAACCTAAGACTTGCTGTTCGGTGGCACAGTGAAAAGATCAACCAGAGGGACTACCGCACTGTAAGCTGCTACGGCCTCGGCCTGCTCCTCGTCGTCTAGGACGTTGCCAAGAGCTCGACATGAGAGTACCGCGTGGACTCTATGTCGACGACAAGCATATCAACAAGAGGAGGAATACAAGCTGTAGTGGCCGCCTTGGATCTGACACGCGCATTTGCGAAGAGTACCGAGCAAAGATCCGCTGCGTGTTCCTTCAACTGGAAAGAAGTAGACTCGTCCGAGAGTATCCTTGCCAGGACCTCGAGTGTGTTCACCTTCACGTTGGGGTCCTTGTTGTTGTTATCTCCAATGAGCATTGCCTTGTGTGGATTGTCTGTAGCCAAGGATATCAGTGCCCCAATGGCTGCGTGCTGCTCTCGCTCTATTGCTGCATTAAGCATCTCTATAAGTGGGACAACGGCTTGGCTCGCTATGTCACTGCATTTTATCTGCTCTGCCACAAAGACGGCCTCCAGAGCCCTTGCTGCTGTGTACCCTGGCTCCTAGACTATCAGCTGCTCTACTGCTCCTAGTGCTGAATCGTGGCGTCGTAGTTCAGAGCTGTAGAAGAACATGAGAGAGAGAGAGAGGGCACCACTGTGCATATGCATCTTTTGCCTGTATAGTTCACACTCACACACACGTACCTGACGGTGTTTTATGCATACCGAGAGAGAGAGAGAGTTACCTGGTGAAGAGGATTCTCAAGAGTTCGGCAGCAGCTTCTCCTGTGGGCCAAGAGAGAGGTACTTAGTTAAAGCTTCAAGAGCTGAAGCTTCTCCCATGCTGAGCCTGTTTACATTGTTGGCTTCTGCTACTTGTGTGAGTAAGCTTAGTGCAAGTGGTGCTGCATTGGGGCGTCCAGGTATTGGTTTAAGGAGCTCTACAAGTGCTGGGATTGCCTTTCTTGCTGTTGCTCCAAACCGTATATCTCCATGTAAAACACATTATTAGTTCGGGGTTCATCAACTCCATATATATATATATACACGTATATGTACAAATACATGTATATATATACGTGATTACCTCTCCAGGGCAACTTGTTCAGGACTTGGAGCTAATGAAAACTCTTGAGATAAGCTTGATAAGTTGAGAGCGGCCTCGACATCAGAGCTTCCAAGAAGAGATATCAAACCGGAAACAGCTCCAGAGTTTGCCACCGCCAGGAGTGTTCCTCGGCTCCCATGGCAAACTAAACTTGCCAGTGCCGCTGCTGAAAAGTACCTGATTTTTTCCATAATGGTGTCAATACTCTACAGTTTTAAGTAGAATATACATACATACATACGTACGTACACGCATGTTTAATAATATCATTATTATTATTATTGTTATTATTATTTACCTGTCGGATGTGTCATCAGATTTGAGCAACATGGAGAGGAGTGGCATTGCACGCAAGGTAGCTGGAGAGCGTGACACGTCCCGGTCTTGGAAGAGGATTGCTAGTAACAATGCACTTATCCAGTTGCTTCCTGATTCCTCTACTTTAGCCTGCAACATAAATATATAAATATATACATAATATGACATGGCTTGTGTAAATGATGACACACGCATGCACGTACACACACATACACACCCTGACGAGCGTTTGGAGCGAAGATAGCGAGTTTGTCAGCCAAGACATCAATAGTACCGGCCTCCATAACAGCAACCTTACTCTCAGTAACATGAGCCGCAATCACAGACAGCAGACAGAGTGCAGCAGTGGTGGCAGCACTGTCCTCTGTGTGGTGCAGCACAACATCACTGCTCCCAGCATCCCGACAAGGAATGTATCAGCATCTCTGACCCGTTGACCAGCTCCCTTATAGAGTCAATTGCTTCTTGACCGTGCTTCCTTGCCGCACATATAATAAGGTCAGCACCACCTATCTTTACCTGCATCCACAATATTTGATATTAGTGTTTATGTTTTTTAATGTGTATATGTATGCATTTACGTCCTCTCTCTCTCTCTCTCTCATACACACACACAGTTTGTACATATGTACACTCACCTGTATGTTGTCGGAGTTGACTATCCTGTCTGCTAAGGCTGAGATACATCTAGGAGTCGTGGAGATCAACCTAGCAAGTAACAAATGCTGCTCCTGGTCCTCACCACAGAGCTTGGAGAGTACATGGATAGCGTGCTCACACAGACTCGAACCTGGTAATAAATACACATATTAGACCATACATATATACATATATGTAAGTGATGTATATATACCTCCAACAGCCGTACACTCAACAAGAGGAGTTAAACACTCCTCGTCTGAGAGGATTCCAAGTATCTTGGGACTGCATGAAGAGTTTATCTTCGATCTTGCCACCTATAAAGATAAGTTAGTGTGTATATATATACACACACACATGCACACAAACACATACCAAAGAGAGAGCTTCAAGTGGTCGAGATGATTCAGCATGCTCAAATCGGACGGCTTGAAGAAGTCGAGCAAGCACAAGCATGGTCCCAGAAGACCGTATGTGTTCAAGCAGCTCTTCATCAATCAAATGAATATCGAACATACGTGCAAGTGCAACTGCCGCATTATCCTGTGCCTCACTGTTTCCTTCTTGTAGTATTCTCGTCAGTGGCTCGATCATCTCCCCCATAGGCACATCCAATCCAACTGTAACATTAGAGAGAGAGAGCTTACCATCCGGGTTGAGCAACAGGTTTGCAACTGCTAACACAGCAGACTCAGCAGCAGGGAGAAGAGGAACCTTAGTAAGCTCCACGAGGGGCAGGATGGCATCACGGGCAGCCTCTTTCACATGTGACAACCGAAGAATCGGAATCACCCGAAGAGTCCTTTAGAGGCACTCTCTCCAGCGTTCTTCTCCGTGGCCACGGAGCTTCTGAGGATACTCACAAACAACAGCAGCATAACCAAGAGTGCAGCTGCGTCACGGGCAGTTGAACCGGTCCGAGGCGCTCGGTGTGTCCGCTGCAGGTCAGATAAGCACAGTTCAGACACTAGTGAACATTCTTGAGAAGCCAGAGACGAGGGAGAGTTCTCTCTCCTCGCTAGCGACTTGTCCAGCAAATGCCCTCTTGCCACTGCTGACCATGTTAGATTCCACCCACCAGTCTTTCCAGCAAGTGTCGTGTGAGCTTCTTTCGTACTTGCTCGTCGATTTTCGGTTCCAGGGCGACCCTCTTATGCAGTCTGCTGTACCGGCCCTTGTCAAGCTCACGAGTGTGGGTGCTGTCCAGCTACAAAACCGTGCAGTTCAAGCTCTCGAGTCGGCCTCGGCTGGGTTCCCATATGCACTTGTCGAGTGCGGAGGAGTCTCACAGCTATGTGTTTGGAGACTTATGTGTTCATATGTGACAGGTTTCAAAGATAATAGAACAAACTTGTTCAGAATCTACCCTATCTCTAGAACTTACCGCACGCGTAGCATCGGAGAGCAAGAAATGTCGCCATCGAACCCTAAAACCTGTCCCTGTTACAATGGAGCATCAGTTTATGTCTCACCACTCCTAGTTCTCAAAAGACTCCGAGGCCCCCCCAGAACAAAGTGAACTTGGTCGGGCCAGCGGTTTGGTGAGCACGTTCGCCACCATCTCATTTGCAGAAGAATGAGCCACTTTCACCAAACTGCCTTTTACAAGCTCCCGAACGTAGTGAAACTGAATGAGCACATGCTTGGTCCGTCCATGATAGACGGGTTCTTGCTCATAGCAATGCTACTCTGATTGTCATACCAGCTGAGCATGGGGGTTCGTTGCACCGCTCCAAGCTCCTGTAAGAGCCCTGCATCCATATAAGCTCCTTGCATCTAGAAGTTAGGGCAATGTACTCAACCTCTACAGACAAAAGGGCCACCACACTTTGCCTCTTGCTCCCCCACGCAATCGAGGCCCCGCACAATTCCAAAGAGTAGCCAGTGGTGGACCGAGCTCCTTTGTTTGTCCCCCAACTTGCATCAGTGTAAGTGACCAGCTGAGTGTCACGGCCTGAGAAGCATAGGCCATGGTGAGGCGTTCCCTTTAGGTACTGAGTACATGTTTGGTAGCCTTCCAATGGCACAAACTCGGAGCAGATCCAAACTGGCTAAGCAGCACAATGGCATATGCTATGTCCGGTCTAGAGGAAAACACCAGAAACATCAAACAACCTATCAGGTTGCAGTACAAAATCTCATAATCACATATCTCTCTCCCATTTGAGGCAAATTTGGATTGACAGCACCAACGAGCATGGGAGTTTCAATTGGACGGCAGTTCTGCATGCCAAATCAAGAGAGAAGAGATTGCACATAGTGCTATTGGTGAATCTTCAAAGTCCCAGCCTGCATATCCCGCTCAATTTGTAGGCCTAAGAACGTCTTCACCTTTCCCATGTCCTTCATCCAAAATCGTTGTGCCAAGCTTGCTTTCAACCTGCCAATCCTGTCTTCATCACCTCCAATGATGAGGAGATCATCCACATACATGGCAACAATGATCCGTCCACGACCAACTCCTCGCACATAAACATTGAAATCACTGTGTGTTTTCCGAAAGCCTTGTCGACACAAAGCTTCATTAAACTTCTTGTACCACACCCAAGAAGCTTGCTTGAGACCATACAAGGCTTTGTTAAGGCGCCATGCTCGAGCTATGTCCCCATGCCCGGGAAAGCCTAGGGGAATGTGCATGAAGATCTCCTCATGCAAATCCCCTGTAAGGACGTAGTCTTCACATCCATTGGTGCACTTGCCATCTCTGATGTTAGCAAGTGCCAAGAGTGTGCGACACTAGGCAACTTAACACAGGAAAAATGTCTCTTCATAGTCAACTCCTCACACCTGGGTGAAGCCTTTTGCCACGAGTCTAGCTTTGTGTCTGACATCCCCAATTAGGGGATCCACTATCCGCTTGAAGACCCACTTGTAGTCAACAAGTCGACGTCGGTGTGGGGCAACACACTCCTCAATGTGCAATTCTGCACTTGTGCATCCACTTCATCCTGAATGGCCCGCTTCCACTCAAGAGACTCCGCTCCGGTCACCGCATCTTCAAAGGTGGAGGGAACCTTCTCATCCACAAACATGCACATCTCGGCTTCTCATCAAGTAGAGAAGTGGCATCTTCCAAGCGAGAAGGTACTCTGTGTGTGGTCTGTTTGGAGCTACCACAGGATCTGGCATGCCCTACCGGCGAGGAACATGAGGAGGCCGATCAACCTGCTGCTCCGGCTGCTCAGGTGCCAACTGCTCATGGACATCAACATCATCTTGATCACCTCAAGCATCACCTGGCAGTTGCTCCCCTAGGGCATCAAGGCCATGGTCTTCCCCTATGTCCGCAAAACCAACTGGGATTAGGGGAGCCAATGAGTCATTATCAATGAAGGAGTCCACAGGTTGTTCCGTGGAACGACACCATGTGAGGTCATCCTCAGCAAACACCACATCCGTGCTGATGATGGTGCATTTGTCCACAGGGTTCCACAGCCTGTATGCTTTCCGACGCTGTTCATCATCTTGTGCATAGCCAACAAAGATCAACTTCTGGCTCTTGGGGTCCAGCTTCTTTCGCAGCTGGTAGGAATATGCGCATATGTTGTGCAACCAAACACCCTGAGGTGGGATACATCAGGCTTCAGACCTCTCCATGCTTCCTCAAGTGTCTTGCCTTTCAATGCCAAGTTGGCAACCGGTTCTGAACATGCATGGCTACTGCAATAGCCTCCTGCCAGAACTCCTTACCCAAATGTGCATGAGCAAGAAGGCTGCGTGCTGCATTCACCAGCGTTCAATTCTTCCTCTCAACCATGCCATTCTGTTGGGAGGTGTACCGGGTGGTGATGTGGTGTTGGATACCGGCATTTCGACACAACTTTTGCATGGTGGAGTTAAGGTATTCCTTGCCACCATCCGTGCACAAGGCCTTAAGCTTCTTGCCAACTTGAGTTTCCACCGCAACTCTGTACACGGGGAAGGCCTCCACCATCTCACTTTTATGACATAGGAAGAAAAGTTTGGTGAGACAACTGAAGTCATCAATGAACGTAAGAACGTAACGTGCACCAAAATGACTCGGGATGTCCATGGACCCACACAGGTCAGAGTGCACCAGCTCCAAGAGCTCTGAAGAGCGGTGCTTTGAAGATCCAAAACTTCAATGATGATGTTTGCCCAACACACATGACTCACAAAATGCATGTGAAAAACCAGGCCTCAAATCCAGCCCTTCCACCATGCAATTGGACACAAGCTCATGTAGTGCCTTGTGATTTGCATGACCCAACCGGCAATGCCACAAATAGGCATATGCACCAACGACGTTCTCAGCGGCTGCAGCAAGACGAGGGTGTGAGAGAATCTCATACAAGTTTCCACGTCGCCTGGCATGGAGAACTTTCCTCCCAGTCACACGGAAATCCAACTTGTCATATAAATCCGCACCATGACTAGTAATCACGATCGACTTTCCGTCGTCACACAACCTCGCCACTGATATAAGGTGTTTCTGCATGCCTGGGACGTGCAAGGCGTCTTTGAACGTCATCTCCCCACCGTCCTAAAGTGGGAGTGTCAAAGTGCCTCGACTAGCAATGTCTAATTAGGCATTGTTCCCCAATACCACACCACTACTTCTTTGAACTGGGATATACTATTCAAACATCAACTTGTTATTAGTCATGAGGCTAGTGCAACTTGAGTCAAGCACCCAGGAGTGCATTTTCCTGCTGCTCTCAGCATTGAGGGACTCCTCTGCTACGGACTCTTCTTCCCATTCACCTTCTTCACTTTCAACACTGACATTAGCCTTCCCATTTGCATGGGGGCATTTCCTACCCCAATGTCCAAACCCTCAGCATATCTTGCATTGGTCATGGCCAAGTCAACCTCCTCGTCCTCGACCTCTACGTCCTCGTGCGCCCTTCTTCGATTCCCCTCCAAAAGCTACTCGTCCACGTCCACCTCGGCCAGCCCAACCACCGTCTTGAGCTCCTCGGCCAGCCCAGGCATTGCCCAGGACTGGAGGTGGCAAGGGTGCAACAGCATCACACCGGCCAGCTCATGCTCGGGAACTCGTCGTTTAGCATACATGATTTCATGTAAAGCATTGGTTTTGGCCTTCTCCTTGCGAAGCAAGGTTGTGGCCACAAGCTTGGCCACCACCGTTTCAAATGTGAGATTGTCCTCACGATTGAGAGCCTCAACATCCATGTCCCATTGAGTAGGGAGGGACCGGTAGAGCTTCACCTTTTGCATGGAATCCAGGATGATATGCTCGTCCCCTTGGGCAACAAGTTTAGCAAAGAGCCGACTCAGCTTGTTCGCATGCTCCTGCATGTCTTCATCTTCGTAGACACAAGCCTCAAGCTCTGAGTGGATCTGCATGACTTCCATGTCGGTCTTTTTCCCATAGGTGTTCGATAGCCACTTCCAGACTTCAGTAGGGGACTTGTTAATATCCACCTTGAGCATAATCCCCAAGCTGAGGTAAGTGTAGATGCAGCCCACAGCGTGCTTAGGTTGCACTTTCCACTCCTGGTGGATTCTAAGGGTCTCATTGGAGTTGCCCTCCGGCGGCTCCAGCTTAGTCCACGGATGAGCCCAAAAATTCCTTTGATGCAGCCGAGTCTCCATCAATTTCTTCCACATCAAATTGTTCTGCCCCTTAAACACAAAGGGCTTGCTCCCACATGAGCTTCCAGAGGAATCCTTACAAGATTTGGCCATGGCCTCCCACTAGGCTACATTACACATTGCTCCCTGTCCAAATCAGAAGCGGCTTTGATAGAATCTATCCTATATCTGAAACTTACCACACACGTAGCATCGGAGAGCAATAAATGTCACCATCAAACCCTAAAACCTGTCTCTGTTACAATGGAGCATCAGTTTATGTCTCAACAAAACTGATCCACCAGCACCCCATGCGGTGTGGGAGTCTGCTGCAAAGCTGCTCTCCAATGTGTTACAGTCCTCTGTTAACCCACAGCAATACTGTCATCCAGGTGTTATTGCTAAGCTTCTGAGATCCAGCAATGAGAACACAGTCTTGACCGCTTTGCATGCTTTGTTACTTGTCGAGAAGGAGGATGCTTCCACTGCAGAGATCATGGCTGAGGTACAGTATTATCACATCTCTCTCTCTCTCTCTCTCATATGTATAACTAAGAAAATGTATGTTTTTTTGACATTAGAGTGGGGCAATAGAGTCGCTTGTGGAGATACTGAGGTGGCACAACAGCCAGTGTGATGAGGCAGCTGCCAGGCTTCTTGAGTTGCTGGTGAACAATGTGAAGGTCCGAGGGATGAAAACTGCCAAGCTTGCGATTTGTCCACTTGCCGACTTTCTACTGGATGCCCAGACACAGTGCTCTGAACAGTCTAGACTACTTGCTGCACTTGCTCTTGGGGACCTCTTCCAGAATGATAACCTTTGCAAATCCAGTGATGCGGTTAGTATTTAATTAACTAATGATAACTGTGTGTGTGTGTGTGTGTGTGTGTGTGAGAGAGAGAGAGAGAGAGAGAGAGAGAGAGAGAGAGAACAACCATAGAAAAACTTACATATATAACATTACAGGTTTCAGCATGTCGAGCATTGGTTAGCCTACTAGAAGGGCAGCCTAGTGAAGAGATACAAATGGTTGCAATATGTGCATTGCAAAACTTGGTTGTGAACAGTCGGCCTAATAAGCGAGCTGTTGCTGAAGCTGGTATGTGAAGTATATACACATACACACACATATACTACGTATATTTCACACACACACACACATGTATACATAACTTTTTATTAATATAACTATTTCAGGTGGAGTTCAAGCATTAAAAGAGATCCTTGCTATAGGAAGACCAGAGACTGCTGTTCAGACTGCTTCATTAATCAGGATTTTATTCTCTAACCACACCGTTCATGAGTTTGCCTCCATTGAGACTCTCCAGGCACTCCTTGGTAAAAGGGTTTATGTACATGTATACATACATTGTCATATATATAAAATGGTTTGTATTGTGGCAGCTCTATTAGCGAAGGACCTATGGTCAAGGCAACCAGTACAAGAAGAGATAGTTAAATCGATAAACACAATGTTTTAATCTGTTCCCTGATTGGTGCGATGAAGAGTGAATCAGAGATTGCACAAGAAGCAGCACTTGACACATTGTTTATCTTCATACAAACATGGCCTGCATGCACCGTAGAAGATGGTAATCTCTCTCTCTCTCTCTCTCTCTAAAACCAATCTTTTTACAGGTAAAGCACAGGCAAATGCAATGGCAGATGCAATACCTGTTCTTCAGATGCTAATGAGAACAGGTCCGCAGAGGTTCCACGAGCGTATAGAGCTTGTACTACAGTGTTTACCTGGTAACCTTCTGGTTAACATTAAACGGGGCAATAACCTGAGGCAATCTATGGGTGGCACCAATGCATTCTGTAAGATTACATTAGGAAACGGTCCCCCTCGGCAAACCAGAGTAAGTTTATGTATATACACCGCCTGCGTGTATGTACGTGTCTGTGTTTGTGTGTGTGAATATAACACACCGTTTATTCCAGGTTGTATCAAACAATAGTGCCCCATAGTGGGAACAGGGTTTTGCATGGGCATTTGACACGCCTCCAAAGGGTCAGAAGCTGCGTATTTCATGCAAAAACAAAGGTGCCTTTGGAAAGGTATGTATGTGTGCGTGCGTGCGGATGTGTGTGTGAGAGAGAGAGACGCAGTGCTTAAACCCTAAACCCATTATATACATATAAATATATAATATACTGTTATAATATAATATTATATAATATACCATTATATTCATTATATATATATATATATATATATAAATAAAATGTACGTGTTTTATACTTAAAATAATAGATAGTAATAAATAAATAAATAACATGTATTTATTACCAGGCTAGTCTCGGGAAGGTTACTATACAGATTGATCGGGTGGTAATGCTGGGTACACTAAGTGGAGAATATCAGTTAAAACCCGAGCATAATCGGGACGGAACGCCACGGACGTTGGAGATTGAGTTTCAATGGTCAAACCGGTAATAATCGATGGCTGTGAACGTTTTGTAAACATTACATCCCAAGCTTTTTAAGGGCGTGCTGTGTTCATATGCTTTGTGTTTACTAAATATCTAATAAATATATGTTCTTCGTATAATGTGTAAATAATTAAGTTATTAAAAATGTTTAGTAATGATTAATTTTAATTAAATAAATATTTATTATAGTGTTGTTTTTAGAGCATCAGACAGTATTAAAATTTTAAAGTTATGTGAATTTTAAGTGCAAAATAACTGTTTAAATTAAAGAAACTTTAGTATTTTTTTAAATTACACAATTAATTTAGAATCAATTTATGACTGTTGTTAATGATTTTAAGAGATTAGAATGTGTGCGTGTATGAGCAAAATTGTTGGTTAAAAAAGCCACGTATAGTATATAGAATACATTTTAAGATCAACAGTTTAAAATGTAATTAAATTATAAACCCTGGGACAGTTATTGTTTTCTCATCACCCTTGGCTTCCCACTGGCACCTTGTGCTGACAAGATCCAGTTGATGCAATCTCTCGTGTTGTTTGGGATAGATCTTAACTTTAACGCGCGCTGCAAAGCTGCTTGCCTCTCTACTCCATTATAAAGTCCCTCCACAAACAAAAAGGAAAGTGCGAGCGAGCACCAATCATCACGATACTGAAACCCCTTCTCCTCCTCGAAGAATGGAGACTCGAAGCAGGGAGTTCCAACACGTTGCCGGAGCACTTCCGTTGGCTCGTCAATGAAACAGGATGCATCGAAATCGTTCAACTTCAGCTGCCCATCAATATCAGAAGGTTAGCCGGCTTGACATCCCTGTGATATACACCTCTCGCGTGTATGCCATAAACAGCTTTCTCGCCATTGTCCCAGAGTTGCTCATAGTTGCTCACCAAATCTCCACGGTGCATTGGACGTCCATAGCCACTCAGAGCCATCCACCTCAACCCCTCTCCTGCACCTATCACGACCCCGCAGTAGTTCGGCTCCAACATGGACCTGATGTAAGGTAAACTGTCCACACTGAGGTGGATCTCACACTCCCTCGAAATCCTCCTCTCCTCTGAAACTTTGACGACAGAAGGCTCTGTACCCCTCCGCAACACAATGGACTTGTAACCGTCTGAAATGACTGTCGCTCCAGTTAAGCCAAGTTCCACATTATCATCATCTCGTATGAGCTGAATAGGAGCCAATGGGATGTTCAGCTTTGAGCAGAGAGTGTCCACAAACCTCACTAACAGCCGAAAGCCGGGTTCAGGTCGTGCAGGAACTACATCCTGCAACGTCGCCTCTGTGTCAACTTTGTCAAGCTGCGTTATGTCGAACAGCAGGTTCCTCCGGTCCCAAGATTTTGACACAGGGAACTCAGGTGCCACCTGAAGCGATTGAACCTGACCGTTCTCCCCACAAGTGAAAAGAGCAAACCACAGACGTTCAATCCTTCTACAAACAAGCCAAAGTGCCAAGGTTGAGCATCTTTCATGTTGCACTTAAGCATCTTGGCAAACCCGTCCTTATTGCTGTCTATCCCACCAGTTGGATCGCCTGGTACAGTGCACCGGAAGGTGCTTTTAAGTTCGCTGGGCTGAGAAGTGTTGCGTGCCCGCAAACATATATCCTCCCCAGCAGATCCTTGATGAACGTCTTTAAAGAACTCGATGTCAGGCTGGCCTGACGAGGCTCCAAGGCAGAATTGAAGAAACAATGGATGGTATGGTACCTCCAAATCGTTCTGATTCTTTGCCCGACTTCTCCTCATCTTCAAAACTTTCTCCAAAGAAGCGGCTTTAGCTTCGAACAGCAAAAAGTGTAGATACCGGAATTCAGCAACCAGAGGCCGCAACGGCTGCAAGAGTTCGTCAATGTCAACGGTGGTTCTTGGCACCTGCCTATTGACAACTTGCTCTTCCCACAACTCAGGACATGCTTCAAAAGGTATGGTAGCCAAGGAAGAGTTCCGTATGATAGTCTGCTGTCGTGAACTCTGTCCCTGTTCTAAACCCTGAAGCCTTAACTCAAGATCGAACGAGGTAGTATCACCAGCCCTTCTGACATGCAAAACGAAGACTTGTGGCAATTCCCTGTGTACCAGTTCACTCAGCTTCCACCAAATGCCATCACTAACCCGCATTTCTTCAAAATTCTTACTTTTCAACCACCTCCATAATTCAGTCGTGCTGTCGATGTGTCGAGGAACTGCCTGAAAGACTTGGCCTGGGTGGATGCAAATCCTGCGCCCGTCTGGATTATATCCCAAGTACTTCAGCTGTACCCTGTTCAGTCATATCGTTCTGAAACAGAATGTCAGTTCCGGGAGAGAGCAATTAATAGTCACTTACTCGAGGCAGCTCCTCGAGGTTGGACCGGTTCCGCTTGAGCCCTGCTGAATAAGAAACTTGTTGCTCAGGAATCAAGAGAGAAGTCTGCTGAGGAATCTCTGACTGTCCAGGTATTTGTTGTGAAATCTGCCCCGCTCCATGTTCTAAAGCAGACAGTACGGGCCCTGCTTGGCCAAATTGAGAGTGTTGTCGAGCCATCGTCGGCAAGGTCTGTTGCTGAGAGAAGCTATGCTGTACATATTGGGGAGTCCAATACAGCAGTGGAGGAGCATACTGCGGATGTGAAGCCAAACCATACCCGTATCCAGCCTGCGGTTGCAATCTCGTTTCCGAGGGATATCCTCCATACCCAATCTGGGGGTAAGCATACCCAGCCTGCGGATGTCCTATAGCATCCGGCCATTGTCTATTCCGATCCTGCGCCATTCTACCGAAACCCTAGCCTGTGGAGGTTGTTTTTGTATTCTTTTAATTTAATTATTATTCGTATATAACTGTAATGCTGTGTGATTAAAATATATACTAATATATTTTAATCAGATAAAGTAGCCGCTAAAAAGCGACTGGGTCTTAGGGTCGTTTCGCACCACACTTAGCAGTCAAACCATTAAGCATGGCCCTAATTAATGCAGCCGGAAATATGTAATAAATAATGCCGGACGGTAAATTAAGGACGCTAAATGACCCTTCCCCCTCCCTTAGCGTCCCTTAATTTTATTTATTACTTATTTCCGGCATAGTAATTATATATTTCCGGCTGCATTAATGAAGGTTATGCTTAAGGGTTTGACTGCTAAGTGTGGTGCAAAGCGACCCTTAAACTAAAGTGGACTAGTAGTTGTTGCACATACCTACTTGTCCTGCAGCGTTTGACTTAATTGCGTGCGTGCGTGTGCGTGATGAAGTCAGGTATGACAAAATCATGAACTTCTTTAAATATATATATGGTTTGACTTAATATTTCAAATGTAAGGACACATAAACATTCTATTTCAAAAGAAATTTCATATTCAAACTCAATACACTTTAAAACTTAATAATTTAAAATACTACAAGTAAATTACAAATAGTTTTACTTTTATTATTAATTGAAGATTTTAACATTATAAATTAAAAAGAAATTAAAAATTTAGAAATTAATAAAAATGATACAAAATTATTTAAAATTTTGAAATAATAATTTTTAATAATAAATCCGTATTTAAGCAAATCCAATATTATTGAATTTAAAATGATATTAATTAAATATATATTTAATTTATAAAAAATTATAATGAAATATATATATATATATATATATATATATATACAATCAATTTATAATAAATTAGAATGAAATAAACTAAATAAAAAAACATTAGTAAATATCAGCAATATATATTTAATTGATTGTGTTTTGGAGTTATATACTACAGATTATAAATATATTAAGTTTTAATGTAATTTTAAAAAACTTTATGACAAGTTTTAGGTCATACTCATTTTATATATCAAATTTGCTAGTATTTAGCACTCAAATCTTCACCTACAGTATATATATATATATATATATATATATATATATATATATATATATATATATATATATATATATATATATATATACACATATAATGTTGTATATATACATATATAGAAATACAATAAATATGTATATGTATTTAACATCGTATATCACAATTATACATAGATATGTAAATATACGTGTGTGATATATATATATATATGATCTTCTACTTACAGACCATGAGCTGTAGACTTATTTGCCAAAAACATAAACACTTTTGTAAGAATAATCTTCATTTGAAATAAATTAGAATTGTTAATAAATTGATAATCAATAATAATAACTTGATAATCGATGAGTATGACCTAAAACTTGTCTTAAAGTTTTTAAAATTACATTAAAATTTATTATATTTATAATTTGTACTCCAAAACACAATCAATTAAATATTTTATTGATTAAATAAATTAGAATTGTTAATAAATTGATAATCGATAATAATAATCAATAAATATGTAATTTTCAAATTTTTAATCCGATATTTAATATATATGTTTATTAAATTCAGGCTGCACGGAACAATACGATGAACTTGTATTAATTAAATTTAAAAAATGAATTCAAATATTTTATGTTTCCTTTTAATATGAGACAACAGGCAGGTTAAATAAAAATATAAGTTTCCCTCCTAATCCACAGGTTTAACCTTAAAATGTTTACTTTATAACTTTACATTAATAAACTATTCAATTAATTTGAGAAATTTAGACAGGTTATTAAACTAGCATTTTACATTAATAAATAGATAATAATATGGTAAACATAATGATTTTAATACATACGTATAATAAGACAGTTTACAAAAATGGAAGGACAAATTAACACATATAATAACATCACCCCATCATTCTAACCTGTAAAGAAATAACCTCCCGCTGTTTAAAGTAGCGCCTGTCTTCCTCGTCAACCAGAACCAGGTTTAAGAAATACTGAACGCTAAACTTGTTATTTATGTTCTTGTATGTAGGTGTCAACTCGTACGGACTCAAAACTCCTGTAAAACCAACACGTATATAGATGCATCATGGAAGTCTTCATCCTTTATGTGAGGTTTTCTTCTTACCTGAATGGTGTCTTCATCCTTATGTGAGGTTTGGTGTGTGTGTGTTTTGTTCACATCAGCAAATTCTTTGGTTATGTTCTTCTTCAGGTTTTTTTATTCTTGCTATTAGGGATCGTAGATAGACATTTAAAACAGTATATATTATGAAAAAAACGGAGAGTGGGATGGATATATCTAAGTACAAGTCAGTAACGTAATATAAACCGAGAGTGGGATGGATATATCTAAGTACAATCAGTAACGTAATATAAACCGAGAGTGGGATGGATATATCTAAGTACAAGTCAGTAACGTAATATGGATGGGATGGATATATCTAAGTACAAGTCAGTAACGTAATATAAACCGAGAGTGGGATGGATATATCTAAGTACAAGTCAGTAATGTAATATGGATGGGATGGATATATCTAAGTACAAGTCAGTAACGTAATATGGATGAATCACTACCGCTGGATGGGATGGATATATCTAAGTCACTACCGCTGGATGGGATGGATATATCTAAGTACAAGTCAGTAACGTAATATGGATGAATCACTACCACTGGATGGGATGGATATATCTAAGTACAGTCAGTAACGTAATATGGATGAATCACTACCACTGGATGGGATGGATATATCTAAGTACAAGTCAGTAACGTAATATGGATGAATCACTACCGCTGGATGGGATGGATATATCTAAGTACAAGTCAGTAACGTAATATGGATGAATCACTACCACTGGATGGGATGGATATATCTAAGTACAAGTCAGTAACGTAATATGGATGAATCACTACCGCTGGATGGGATGGATATATCTAAGTCACTACCGCTGGATGGGATGGATATATCTAAGTACAAGTCAGTAACGTAATATAGATGAATCACCACCGCTGGATGGGATGGATATATCTAAGTACAAGTTGGATGGGATGGATATATCTAAGTCACTACCGTTGGATGGGATGGATATATCTAAGTACAAGTCAGTAACGTAATATGGATGAATCACTACCGCTGGATGGGATGGATATATCTATGGATGAATCACTACCGCTGGATGGGATGGATATATCTAAGTACAAGTCAGTAACGTAATATGGATGAATGAATCACTATATCTAAGTACGGATGGGATGGATATATCTAAGTACAAGTCAGTAACGTAATATGGATACGTAATATGGATGAATGAATCACTATATCTAAGTACGGATGGGATGGATATATCTAAGTACAAGTCAGTAACGTAATATGGATGGATGAATGAATCACTATATCTAAGTACGGATGGGATGGATATATCTAAGTACAAGTCAGTAACGTAATATGGATGGATGAATGAATCACTATATCTAAGTACGGATGGGATGGATATATCTAAGTACAAGTCAGTAACGTAATATGGATACGTAATATGGATGAATGAATCACTATATCTAAGTACGGATGGGATGGATATATCTAAGATCTAAGTACAAGTCAGTAACGTAATATGGATACGTAATATGGATGAATGAATCACTATATCTAAGTACGGATGGGATGGATATATCTAAGTACAAGTCAGTAACGTAATATGGATGGATGAATGAATCACTATATCTAAGTACGGATGGGATGGATATATCTAAGTACAAGTCAGTAACGTAATATGGATACGTAATATGGATGAATGAATCACTATATCTAAGTACGGATGGGATGGATATATCTAAGTACAAGTCAGTAACGTAATATGGATGGATGTATATCTATGGATGAATCATAGGTTATTTTTTAACTTTTATAGGACTTGAACCCAAGACCTTTTGACTAACAAACACATGTGTTAACCAATTGGTCCGTATGATCCTGGATGCTGAATTACACCATCAACAACAAGGCGTATATTCATATGCATGTTCCAGACCAATTGTGAACCACACATTCCAGACCAGTTGTGGATCACACATTCCAGACTAGTTGTGGACCATACAATCCTCAGGACCTCAGATATATAAACAGGGTTCAGTTCCAGGTTTCTCAGAATCATTCAACACCAGTCTTTAGCCTTGTGTTTCATTTTGTATTCATTTCTTTCTTGAATACAATCTCCTCCTTTCAAAGTTCCACCCTTGTTCTAAAGGTTTCGCCCTTTGCACAAGGTCGTGACAGTTTGAATGATTCTCGGTAGTGACAAGCTTCTGTTTCCGCTTGTCATTGATCTCATTTTCTTTCTTTCTTTCTTTTCAATTTTCTTTTCGATTTTTTTCTTTTCTTTTTCTTTTCTGATTTTCTTCTCTTTTTCTTTTTGATTTTTTCTTCTTCGACTCATCATGTCTGAGCATGCTCTTCATGAGCAAGTTGCTGCCCTCCAGCAGCAGCTCGAACAACTACACCTGGAGAATGATCAGCTCCGACAGCGTGCGAATTCTCCAGAGCCAAAGATCAGCATGCCCGAAAAGTTCGATGGTACCCGATCGAAGTTCCGAGGTTTTCTCAATCAAGTTTGTCTGCGGATCGTGATGCAGCTGAGGCGCTATAGCACAAAACCCATTAAAGTTGGATTGATCGGGTCGCTGCTTTCTGGTTCTGCTCTTTCATGGCTCTCAGTGACGTGGATCGTGAGAGTGCTGCCATCACCAAACTTCGTCAGCTTCACCAAGGGGGTATGTCGGTAGCAGAGTACGCATCGAAGTTTCAACTTCTTGCTTGTGATGTCACATGGGGAGATCGTGCTCTCAAGGAGGTTTTCCGGTCGGGGTTGCAGGACGAGGTCAAAGACATGTTGTTGAATTTTGCGGTTCTGGAAACCCTCACCAGCATGATCGAGTTGGCAATTCGTTGTGACAACCGGTTGATCGAGCGGAAACAAGAACGTCGGCATCCTTCTTTCTTCTTAGTGCCGTCTTCTTCCATTTCTGCAGTCCCTGTTCCCTCATCTGCTGATTTCATCTTCCTTAGTAGAACCATCCCCGATGGAATTAGGGTGATCACGCCGAGGCAAGCTTTTGCCAACCGAACGTAAGCGGATTCAGTACAAGCTTTGTTTGTACTGTGGGGACCCGTACCACAAGTTGGAGAATTGTCATCGACGTCCAAAACAAGCTCGTGAAGTGGCCCTTGCTGTGCTGCGGGAACGAGAAGATCCAGCCCGAATAGGAGCCGTCCGGTGGATTTCCGTGGAACAACTCATGTTCCTCAAGGCTCTTCACTCATAACATCTTCCCTTCCTCATCTTGGATCCATTCCATCCACGAAGGTGTGCAAGCCGTTCCATGTTCCGGTGCAGTGAAGACACCAGAGGTGGAGTTCTCTGGTAAAGCTTTGGTGGATAGCGGAGCGAATGCAAATTTCATCACAAGAATTTTGCTGTCAAGCACGGGATTTCTACATCCTTTAAACTCCTGTTCTGTACAGGTCGTTGAATGGACGAGATATCAAATCTGGAGCGGTAATAAATGACACGGAGTTCGTTGAGGTTGTTGCTTGCGGTGCTGTGTGCAACATCTCCTTCAGTGTTGTTTCTATTCCAGACTCTAGATTATCCTTGGTTTGCCGTGGATCGAGTTGGTGGATCCTGGTTGGAGAGAAGTTTCATGAACAGTTTCTCAGCTGTTTCAACTCCAGCCACACTCTTTGATTCCATCCTGTTCCAGTTCCTCCTCCACTTCGAGTCTCGCATATCACCTTGAAGCAGTTCAAGAAAGATAGCCGACATGACCTAGCATCCGTGTTCGCGATCAAAGTCTATCCCTGCTCTGTAAGGATGTTTCTGTTCCTCCTGCCTTACCAAAGCAGTATGCCGATTTCGCAGACGTCTTCGACAAAAAGAAAGCTTCTGCCTTGCCACCGCACTGTGAGTACGACTTCCTATCGATCTCGTTGAGGGTAAGTAGCCGTCCTCCGGTCCCATTTACGGTCTCTCACCAACAGAGTTGGAGACATTGAGGAAATACATTGAGGAGAATCTTGTCACCGGATTTATCCATCATTCGCGATCACCGGCTGGTGCTCTAGTATTCTTTGTTTCCAAGAAGGATGGAAGTCTCCGACTCATGATGGACTACCGAGATCTGAATAAGGTCACCATTCCAAACAAGTATCCTCTCCCGCTCGTCTCCGACATGCTCGAACGTCTTTCTGGTGCCGGTACTTCACAAAGATCGATTTAAGAGGAGCATACAATCTCATCCGAATTCGAGAAGGGGACGAGTGGAAAACAGCTTTCTGTACACGCTACGGACATTTCGAG
Organism: Selaginella tamariscina; assembly: GCA_003024785.1. NCBI lineage: Eukaryota > Viridiplantae > Streptophyta > Lycopodiopsida > Selaginellales > Selaginellaceae > Selaginella > Selaginella tamariscina. Next base: position 162,275 of record PUQB01000014.1, read on the forward strand.
TACGTAGTAATGCCGTTCGGCCTGACAAATGCACCTACTGTGTTCCAGCACATGGCTAACGATATTTTTCGGGACTTCTTGGATTTGTTTGTCATCATGTACCTAGACGACATCCTGATATTTTCCAAGACTCGAGAAGAACACGAACGGCATGTACAGTTAGTCTTGGAGAGGCTCCGGAAGCACCACTTTTTGCCAAGTTGGAGAAGTGCTCTTTCAGTTAGCAGTCTATCGAGTTCTGGGGTACATCATTTCAGCTGAAGGTGTTCACATGGATCTTACAAAAGTCCGAACTGTATTGGAGTGGGAGAGACCATCAAATGTTCGTGATGTTCAATGTTTCCTCGGGTTTGCGAACTTCTATCGACGTTTCGTTCGGGATTTCTCCAAGATTGCATTGCCATTGACGAAGTTGACTGGCAAGGATGTTCCATTTGTCTGGTCCTCTGAGGCTGAGGAGGCGTTCGAGTTTCTAAAGAAGGCGTTCACCTCGGCACCTGTTCTTATCCATCCTGACCCTGCGAAGCCATATTTCATGGAAGCTGATGCCTCTGACTTTGCCATTGGTGGAGTGTTGTCCCAGGAAGGTCTAGATTATCTTCTCCATCCCATTGCTTTCCATTCCCGCAAGTTCACTGCACCTGAGATCAACTACGATGTCTACAACAAGGAGCTGCTGGCGATCGTCGATGCCTTTGAGGAGTGGCACAGATTCCTTGAAGGTTCCCCGCATGTGGTTAAGGTGTATTGTGATCACAAGAACCTCCAGTACTGGGCAAAGCACAAGTTCTGAATCGACGTCAAGCGCGATGGGCACAGTTTTGTCCCGGTTCCGATACGTGATTATTTATCATCCCGGTCGTTTAAATGGCAAAGCAGATGCCTTATCTCGTCGCAGTTACCTAGCTCCAGTACCAGGTGAAATCCGATTTGATCAACAAGAACAAGTCATCCTGAGCTCCGACCAATTGTTGGTAAACGCGCTTTCCCGTTCTTCTGCTCTAGTTGACACTTCGTTTTTGGATCTAATCCGAGAAAATCTCCTCAAGACGAGTTTGCTCGTGATGTCCTTGCACATGTTCAACGAGTTCAGCCATTGTCTTTAGGGTCACAACTACGAGATTATGCTGCTTTCCATCTTCATAATGGGTTGCTGTACCACCACATCCAAATCTATGTTCCGGACAGAGAACTGAGGTTGCGAGCTGTCCAACACTGCCATGACAACACAGCTGCAGGACATTTTGGCATTCAGAAGACGATCGAGTTGGTACAACGGGTGTTCTGGTGGCCTCGACTTCGCGTGTATGTTGAGAGATTTGTGCGATCTTGTGACACGTGCCAGCGTACAAACCTTCCTCGTCATCGACCGGTTGGACTACTACAGCCTCTTCCTATTGCTCAGCGGCCATGGTCATCCATCACCATGGATTTCCTCACGGATTTACTGCTTCTAAGGGTTTGATGCTGTCCTAGTCATTGTTGATCGGTTCTCTAAAATGGCGCACTTTGTTCCTACAACAAGACATGTTCGGGTCTTGATGCTGCAGATCTGGTGTACCGGGAGGTGTTCCGTCTTCATGGTCTTCCTGATGAACTTGTCACTGATCGAGGTCCCCAGTTCACTTTGGCATTCTACTGCACATCATCCTGAAACAGATGGACAATCGGAGCGCACGATTCAGACTCTGGAACAATATCTTCAGTGTTTCATTTCTCATCTGCAAGATGATTGGGTCGATCTCCTTCTTGCTGTCGAGTTCGCGTACAACAACACACACTCATTCATAGGTATGTTGCCATTTTTCGCGTTCTCTGGTGTTCATCCTCACTGGTCCTACAGCTTGCCCGTGGTTCCTGGCCTCACCATTGCTGCCGATGATCGTGTTGAGCATCTCCGACAGGTCCATGAAGAAGTGCAGCATCATCTTCAACGCACTCGGGATTTGCAATGACAAGCTGCTAATCGTTCCCGTTCCTCTCCTCCAGCATTCACAATTGGTGACCAAGTGTGGCTCCTCCGGCGTCATTGGCCAACCACACGTCCCTATGACAAGCTGGACTATCAACGGTTGGGGCCATTTCGCATCATCGAAAAACTCTCTGATGTGACGTTTCGTCTCAGCTTTCGCCAACCATCCGGATCCATCCCATGTTCCATGTTTCTTTGTTGGAGCCTTATCATGCTCCTTTTGAACCTGGCCGACTTCTTCCACCACCCCTCCAGTTACAGTTGCTAGTGAACCTGAGTTCGAGGTTGCTGCAATTCTTGACTCCAAACTTGTTTGTGGTCAGCTTCACTATTTCGTGGACTGGATCGGTTATCCACCTGGCGAACGCACTTGGGAGCCTACTGCTCATCTTGTTCATGCTCCTGATCTTGTTGCCGAGTTCCATCAACGATATCCTGTGTTAACCAACTGGTCCGTATGATCTTGGATGCTGAATTACATCATCAACAGCAAGGCATATATTCATACGCATGTTCCAGACCAATTGTGGACCACACATTCCAGACAGTTGTGGATCACACATTTCAGACAGTTATGGACCATACAATCCTCAGGACCTCAGATAGATAAACAGGGTTCCAGTTCTAGGTTTCTCAGAATCATTTAACACCAGTCTTCGGCCTTGTGTTTCATTTTGTATTCATTTCTTTCTTGAATACAATCTCTTCCTTTCAAAGTTCCACCCTTGTTCTAAAGGTTTCGCCCTTTGCACAAGGTCGTGACAACCGTAATACAATGTTTAATGCGGAGTACGACATACTTAGATAAGGACAAGGAGTTATAACTAAGAGGTAGTTACTATAACTGATATTACATGACCAAGAGTACGAATATAAATAAACTGGATTAGGACTATAAAGGTATCTCGAGTATACTGTAATTGTGTACCATGTATTGTGCGCAGACATAATATAAGCTTCTTTTCACTCTCTATATGACTATCTCATACTCGCCTTTTTGATTGGATGTATATTATTCATTTTTTAATACTACGACGGGATCTATAATATTGCTACTTGGTACACACCTTGCCATCCTTATCCATTCCCGACTTTCTGAAGTCTAATCTGTTTACATTTTCTTTTTAATCTTATTCTGATTGACTCTTAATATGGGTTTGTCGGTGAAGACCACTGCTACAATTAGTACGTAGGTTTTTCCAAGTTCAACATTGCTTTTTAGGGCTGATTCACATCACACATTAAGTTGTGAATATTACATTAGCTGTTATTAGCTTAATGTTATTAGTTAATGTCATTGATCTTCACACTAGCATTAGTTAATATTACATTAGAGTTATTAACATATATGTGTTTTCACATATGTTTTACATTAACTTTATATTAAAAGCTCAATTTATTAAATTTAAATATTAAATATTATTTTAAGTTCTACAAATTTTGAATTTTCCTTTAGTTTCTGCATACACATGCACACACACAAATTGAGATTTAAAATAATATTTAATATTTAAAAAATTTAATTATAAGAATTAATTTAATTTAAAAATTTAATGCTCAGCTATGTACAATGTGAGAGGAGCGTTTCAGGAGCGTTTGGAGGTCTCACCGTTTCCACGGAGGAGCGTTTGGAGGTCTCGCCATTTCCACGCAGGAGCGTTTGGAGGTCTCACCGTTTCCACGCCCTAATGTAAACCTTAAAGCATTTGGCATTAAGTTAATGCCAAGAAATCTTGGCATTAACTTAATGCCAAATTTTATAAAGAAAAATTTCATTAAGTGAACATTATTTTTTAATTTAATGTTAAATTAGTGTGAATAAATTTACATTAATAAATGACATTACATTATCTTTTTAAAATTTAATGTAATGTTTAAGCTGGTGTAAAGATAATTACATTAAATTTAGCTAATGTTAATAAATTAATGTGTGGTGTGAATCGGCCCTTATATTCTTAAGGGTTTTATAATGATTATTTAACTGCTACAATTAGTACGTAGGTTTTTCCAAGTTCAACATTGGCTTTTAGATTCCTAAGGGTTTTATAATGATTATTTAACTTGGTTTCCTATATTGTGGGATTCTGGGAGACCTTCTGAGTGGGGTTTGTTGTGGTTGTTGGGTTCTCATGAATGTGGTATATTGCTTGCCATATTATTCCCACTAATTCCCCTATTATTCACAAGTGTTTTTGTGTGAAAGTAGTGCAATCATTACAAGTCTCTATATGTAATATGTATAATATGCATATGTAGTAGTAAACAATTGAGTTTTCTTAGTGGTTTTAAACCACTTTAGAGAATCTCTCTCTCTAGCACACACAGGCACACGCACGTACTCCACACGTATGAGATGGATTTGTTTATGCTATCTTGAAGGAGAAGGCTGATGGTCCATAATGCTCTTCTCCATATCTGAGGCAGTGGGGATCACTATACTGGATGCCCATGAGGAGGATTGATTTTGTGGTACGGTACCTTCCATGTCCCATACCCTCTGTTAATTGACAATTTGCACAAGCTAATCAGAGGAAGCATAAAGCCTGTAAGTTTAAAATAAATACATATTTTAATGTTTTAAAAAGAAGATTTTAAAATTCAGTTCTTTTTTATATTGTATGCACTCGCATTCACATACAGAAACAAGTTGTTTGTGTGGGCAATCTGGGAGCACCAACCATTTTATAACAAACCTAAAGGTGCCGATTCTTAATATATTCCTCCTTTTACCTATGGAAACCCTAACCCTAAGGTTACAGTTAACGGGGGACGCACACAGCGTATAAATAATCGAAAGATATTTATCGTAACGCGTGTAATGTGGTTGTGGAGGTACCTTACAAAAGCACCATAGAAAATAGGCATCTGTAAGACTTCTGCCAACTTGACAAAACCACCGAATAAAGCCACGCAACAAATCCATAAAAACACACATGCACCACACAAGAATGGTGCATTAGCTAACCCTAATTATGGCCAGAATTTCTCAACGGATGAGATTCAGTCACATTCCGGATAGGAACAAACCGACCGCTTTGCTGAAACTTCCTCGTTGCCTACGGCAGATTTCCCGTCAAACCAAAGCGTCCGGTGTTATTCTGTGTCCATTCTGTATATCTGGCCCACTTTGGGCCACACTGTACTTGGATGCTTGCAAAATTCGAACCCTGTCCTCGTCTCAAGCAAACAAGGATTTATTTTATTTTTCTTTGGACAACAATGAATATTATATCTGAAAATTTGAGCATTGTAGGACCACCATCCCCATTATTCCATGCGTCATCTTAATCTTGTCCCGCCGAGGTCATAAGGAATCTACCCGATCAAATCTCAACCGTCCATTTTTTGAAGACTTGATCACGAGTATGTTATCCTCACACGGAAACGAAACATCATTCCTTGATTGCCCGGGGAATATTCTTTAGATAAATAAGAATATTATTTAATAATCGAGATGTTTTGACTTAAAAACGCTCGAGTTTGCACATGTACATTATCCTATATTTTGGGACATCACGCCGATAAAAATATTAAAATACATAGATGTAGTTTGATAATGGTATATACGGTTATTTCCGTATGTGGACAATGCCATGGGACTTCACTGGATTGAATACTGGAACTTCACTGGATTGAATACTAGATTTAAAATCCGGGACTTCACTGGATTGAATACTAGATTTAAAATCTGGAAGCTTGACCACATCGGACGGTTTCATCTTGGCCAGGTTTTGTGTGATGATAATCACTGAGGATGGGAAGCTATAATTTTTGTATGGAATTGGTTGCAAATGAACATACCTATAGTTATTAATGAATGGTAGAATCTCATTAAGGATGTCTTGCAATTCCTTTTATGTTAAAGGAGCGTTAGTGTTTGGGTTAATAATGATCAATCAATTGAAAATGATGTCTACCATTTCAGTTGGATGGTGCTTAATGTTGCTTTGAGAGTCAAAACAAATCAGTTTTGCACCTTCTTCAACATGGATTCCTTAAATTCATAAGATGTACATGGAAGAATATAATGATTATGTTGACCAATGTGGATGAATAGCCTCATCATGTTGGGTATTGAAAGAAACTACAATGTATTGTACAACATCATAGACCCAAAGGCATTCCACAATATTTGCACCTTAATTTTCCATGGTTAGGATTGAGTTGTCTTACAGATGGTTTGCACTGCAATGTGTAATTCTAGAACTGCTAGTTGGTTCCAACCTTCATATCTAAATAAGGACAATTGACACTGTTACATAAAAGATATCCTCGTCAATATTCGCACACCCACTCATAAACATGATAAGAACAAGTATGAGGACACATGGACGAACAATTTATAGATCATCTATGGACAAAATAGAGATGTAGATGAAGAAGATGAGGATGATGGAGACAACTTGGAAGATGATATGAGGATTGCCAGCATAGCAGGAAATAACAGATATATTCACCAATCCTCATCCGACAGGGAGTTTTGAACATCATAGTGACACAACCATAGAAGGACGTCGACTAATCTAGAACTTCTCTACTCCCTAGAGGTAACTACTATATAACTTACCTTGTCAATGTGAGAACAAACCTGAAAGACTATGGGAAGCCGGATCATAGTGTACAGAGGAGATTCAAGGAGGTACTCGCTCTGGCAGATAACCTTGTCAAAAAGTATATGGGTTACTTTGTCCCCTGCCGACCCAACAAGAGTATTGTGGACAGCTAGATCATGAACAAGCAACACCATGTCAGAGGGAAGATTGAGAAGTACCTAAGAAGACTTTCTAGCCACCCAATTTTGTGGAAGAGCAAGGAGTTACAAGTGTTCTTGACTTGCAAGGGGAAGCTACCACTTGCTCCCACTCTTGATGTTGCATCTTGGATGCTAGACTAGGCTGCTGGGCACTTCCTCCCATCCAATACCACTCGACAATACATCGTGTTTTGGATACAAGGAGCAGCAACAATTTGTTCACCACTACATTAGTTATGGTGCATTGTTGACGGATCACATGCCATGTGTTCTTGGCTCTAGTAGATCTCATTGCACACCTCTTGATTGCTAAGACATTCTAGCTAAGTTCGTTCTTTTTCTTTGTCAATTGAGTTTTATTATGGAATTTGACTATTTACTTTTGAGGAGCAGCAATGACTAAGTGATGAACTTATAAGATTTTGACATTCGTAACTACACTCATAACTACACTCAAGACATACATTTGTAACTACACTCATGGGTTGCATGGTGGATGGAGAGGAAACGACATTGGAGTTGGCATAGTTACAAGTAAGCTTAACATTAGATTATTTTATATGGTTAGTAATTTTCTCTATTGTAGGGAACTTTGAATTAGCAATCCCTCGTCCCTAATGTCAATCTCGCTGAGTCAAGACACTCGAGATGGAAATGTTATGCTAGAGCACCAATGGAAAAGGCTAAACATCATGGATGCTACCAAGCTTGACCTCGTTGATGCTTGTATGCAATGTGCCAATATGCAACCTCTATGAGCTGGCATTTAGGTAGTTGGCCATTTTCGTAGACCTATTAACTAGATGTGCTAGTAAGACACCTATATCCACTAGGAAAGTTGTGCCTCTAGTCAAGGAGGCCTCTTTAGAAATTGTAATGAAAAGTTCATATTTCAGTTACACTTGTTTCATCTTGCATATCAAGAGGACGGCTTGGACAAGAGATGCACAATCACCATATTCTAATATCCTAAATGCAATTGCAACATGTTTGTCACGTTTTCGAGGCATGGATACGCCCTATGCAGACACATGTACTATGTCATGTGTAAGGTCTCAAGCAGAGAAGGACGTTTTCATTCACCACTTAATGCTCTCGGAGTATGAGGTTAACATTATGTTCTCTCACGTTGCGCTTGGAAGTTAATAACACATGTTCCATGTTTCCTTGTTTTTTGTAAAAGGAACTCTACTATGGTAATGAAAAGTTCATATTTCAATTGCTGGTAGCTAAACACAACTACTATGCATGATTCAAAGCCATTGTTCATGCCTATATGACTCTCTATCTCTATCAACATTCAATCACATGTCCTTGGCATTAAGGACATCTGCAATTATTTAAAGCGCAGGTCCGTCCAGTCCAGTTCGGGGAAGTGTAATATAGATGTTTTTTAGAGTGCTTTAAGATACGACTCCGTCCTTGGTGCCAAGGACGGACTTGGTCTATGGAACTGTAAGCTTATTCACTCCTTTATGACTCTCTGTTTGTATCAACATTAAAACACACGTCCTCGGCACTGAGGACATCTATAATTATTTAAAGCAAGTATAATAGGGCCGTCCACACCAACCCGTAAACTCCATAAAATAAGATTTTTTTTGTTTAAAACGAGTCCGCACCAACCAATAAACCCATAAAATTTACAGGTGCCCTTAAACTTTGGAATCTTATTTTTTAGTGTGAGTCTGCACCGTCCCGTAAAGTATGGGGCTTATGGGGAATATTTTTGGTATATACTCCATTTTTCACATAAATCTTATGGGTCCTCAGGAGGACCCATAAGATTTACAGGAGGATGACATGGCACTGTCTCATTTAAAATTTTAAGGTTTTTTGGCGACAAAGTTTAAGACAAAAATCATGGAGGAAGAAAGGAGGGTGAGGCTTTTGAGAGGGTGATGCAAGAGGACAGCCCATTGGATTCTCATTCATGGTAATGTCATTTGCCCTTTTAACATTAGATTTGTCTTCTTTTCCTAATGTCTTTTGACTTCCCACTTCTTAGCTTTCTTGGTGTATTAGAGTAATTTGTTAAACATTCAATTATTGTCCAACCTAATCCATTTATGAATCTCTAACCATAGTCCCTTTCAGTACCACATCTTCTTGGTGAGGTCGACCGACAAATCCCTTAATCGAGTGATATACCCCAACATGCGAACTATGTATTTGTCGATCAATCCCCTACTTTTTACTTCAAGTTAGCTAGCTTATGATTTACTTCCTCCTTGCTCTTCTTCTCCCGAAAAGTGTCCAAGAATGCTCCCCAAGTGGAATCCCACCAAGCTCCTTCGTTTGACTCATGGAATCGCATTCACAATGCATGCGCCTTCTTGTTTAAGGTGCATGCTAATGCGCTCAGCTTTTTGTAGTTATCGATTACGCTTCTTAACTCATACACCTGTTTGAACTTGTGCATGTGTTGGTCAATGTCTTCGCCAATCATTCTTCAAAATGTGGGTAAGGGCACTGTCACCATGCTCTCCTACATCCGATTGAGCACACGAGCTAGTAAGGTTATTGGGTTCACTCCTGTGGCATCCCATTGCCCTTGGGTTTTGGTTTAGTTCCTCAGCTTCGGATGTGTTGAGGTCCATGTCTTGGTACCCCGCATGTACCGTCTTCTTCCCTTGCACACCCACCCTTCCATCTAGGGTTGGTGACGAGGATGGGCTCTTTCCGACTGTCCCTCGAGGGTCCCCTTCGTGGGACCAACATGTTTGCTAGTGTGTGGCGCTCCATGATTGGACAGTATCCCCTTGTTCAGCAGTTGTCTTGATAGGACCATGTGACCTTGCAAAATCCCCTCGTGGTGTCATAACGATTGTAGCTGCCTAGGTAGATTCTCCTCACCCTGAGACGGTATTCTCTCGTCTCTTGGTTATCATAGCTCTATGGTACCCTTGAAAAATTCCCTCATGTGATCAATACGGTCTCACTTGCATAGGCAGATTTCCCTCACCTTGGGATGGAATCCCTCTTCCCTAGCCCAGAGTGACCACTGTGTGGCCCCCCTAACCGGTGCTCCTTCACAATCTGTCAACCTTTTGACGTTTAGTCACCTTCTTGTGGGTGGCCTTCCCATGTGCTATCTAGCCTGACTGCAATCTTGATACTCATCCTAATTTGCTACGTCATCCCGATCTACTGAACTCTTGGTGCAGAGGTCTTTTCGTCGGTGGTTGGCATCCCTCCTTGTGGGGGCCTTCTAAATGAGGCTCTTCCTCTCCTCTTTCTGGGCATCCATGACTGACCTACCTTGCCCTACTAGGTGACGACAATCCTAAATTTACTACCTTGCGTCCCTCATAATGTTGGCCATGTGGGACCTCTAGCTCTCATCCATTGTCACTCCCTCCGTTGTCGTTATCACTTTGAGTTTATTGTCTCTAGCGCAGACTTCCCATGTTATGGGGTTCTTCTACATGAGGTCTCCTTCCTTTGGGGTACTCATTGAATACGAGTTTAGCTGTGTGGTGTAGGGACTCATTGTAGTGTTCACTTTCACCTACATCGAGAGTAGGTGCCAGGCTTCCTTCATCTAGCATCCGTCTTGGAATTTTATTAGAATGTGCTAGGGGTTCTTCATACCTTTCTCTATGACTTAGGATTGACTTTGATGGTGTTGTGTTGGGTCCTATGAGGTTGGCCATGTAGTATCTGCGTCGTGGACCCGGATTGGCCAGGCTAGGGCCAACTGTAACATTCAAGGTACTTCTCTACCCTCCGTTGGCCTCTCCAAACCAACATGACGTATTCTCCTAGCCAGTTGGAAATCACTAATCTCTAGTTGTTTGAATAAGTTAATCATGACTCTCCGATCTCTTCTTCAACAACAACTTGACTTGCTATAGTGAACTCCATCCATGTATGATAGCTATCCTTCCATGGTCACCACATATGGTCATTAGGGACTCCGCATGCCAAATGTGGGGTGATTTTGCATGGTCTTGATGATTACCAAAACATTGTTGCCAACACCCAATCCCGGGATTCTAAGTGGGGTCCGTCCATTACTTCAAAATGTAAAGAGGAGGTGTAGTGGTGGCCTCTACTTTGACACTACGAGGGTTTGTGTACTGGTGATTGAAGCTCCCCTCCTTCGGATGTGTGGGCTTCCACTAAGGAGGAAGCAAGAGAAAGAGAGAAAGGAGGGAGACTAGGGGTGGACAACAATAGACAAAAGAGATGTATATATTACCTCTTAGGAGTATAAGGTGGCCTCCTTTCCCAGGGCCAACTAGAGCAAGACACACAAAAAAGATGGACTAGAAGGACCCTGACCCACTACTCGTCTGCATGCTTATATAATGGGTCGGGTGGTACTAGGACACATGCCTAGGTGGCACTCTCTTCCCTATGATTGGGTCTTGACCTACTAACTTAATGCATCTCTCCCACACATGATGTCCTTAGTACTATGGTGGTTGATCCAAATGATCAAATCTAGCATGTTGTTAACACCGCCTAACAGTCGTTGTTGTTGAACCGTACCTATTGTAAGCCACTTACTCTATTGTTCGGCCTCCCTTTTGAACCATCATTTGTTCGCATCTGTTGGTTGTCCGACATTGAACAAACCACCATCAACCAGTTGCTTCTATCTATGGGACTACGATGGGTTGCATTGAGGCGATGTAACAGTTTTGGTCGGGGGATGTTAGTCATTTAGGAGTCTTTAGTTATGTTTCTTTCCTTGGGGCACATAATGAGAAAAAATATTAGAATAGTATATATTATGAAAATACAGAAGTCAAATGAGAACATAGGATTATAGCTACCACCTAATACAGAGTTAGCGAAATACAGCTTATCAAGAGTTATCCATAATGAATGAGGGGTTATGTAACTAATTGGATAAAAATAAAAAGAAGTTATGATAATTGCTAATACGGGACCATGAGTATGGGTATAAATAGACTAGAATAGGACTAGGAAGCATCCCGAGTATATTGATTATTGTACTATGTGTTATTGAGTGGACATAATATAAGCTCTCATCTACATCGTGTTGCTTGTTTCTTTGTTCTTTAATATACTTTTTTTCTTTTTATTATGATGGGATTCGTAGTACTACTACCTGCTACATACCTATCCATCCTTACCCTATTTTGACCTTATGAAGTCTAATCACTATCTTATTATGTATTCACCTTTTTTGTTCATCCATTAGCTTAACACTAATCGCACACTTGGGAAGTTTTATAGGAGTATACATTTTGTTGGTCAAAGGTTGAAACTTGTCTCCAACCTCCTCATTCATGTTAAACTAAAAATGACACTCACATCTAAGCAAGGTACACATCTTATTCACAATATGAACATTATTTGTGCCCTTATCCAATTATGAGCATGGGATCTTCCATTTTTAGTATATCATGCCATCTACCCCAAAACTACACTAATAGAAATGCAATATTAAATCCCTCTACTACTAGCTCTTCTTGATGAGCTTTCTTGCGTCGAGAGTACAATAAAAAAAAGATTCATGGATCTTGACAAATGGATTCTCTTTATCAAGTTCTTAAAAGTTCACAAAAAGGGTTCTAAGGTGGCATTTGCAAACCACATTCGTGGCACCAAGTGTAGCTCATTATATAACCCTTGAGTCTGAGGGTTATGGCAAGATAACTTATGTTTTGAGAAATGATGTCACATGAACATGTGACACTAAGTTATATGACATATAATACAATGTCTAAGGCACGACCTTTGGGATCGTGTCATGGGTTCGACACAAAGGGGTTGAATATCTTAGCATTTTTGCTCACATTAGGGTGTTAAGCTTTGGATAGAGATGTTCTTCACGGGATTGTAACATGTCTAGGGATTGAAGCTCATTAACAAAAGCATAGCATTCACATGGTTGCGTGTTGAGGATTGTCCAAACCTAACTTAGGGGGTTTGCCTAATAGAACACTTGTGTCCACCTACAGTACACACTTATGTTCTCAAACTAAGGTATGACTTGGCCACTTAAACCCTTAAGGATGAGTGGGTCAAGGTACCCTTACCTCTTTAAAAGGGTTGTAATTTCGGATAAGGGTAATTCTTAAAAGGATAAGTTATGATCTATCATGGGGTCCCGGATTAGGGCATGAGTTTGTTTAGGTCTCTTAAGTAAAATCTTAAAGTTTGTTTAGGTTATCCTGAAGGATTACAAGGGTAATCACTCTAAACAAATTAAGATGAGACCTTCAGTCTCATGCTTACTTGGGCATTTGAGCCGAATTCTCATAGTCGTTTCAAAAGACTTAGTGTTACTCACATAATAAGACATTTTCACATTAATGTGATAATGTCAAATGTGATGATATCTTGCTACCTGCCCTAAGGGTCAAAAACTTTGACAACATACATAATACTGATTGATACATATTATTCACATACACTCCACACACATATTCACCACTTATATATATGACCTTGTGCGGAGATCAATGGAATGTGAACATCACTTTCACATGTGTTTATGTTCATATAGATGTATAAGGTCAAACTATAATATCTTTGTTCATCATGATATTCTTTTGATGTGATCGATGTGAAAAGTTTGTGCATGTGTCAAGTTTGATGATTATGAGGTGATTGGATTTATGGTGTTTGTGCATATGTATAACACTATTAACTAAAATGGTCTCTCTAGAGCTATATATATATGTATATATATATATAGAAAGAATACAAATATTAATATTGATGTATATGTACATGGATGGACCTAGAATTAATTCGAATGAAACATATGACTATGAATTGAAAAGAGGTTCGATATGTTTTCGAAAACACAAATACTATACATCTTCACAACTTCATTTTCCTAATTTAGGGTTAATATTAATCAATTAGTCACTTACTTAAAGGTTAAGGATCAACCAGATGTGCAAATGTATATACATTGTACAAGGCATAAGGGCATCCCCAACGATATACCATAAAATCTCCATAAATCTTTGGATTATAGCCATTTATAACTATATTTATATAGTTTTTATAGAGTGGTGCACCATAAACTCATCTATTAAAAACCTTCTGTGCAAATCAAAATTGACATGGATTAAATTTGATTTCAATATTAAATTTTGTGGTAATTTTTTTTTAAAACAGAATAAAATATGTTATATTTAAGTTTGAATACCGCATATGTTAAAATATGAATACCTTAGATTTTCTTTGAACCTTTAAAAATTGTAATCTATTAAAAATATTAGAATACTTTACTATATTTTATGTTTTGTTAAGTCTTACGTGTGTGCACGTGTGAGTGCCGCCATTTTGGAGGCTTGGGGCCTAGGAGGCCTGGGCTCAAATATTCTATAATATTCTAGAATATTCTTTTGGGTCAGTTGTATTGGCCTCAGTAAGCAAAATTTTTTTCTAGTAAAACTGTTGTATTTCTACCTTATTCTTTTTTATATTAGTTTAATTTATTACTCAATACACACTAGCTAAAGTTTCTTCTTCATCTTAAGCAAAGTTGCAGTTCTCAAACCACCAGCTAGGCTTGGACGTGGAGGTGTCTAAGTTGGTATTTCCTCTAGTCGAATGTTCTCTACGAGCTTGTTTGCTGCCAACTTAGAGAGTTCGAAACTCTTTTCCGTTATTATAATATTCCTTCTGAGCTCGACAATAGCTAACAACGATGATCCGGTTTTGGAACCAATATCCTAGACAAGGTCACTAGGTCTACTGAGACGCTCGATCAAAAGCTGCATGAGTCGAACACTCTTCGGTTGAATCATCATCCTGTACAAACTTCCATTAGGATAGACAAAGCAAAGTACTTCCTTACCAAGCTTCCTGAAAACGGTCGGCAATATCGACAAGGATCGTGTTGTCAACGCCAGAGGGTTTGGCTTCTTCGACTTCTTCTCAAAGCTTTGCAGCACCAACAAATTATCCTGCCACATAGACCAAGTTAAACTTGAACATGAATAGCTAGTGTACCTTAATTTTGTCATGGTATCCCTAGCCTCATGCACAGTAGATGTTGTAAGTCTCTGCAACCTCCAGGTTGATTACTGTAGCCACCTGAATTACCACCAAAACCGAAGGAGAAGTCGCGAAGGACCATGAAACCACTCTCTACCAAGTGCATTCCACTGAACTGCAAGGCCTCCTCAAACTTCACTGGATTTAGCTGCACAATGTCCTTGCTGATGCTAGCACTCCATATACAAGCTCATTGGGCAAGTCAAGGATGACGAGGTTGAAGCCGTATTCACTTGCCACTTCCCAGAACAGTGTTTGTGACTCAACCGTATGTAGTTTGTCAACTTGTTGTCGGAACTTGGTGTACAACTTGTTTGGGAAGCACCCGGCTCGAAAAAAGACCTGCTCATCTCCTCCATATCGCACACAGCCAGGTCGTAGGATCCATGGGATGCAGCCAGTGTCGGGATGAAGGTCATTAGGTCATCCTTGATGTCCAAACCAGCTACAAGTGGCTACACCTCATTGAGTGTAAAGTTGATTGCTCTAGCGGAGGTGCTATAGAAGAACTTGGTCCCACTCCTGATGCATTTGCAGGTGTAGATGTCTTCCGCACCGTCTTCTTCATCTTGCTCTTCTTGATAGCCTCTACTTTGTCTGGCTCCCAAACAATCGCTGGAAGATCATTGGCATGCACACCGAACAGTGAGCTCTCCCAAGATGGTGGCTGCAATGGACAGTCAAGCCAAAATGGAACATGCTCGCGTTCAAATGGTGTTAGAGCTCCTTTGCTCTTCGACCACATGTGAGGCTCGCTTGTATAATCTGTCCACAGCTTCATCATCTGAGACAGTGCCATTTTCTTCGCTAGTATGAACCTGTAACACAAAGCTAGTTAGTAACAATGTTGGAATGAAAGCTTACCTCCATATCATCCGATGCACAGACTCCTCATGCTCCAGAAACTCATTCTGCTCCATCGAATAAGTGAACCGTATGTAGTCATGGAAGGGCTAAAAGACCAGGCACTTTCTCCGAGTTCGCATCTCGTCAAACCAGCTCATGAAGTCAACATCCATTCCAACTTCTTCACCATCCTCTCACAGTCCCTTAAGGATTTGAATGGCTTCCTCGCGCATAGCTTTCCAATACAAGTCCAAGGTGAACCACTTGATCCACTCTTTGTCATGCATGCTTGGTAGCCCAAGTGTCTGTTGTTCTACCTTAGATTCGAGACGAGTGAGCTTGTTCAAGTATTGAAGTCGCAGCATATTTGAAATCTTTGCCTTTGACATCGCGTACAGCTTCTCAATGCTCATCCAGCGACAGATGTTCGTCACCTTCTGGAACCACTCCTCCCCCAACTCTAGGTCTATGATAGAGAGGAACTTGTGCATACGCTTGTCATGCTTCTTGTACACTAGCTGCTTCAGGTTCAGTTCAAGCTGTGGATTGCCTTTAGCACTGGTGATTGCTTTGTCGAGATCATGTCGATCTCGTTCTACACATAGAATAAGTTAAAAACTTCTTTTTATCCATCAAACCGAAGGTTACCTTGAAAAGAATCTTTGTGCAAATCAGGTTCGGAAGAGGATGCCAAGCCGCCTTTCCTGTTGCACTCTCCTTCCACTTCTGCACCTCAAGTGATCAACCTCCATGAGTGACTCGAGGATTTTTTGAGTTCCTTCAGTACTAGTGCAGACCTTTACAGCGAGGAGAATATGTGGTAGTGTTGTTTCCATAGATGTTACTGAAGATTTGTTCATTGAAACTATAAGTCACAAAAAGAAAAGAAAATACTCACATGTTTATCAATTAGAACATTGAAACCAGTTAAAGATTGTCGAGGTTCTCTGTGGAAATGAAACTCGATCACACGCAAATAGTCCATCGTTGGTTGTCCTCTGCATCCTCCCGATAGAGCTTCTGCAAAGCATGTAGCCTATGGTTCCCATTCCAGCAGCTGAACTTCCGATTTGACAGTCTCGAAGCCCACTATTGTAATCTAGCTAAGTAAGAGCTTGCTTGAAAGACGGTGCTACTCGTACTAAACCGTGTCCTTCGACAACTCTGATAGCTCCTCAGCAGTGAGTGGATCTCTAATGGATAGAATGAACAAGGCCTTGTTGCGTAGATAACCAGCCGTCTTCAACGATGACACTAGCATGTCCAAGTCCCCTAGGTTCACTTGTCGAACCACCTTGTTCAAATGCATTCTATAGATTGGCACATTAGGAGGATCACCAAGTCCCTTGATAGTAATTTTGTTGAGTAGGTTCGCTGAGCTCTCCAAATGCAGGCAAGCCGGTATGCTGTATAACTCCTTCGGCTCCTTATCGCTCTTCGCCTTCTTGCCTTTTGGATCAGCTTTCCCACGGTCTCTCTTTTTGCTGATTGCCTCCTCCAAGTCGTCCTCGCTAAAAGAAGAAAGAGCTTCAACTGCCTCTATCATCTGCATTTGCTCTTTCAAGACTGCAACCTCAACGGATAAAGGAGGCAACTACAACGAGCTCTCCAAGAAAGTTGTGATGCTTGATGGAGGCTGCTCCTGCTCAATTGGTACTACTTGAGGCTGAGTCATTGGAGGATCCTCCTTTGATACATTAGATGGTTCTCCTCTCTTTTCTCGCTTGTGCTTCAATATCTTCTTCTCTTCCCGTGGCTCTTCATCAGGCACAAGCTCTGTAGACATTTTGAAGCTCTCACCATTTTGCAGACTCTGGAAAGCAAACACACAAGTCAATTGATTCGGAGACAAAAGGAAAAACAAAAACCAAAGATGACTAACCTTGTGGCTGCCGACTCAGGCTAGATGGTGCAGACCCTCTCAGTCGATATAGAAAAGTCGATGAGCAAAACTTGCCGACTGAGACTGGTTGGTGCTGACCCTCTCAGACGGCACAAATGAGATGATGTATGATGTATGCCAACTAAGCCAAGATGGTGCCGTCCCTCTCAGATGGCACAAATGGGAAGACCCTTTAACTTGGCATAAAAAAAAACACATTGTGATATGGATACATGAGCCACAAATTAAAGAAAAAGAAATTGAACAGACCTTGTGGCTGCTGACTAAGCTAGGATGGTGCCGTCTCTCTTAGACAGCACAAATGGGAAGACCCTTTAAGTCTGGCATAAAAAAAAACACATTGTGATAGCCGCAAATTAAAAAAAGAAAAAATTGAACAGACCTTGTGGCTGCCAACTGAGCCAGGATAGTGCGTCTCTCTCAGATGGCACAAATGGGAAGACCCTTCAACTCTGGCATAAAAAAAAAATACATTGTGATATTGATACTTGAGCTACAAATTAAAGAAAAAGAAATTGAACAAACATTGTGGCTGCCGACTGAGCAGGATGGTGCCAACAATCTAAATTGGCATATAAATCTCGACTGGTTTATTTGGGTGCTACACGAATTGACTTGAAATGGATGGCACCGCTCCTCTCAGGCCCCTTGGAGGAGATTTCAGATATTAGATCTAAGATAGAAAAAACCCTAGCCACAATGGAAACAGTAAACCCTATCTACAAAAAACCCTAGCCACAATGAAAATAGTAAACCCTACGGAATAAATGTGGCATTAAAATTTAGGGTTAATATTAAAATATGTGAATAATTGGTAAAGGTGAAGATATTTCATATCATAAAAGGTAATAATTAAATTACATCGGTGATAATAGAGAGGACAACATTAAGAACACTATAAGCTGGGCAGCGTAGAATTAATTATATACAAAAGTTTGTCCACGTTTATTATCAACAATTATAATTTTTGTTGTGAATGAGAGTGTTTAATCTTTTGCTTTGCTTTCCTAAACCACCGAGCTTTCTCCTTGCGTTGTCATGGCCAGAGTTACCTATGAAGGCATTGACAAAGATTTCCCGTCGATGAAGATGGAAATGCTTTTGTGTTTGAACATGATCTTCACATTGCTTTTAACATTCTTTGTTGGTCTAGTATACATGTGGTTCAATTGATGTCAGTTTCTACAGGTTCTGGAGAAGATGTAGAGTTGTTACTAGAAGGCAATGCATCAAACTAGTTTGTCTTTTATACATTGTGCCTGGCAAAGGGCCTATTGTTCAGGTTGTGAACAAAGGAGCATGAAGAATCCATGCTGGTATTTTTCTAAGAGCAGACAAATGTAGGATAGGGAAAAATCTCATTGGTTCGTTGAAATTAAATGAGTCTCTGAACTATCGGATATATACAATGGAAATGTTATTTATGAATAGAAAGCACAGAGAAGTACTTGGGGATGAATCGCAAGGATGGCTACTACCATTGGACACACCCGAGCACAACACACTTCCGATGCGAGTTAGTCGAAGTTCATGTCCTTCACAACACCCTTGAAGTGACATTCATTTTTTCTTCTCAAAAGCCAAGTAGGGGCAGGTAGCATTGATGCGTGGAGAAGGCGAAGACAACTAAGTCAGGCAAAGTAAAAGACATGAAATGTAAGCATTATGGAGAGGAGCCATTGCTAGTGCACACTTGTCTAGCTTATGTATACTACATTCTCAGACGACATTTCTTTTACAAGGTTGTTCATTCATAGAGGTGTTCATCAGCATCCAGTCAGCCCCTCAGTGTCAGCTTCAAACGTTCAGCGTGCCAGAGCTAATATCAGCAACATGGTAAAAAGAATCTGCGAACCAATCAACGAGTGATTGAGTTTCAAGCTGCACGTGAACTCATCTTTGAAGAACTTTTCCAAGGAAAGAGGAGAAGTCTCATACACTGGTTTACTCTTAAAACTTGAACCTCTTACAAATCATCAAAGGTATTTTTCTTTAGATCTAGCACACTGACATGACCTTTTCTTTAGGACTCGGGATTGAATTACACAATCAAGACAGAAGGAGACACACTTTAGAGAGGGTTACGAGGGTCTTCTAGAGTTGAAGACAAAGTTGTCAATACTTGCATTCACGTCATACATGTTCCAGGGATGGAACTGCATGATGCTGAGGAGCAGCCTTTGATCTTCAAAATGACAGTTGAGGGACCAGGTTCAGGAGTTGACTACATCAGAAGGTGTCAAAGTGGAGGAGACCTTCATGATCAATGGGTTGTTTTGGACCACACACACCGTATATCAGACTAGGCGACAATTGGAATACACCTTTATGACCCATTGTAAGTTGTAGAACTCTTCATAACACTTTCTAATCTTTGTTATCTAATGCTCTCTTACAGTGTCAGATCTATGGTCACTATAGCTTACACAGATATGTGCCACAAAGGTAATGTTGTAGTGCTGAAGTTCTTGAACACAATGCTAAAGGTTTGTAAGAAATAGGGTTTGGAGAATGTAAACTTTGCTGGTTTCATGTGGATGAGGCTAGAGCAATATGGATAGCCTTGTGCCAAGTATTCAATAACGAAGCAAAGATGAAAGGAAGGGAAAAAACTGTTTGTTTCACTTTATGTAATCATGCGTCAAGTGACAAAAAATGGATCGCAGAAGAACACTGCAAAGAACACATGAAACTTGCTCGTGCCTAACCTGCAGCACTGAATGAACAATCTAAAAAAGAACAACTAACAATTCTCGAGTCTTTTTAGGAAGGACGAGCGTCAAACATTTGTGCTTTGAAACATGGCTATCTTGGTGGATCAGGCATAAGAACCACATCTCCATGGTGGAACTGGGAGACATGACATAAGGACTCGAGAGCGTTCCAGCTACAAACAATGATGAAGTGATTCATGCGAGAGCAAGAAGAGCAAGATTGGCCAAAAGAGTACCACTGTTGGAGGCGACAATGTTAGACCTCACTGATACAGTTCTGCAGAGTGCGAAGGTGAAAGCGGCATTAGAAGGGAGGTATACAGGGTTAGGTCCTTTGAAGGAAACTCTGTTGAAACGAGTGTAACGCAAACTCTCAGAGGGAAAAAGTGTATCTCCATCAACAGTTATCAATCTGGTGGAAGACGAGGAACACTTGACCAGCCTGAAGTTCACGAGTACCACTAACGTTCGAGTGCAAATTGTCAGGAGAATAATCATAGGAACAGAACTTTGATGCTCGACATTCACACACAAATATGATGTAGAGTACACAGAGCGGGTGGTCCAAAAAACAGGAGAAAGAGGTTAAGGTTCAAAGAGGTTTTAGAGAGAGAGATTGCACAAACAGAGTGGGCCATCAGACGAATTGGAGCATCCAATAAGGTTAAGTGTTTGGGGATGAATCATGAAGGAACTGCTCTGTGTGGAAAACCAATTGGTTATCCAAGCAAAGTGCCAGCACCAGGATTCTACAGAAAACTGCCTTGGGAACGAGGAGTATGTACAACAGATGATGTGGTTCTGCCCAAGAGATTCAGGGTGTTTCACGCAGCCAAATGGCAAAATTCTTCAGTCAAGAATTCCAACACCACCAACGGTTTGGCCTGTGCTCAAGGAAACGAAGATGACAAGTGAGGAGGTTAGAGAACTACAGGATGCAGGCTTTGTTCTGGAAGGTTTACAGGGGACAACAGGAAGAGTAGGTGAGGGTCAGAAGGACAAAACACCATTGCCACCACGTGGAGCTAGATCTATAACAATTCCACCTTTCGAAGGACGCATGGTCCAGACTCCAACAAAAATGTCTAAGGAACAACAGAAGAATTTCCACAAGGCCAAGATGTTTTTAGGTCGAGTGAGAAATGTTAAAGTGATAATTAAAGAACGGAAGGAGGCTTTCATTGTGACGGTAGGAAATGACTTTGCAAAGGTGATTATTAGTACTTATCCTACATGCAATTATTCTATCTTTCAGAAGAGCAAAAGTTAGAGCCCATGTGTACACATGTACTTCGTTTACAGTCATGTGCTTGGATTGAACCCGGACGTCACATACTTTTTACAAAGGCGATCGCTCAGTGAGATGAAGGTCCACCATTTGCTGATGAATTACAGCAAAGTTCACGACCCACCAGTGCTACAAGGATAAATGGTATACATCAAAATGCTTTGTTTGAATAGTAACTTATTAAACTTTTTTATAAAGTATTCAAAAAAAATTCTAAAAATTTAAATAATTTATTTGTTGGTCAGCAAATATTAAGCCAGTCGGCATATTAAAAAAAACTTATATCAAAATATATTCTTGAAAATATTCTAAAATATGCTAGAATATACCTAGAATATCCGCAAATATACTAGAATATTCCAAAGCCTCCTGAGCCGGAGCCTCCTTTTCGCCGAGACCCTGCACGTGTAATTTATAAATTATGTGCAAATGATTCATTATTTAACTTCTTATACATATGTATATTTTATAAATATAAAATAACATGAAACCAAAATTACATTATATGAGAAAACAATTAAGAATGTATGATTCTTATTGTATATGTATTTAAATATGATGTCATGTAATGTATTAAAATTCTACTACATAAAGGAGTATTTATTACTAAAAATATATGCTTAATTTTACAAGAACTACAATACTATATATTTCATTATCTAAAAACTCATGCTTTATTATATGACTGACATATAATATATATTATATATATATATATAATTACATAGAGTTTTGAATGAGCTTGTTATTTGGAACATGAAAACTGATGCTAAAATAATTTAGAATATGCGAGGGATATGCTATGTTTATAACGAGGTTTAAGGAGGTTTAATGATTAAGCTTTCGTGTAGGGTTTCAGCAGAGGGGCGGCTAGAGAAAAGGGACTATGTCGCGGGATTTCTCGGGTTAATTTGAATTCTCAATATACCTAATTCATCGTCTTCACAAGATCGCCTTAGATTGTGGGATTCGTGGGTACAAATCGGGATTCTTAAAATTTTTCTTGGCTTTTGTTGGAATTGTAGGGATTTTCGGTGGATTTTCTCAATATGCAGCTGCTGAAGAAATTGCAGCAGCTAGATGCATATCCCAAGATCAATGAGGATTTCTACAGTCGCACGCTATCTGGGGGTGTTATTACTATCCTATCCTCCATATTCATGACTATTCTCTTCATCACAGAACTAAGTAAGTGTACATACACACGTATATTAATATATTGTTATGTATGTATGGTTTACATTATTCTTCCAGGCACGTCTGTGTCTTACGTATAATACATACAATAAATATAACAGTTTGATTTTTTTTAGAGCTGTACCTTCGTCCTGGAACTACAAGTGAGCTTCTAGTTGATACTTCACGTGGGGAGACTCTGCAAATAAATGTATGTATATGCAATAGATATACATATGGCATATATATATATGTGGAAATATATCGTCTCTAAACTTATAGTTAAACTGTGACAAAGTAGCTTGTTACGGATTATAGTAGTTTAGTTTATATGCATTAGTTATATATGTTGGGATAACATGTTCTGGTTCACATTCACATACATTCATACATTATTATTTATATAAGGAACGACATATAGATGCGACTGTTTTCACGAAAGGATGATGGTCCCAGTTTAATATTGTAGAGTTTATTATTCTGATTACGTATATATGTACTATCGACATACGATATGGATATACAACTTACTAGCTACGTATATGTTTACAAAGAGTACTAATCAAGCTGACCTGGCAGTTTGATATCACCTTTCCATCTCTAGCATGTTCTGTAATCAGTCTCGATGCTATGGATGTAAGTGGAGAGCAGCACTTGGACGTGGTAATCTCTCTCTCACACACACACACATGCGCACATATTTCATAATATATGTTTTCCTAATATATATTGTTCTGCAGAAACACAATATTTTCAAAAAGAGATTAGACCCTACAGGCAAAATCGTGAAGCCTCCTGTTCAAGAGGATATTGGCGGTCCTAAGGTAATTAATATACTTTTATATTATTCTAAAGTTCTTGTTTATCTATATTTATACAGATTGGAAAACCTCTTCAAAGACATGGTGGAAGACTAGAGCACAATGAGACATACTGTGGTTCATGCTTCGGTGCTGAACAGGTAAGCTTAAGCGAACATTCATATCATGTATAATATATCATAATTGTCCTGTATGACTTAATGCATAATGACATTTACGCACGTATATATATCTTTGCATTAATACTTACATATTGCAGTCAGACGAAGATTGTTGCAACAGCTGCGAGGAAGTTCGTGAGGCTTATAGAAAGAAAGGCTGGGCACTACACAATCCGGATTTGATTGATCAGGTGTTAAATGCTTTAATTTAGTAACTACAATTATATATATATATAATAATATATATATAATATATATATATATGGTTTTGTATAGATGTGTATGTATAAACCTTTTAATATGATCACACATCTAGCTAGTGACTATTGAAATATTATTATGGTTTATGCCATAGAATGGTTGCATGCATTATACGTGTGTGTACATGCTATACATTCATTTGCATATCAATGTCACAATCTTTCTATGAGTTATGTTTTGTTGTTATATTAAACACATTACATGAAATATCACATGTACCTCATGTAAGGTATATAAGTTATATTTTGGTATATCATATACATATATAATGGATACGAATCTTTCAAAGCATATACATTGGGATAGTTTGTAGTTATATGTGATGCAGCTCAATATGTACACACTATATAGTTACATCATTTGTGACTTACACATGTATTGTAACGCAGTGCAAGAGAGAAGGATGGCTAACTAAGATAAAGGAAGAAGAAGGTGAAGGATGTAATATATACGGGTCTTTGGAGGTGAACAAGGTTGCTGGAAATTTCCATTTTGCTCCTGGCAAGAGCTTTCAGCAATCACATATGCATGTCCACGATATTCAGGCCTTCCAAAAGGACAGCTTCAATGTAAGTTGTATATGTATGTATTAACAAAAATAAAATAGATGTGTATGTATTTATGGCGTGTGTGTGGTCCGTATATATACATTCATGAATGTACATTGAGTAGTATACATCATGTATACTTATATATTATTATATATATGTTACATAAATGCATGTATATTGCTGTGTGTGTGTGTGTGTGTGTGTGTGTGTGTGTTGTATACTACATCCACATGATGCATCATCACATATCCTTATCAAATAGTAATGCATATAATTGAACAATCTCAAGTATTATTATAACTCTCATAAATGTTATGCCAAATAACGCTTAATACTTCATATTGTTTAAAACTTTATGTGTGTCCATGCTCATTATTTTACAGCTTAGTCATTACATTAACGAGCTTAGTTTCGGAGCTCGTTTTCCAGGAGTTGTTAACCCTTTGGACAAGTAAGTCGTAATTGATATTAATATTAAAGCTATATATTAAATCTAATGTTAACATTTTAATAAGAACTCCTTTATGATTTTTGTGTACTTTTATACAGGGAAGAGCGTATCCAGAAATCGTCAAGTGCAATGTACCAATACTTCATTAAGGTATTTAAAAGTCAAGATATACCTAATTATAATAGTAAAACGTCTAAAAGCTTAGACTTCTTCAGATAATGGAGGACATGAAAATATATATACTATATTATATACATCCATACGCCTGATACACATACGAATTATTATTAATCTATGTTTCCAGGTAGTACCTACTGCATATACGGATATGACAGGCCACAAGATCGTGACAAACCAGGTATACAAGCAAACGCAAATAAATGTCGTATGTGTATACACATGTTTAATTGTTACGATTTAGAATACTTAGCATTATTAAATTCAATTGCAGTTTTCGGTGACTGATCATGCGAGACCTGTGGAGTTTGGATCTGCTCGATCGTTACCTGGTGTTTTTTTCTTCTATGAATTATCGCCAATCAAGGTACTAATCATACATGTGTGTTTGGCATTCTAGATTCACTATTCTTTTTAACGAGCTAACTAGCTGAATATATATTTTTAAGAGAGCTATGCTAAGTAAATGATATCAGGTTTTGTTCACTGAGAGGAAAACAAGCTTTCTTCACTTCCTGACCAACGTGTGTGCAATTATCGGAGGTAAGTCAATACATTGTGTATGTGTGTGTATATGTACAAGCAATATAATATCAGATATACATTATTATACATTATCTTTGATGTAACTTTGATATTATGCAGGAGTTTTCACTGTTTCTGGTATATTGACTCGTTTATATACCACGGGCATCGTGCTATAAAAAAAAATGGAAATTGGAAAATACATATGAAAACTTCACGGGGAAATGACAATTTTTTCTCACGACTTTACAAATATGCCGTGCACATTCTTAGAATCGAGTTGAAATATTTAATCCTGTCCGTTCATTTTAGGGTTATTGGAGCTTTGAAGTTAAACTTTTCTCAGTAACAGAGGTGGTTATCTACGAGGTTACTAGGTTTCCCTCGTAGCAAAACAGGGCACCTCTTGACAGGTGGTGGCCTCGTATAGTCCACATTGTACGTAGTATCCCGTAGAAAGGCTGTGGAGGGCCCACGTTCCGAACAGGCCCCGACCGTACGGGTTTCTTAACCCCCAGTTCTTGTACCCACATTGTACGTAGTCTCGTCCACGAAGGGTGCCCCAGTTTGTCCCAATGAACACCTGTCCATTAAACAGTCTCCTCTCTCTTAACATTGCGCGCGGGCACAACACACACACACACACACACACGTACCCATGTTTTTGAGGTGGGCAGCGTTTAGGGAGCGGCTTCAAGGGATTATAATCAACCCCGTAAGTAGTCTGGTCATAGAAGGGACCGCTTTCAATCTTGTGGTGCTTCTCCACTCGTCTCGCAGGCTTCTGTTCCTTAGATTTGTCCCAGTAATCCACCTTGTATGTTGTATCATCCACAAATGGCCCTAAATCATATGTGTTTATTTCATGTATAAACACACGCACACGCACACACCTGTGTCTTGTTTGCGTGCAGGGGGTTTCATAAGCGCACGTTTAGGCATGGTTTTCTTAGCGTAATCAATGTTATAAGTGGTTTCATCCTGGAAGGGGCCATCGTCTCTCTTTACTGCAGGGGGTCTGTGGGGAGCCCTCTTGCCGAGGGGCCACTCTGGGTAACGCTCCCCATACTCAGACAGCATTTTCGGGTCGTAGTGTGCCGTGTCCCTCGAGGGACATCTATGTAGCCCGCATGTGCATACCACGCACATACATTCATTTTTCCCTGACTACATACACCATGCTCTTAAGTTAATGCACGAGAGAGAGAGATGTATGAACATATGCATCCTCACATATACGTTGTATCTCATGTGTATTGTTAAGCCATAGAAGACTAATACTCAATAGAGAGATATTATATTCATGTATGTGAACATATGTATGCGAATATTCACCTTGCTGGAGGACGCTATGGCCTTGGGCTCCTCCCGGAAGGTAGCCATCTTCGTCACTCAATTGAACAAGAGCAAAAATTAGGGTTTATCATCGTACCGACGCGTCGTTTGAAATTGTGCCACGTGAGATGACCGTTTCAATTCTAGACCTTAATACGTTTATACGTGCGTTACATCTTACACCATTCATTAAACTACTGCTTAAGAACACGTAAACTATACCATAAATTAATACTTAATATTATAAGCAGCATATTAACAAAATAATCTCAAGCTGCATAACCTTCTCAATCTCTCCAATCTAAGGTAACACGAAGCTAAATGGGCGACCATGTTTGCACACCTTGACGCATATACAGAATTATCCAATATCCTTTTTAATTTTCTTTTAAAACAAAAATAAAAATTAATTAATTTATAAATACTAGTTTTAATTTTATTAGAGAAATTTTTGAAGAGCCATGCTAAATCTATCAAATTTAATAAAACTAATTTCTAAAAATAATTTATCAATCGTGTAAATTCTTTAACAATGAATTTAAGAAATTTAAATCTATTATAAATATTTATTATTTAGATATATAAATTAACTTTAAAGGTTAGACAGTGTTTCTTGAGTTGGATATCAGAATTATATTAAGTACAATGTCAAATAAGTGGGTTTAAATTAAGATGATAATCTCCCTTCTCGATAGTTATGGTTTAAAATTTCTAGTGTACGGTCTAATATCTAATTAAAGAACATGAAGTTTTATATTTCACGTGTTAAGATATTTATACTATAAACTTTGAAAATATTTATGACTATCTTTGAGATTAATTATAAATGACAATATATAGTATAAGATTTAATAAATATTAAGACATGAGCATTCAATATTGCAATTCAATTATAACCACATGGAGTGGCTTTACTCGTAAAATATAAAAACTCAAAAGGAATTTAAGTTTGACACTTTTGTAAGGTAATACTTTAGTGTTGTAACTTGAAATACATTTTCAAATTAGTTGAGACATGGAAAAAAAATTTTAATACATTATTTAAAGAGCGGTACTTTATGGGATTGTTAGGTGTTTAGAATGAATAATGTATCTTAGTTTGACATATTAAACTAAATATCTTATTTATATTTGGGGAGTTTAATTGATTTACTAGATATAATTAAAACATGAAGTTAGTCTGAGGCTTCGATGTCATGATAATATTAGTGTGAAAGTTGAAATTTTAATAAATAAGTTAAATGAATCAAATGTTAATTCTTAGTCCCTGAACAGTTTCTCAAAATATTGAAAGTAATATATATATTTCCATTTCACAATTAAAATTCAGTCCATATTAATTAAATTTATATTTATAATACAGTTTTTGCATTTTAATAAATTGATATGATTAAAAATCATATTCACTAAATGTACCAACTCAAGAATTAAAGGTTAGGCGATCATTATCAATTCAAATGTATTAATATCAAAAGTGCAACTATTTATAAAATAAAGATTAGTTTAAAGATGCTTATTAAACACTAATTATTTAAATTAGTAGAGTCTCTTTATAATAAAGAACCCCATCTCATATTGCAAAATGCCTACTTAAGTGTATTTATTTGTCTTTCCATCTCTATTGGAATGTCATCATTTCTTCATATTTGATGAATATACTTCCTCTATGCTATCATGTCTAAGGCCTTCTTAACAAACTTATCTTGAGGATATGCCATCACAAATTCATCTACTAGTGTTGACATTGGTACCAACATAATACGAAAATAACCTTTCCTACTAAGTGCATTAGGTATCACATTATCTTTTTCCGCTTCATGTCTAATTTCAAGCTAAAATCGAATTAACTTCTGCTACCATCTAGCATATTTTAGTGATAGCCTTGGTTATGTTTTAAAGTATCTTAGAGTTACACTATATGTTTAAATCATAATGTCATGATTTGGAAGATAATGGCACCAATACGCTAAATAGCATACATTTCTTTTTTGTTAGTAGGCCATCGAATTTGTGTTGCATCCGATTTCTTCAAGAAAAAGAACACTTAATATTCTTCTTGTTGCAATACATCACCAATTACAAAGTTAAATGCATCACATTCTACCTCAAATGAATCTTTAAAAATTGGTGACTAAACACAAGCTCAGAAAAGATAGTTTTTTAAAGTTTAACAAAGGCCCGTTGGCACTCTGGAGTCTAGTGCCACAGAATGTTCTTCATGAGATCTGTCAATGGCATTGTTATTTCCAACTAATCTTTTATGAATCTATGGTAATACCCTATCAAATTAAGAAATGATCTGACTTCATGCACCTCTTTCAAAATCAACCTCTCAGTAATAACTTAAACTTTTTATAAATCCATGACAACTTTCCCACATGAAATCAAGTGTCCCAAGAAATTAATCTTGGTTTGATTAAATGCGCACTTGCTTTCCTTATCATATAACTTGTTTTTTCTCAATCTTTGAAATACCTTTTCCAAGTATTTTATATGTTCCTCATTTGTTAAATTGAAGACCAAAATGTCATCAATATACACCATTATTAAATATATCATTTATCATTGTGCAAAAAGTTGTTAAAGCATTACATAATTTGAATGGCATGATTAGAAACTCGAATGATCCATAATGCATTCAAAAAGCTATTTTCTTAATGTCATCCTTTATTACCCAAATCTAATGATACTCATATTTCAAATCTATTCTCAAAAAATACTTCGTTTTTGATAACTTATCAAATAAGTCATCCACTCACGAAAAAGGATACTTATTTTTTATGGTTATTGACTAATTAATTTATTTAGTTGTCTCTCCAATTTACTAATTCTTAAGGATTTAATTGATAAGGGGCTTTCATTAAAGGAGAAGAACCTGGTAGAATTTTTATTTTGTGATCCACACCTCGATATAGAGGTAGTTTGGATGGTAAGTCTTCTGTCAACATGTCCTTAAACATGTTTAAGACTTTCAAAATGGGATTGAGAATAGGTTCCTAACCATCTCTTATTAACTTCACCAATATCTAAAACCATTGTAAGAAATACACGTTCTCAATATCAACTGCCTTATGCAATTGTGTCAAGGTAAGAAACATATGATTCGAATCCTGGTTGGCTAGCATTTTCATCTTGAACGTCATTTTCTTGTCACCCTTCTTTGTTTTGAGTATAATTTGATTGTCACATGATCCCTTCATCTCGACTACATGCTTATAGAACTAATCCATGCCCACAACACAAAGTCAAACCCTATCATATTCAAGACAATTAGATTTAGCTTAGCCTTCCAACCTTGATTGTACAAGAATTACCCTTACTATATCGTTAACATTTTGAGAACCTTTTCTAAAATGATTTTTATTTCATTCATTTCATTAAATTTAATTTAATCAACAAGCTAGACTTATCAATATGAAATTGTATGTTGCTCATGTGTTGATCATTATTTGGACTTGGTTCCCTCATAATTTTCATGTTAAATATAGCAAAGGGTCAATTTTATTTTGAATAAAAAATAAGATAGTTGTGTTTAACATAACAATACCTCTTCTGATTTTTCTTTTGGACCTTTGAGCATCTTAGGTTTGGCACCTTCACCTTCATCTTTGGTCATAGCCCTGAATGATCCAAGTGTTGTGATGATGTCTAACATTTTTTAACAAAATGACCAAACTTATTACAATTATAACATTTTAGAGCTCCGCATGTGAATTGCAAAGGAGCAAACTTTGGGTCAGGCCCTTTGTCAGAGTTTTAACCCAAAGGGCCAACACGTGGCAACACGACGTGGCTGCCAGGTGGCCATTCGGCGTCATCACCCTGTGTGAGCAACGCTAAGTTCCCCAGAACAACCCCAACGACCCCTAGGGTTAGACTCTAATGCCCAAGTGGACAAGAGACTTAGGGTTTAGCCTAAGTCTCCCTAGAATGTCTGCCCCCAGAACCCTTGAGGGATAACCCTAGTTGACTTAGGGTTTAGCCTAAGTCTCCCTAGAGTGTCTACCCCAAAACCCTTGAGGGATAACCCTAGTTGACTTAGGGTCTTGCCCTAGAAGACCTAGACAGGCTCATGCCCTAACCCCCATCAAGGAGACGTGTGTTCCACACATACCCCGTGACAGAGCTAAGGCATTGTCACTTACCCCTTGAGGAATCACCCTCATCCGGGAGTACAACCCCTTTAGGGCGACAAGGGGTACCCTGAACCACGACTAACCCCTAAGGGTTTGAGTGGCCAAGTTACACCTAGACTAGGGCTAGTACTTAGTGAGGACACGAGTGTGCGCCGTAGGCGAACGACGTTCTGCTAAGCAAACTCCCTAAGGCTAGGTTTGGGATAACCCTAAGCACATGACCTTGCGAGTGCCTTACGAAAGGGCTTCTGCTAATGAGCTTAGGTTGTTCAACCCCTGGATTCCAAGGAGAACACTCCCCTAGCCAAGTGTGCCAAAGCACACCTAGTTACGAGACCTAACCTCCCTCGAGCGGATGCCCAAGGCTTAGCACCCTAGTGCAAGCACAAGCATGCCTGTTTGCTAGAGTATCCAACCCTTAGCGACAAGCCCATGACATAACCCCAAAGGGCGTGCCTCGGGCGTTGTACCATGTGACGTTTAGCCCAGTGTCACATCCCCATGTGACACTGCCTTCCAAGATGTGGGCTATCATGCCATAGCCCTTAGATTCAAGAGTTGCACCAAGTACCACAAACGTGGTTCCTAAATGCCAACTCTAGAACCCCTCAATGAACCCTCAGGAACCAGGTAACGTGAACCTGTCAAACAAGATCCCACGCCCACAGTTGGACAAGGACACGGATGTGCCTTGCTTGGCCGTGAGTGCTACACCTAGCTTGACGTGGAGGAGGAGGCTGGAGACAAGCCTCAACCTCTGCCTCTTGGAACGTGCATCCCGACAAGACCTCCCAGGCATGGATTCGCCAACGTTAAGGGTAAGCTACCCCGAAGGTGGGACGTACCCCTGGCATCTGGAAGTTAGGGCGGCACAACAGAGGGTTGTACCTTAACGACACAAGCTGAAGCTTGCACCGGCAGAAGAGCAACGAACTCATTCATGAACCCAGGAGCTCTCCTACGTATACTCTACCTTATTTATGTGACGGAGCCCCCCCCCCTCTTTTCCTGTTTGTATTAGTGGGCTGGCACTGAATTCTAGCCCCTTAGATAAATTAGCAATATGAGCCTATAACTCACCCTTACTCCTACCCCTAAACCCTACCCAAGGGGGTGGGGGTTTTAGGGCGTGGGTTAGGGCAACCCTAGGGTTAGGTCAACCCTAGGGGTGTTCCTAACCCTACTTATCACACGAACTCATCTGCAAGGACCAATCAGCCTATTCGGGACGTCAAAATTGGGGGTGGGTTTTCTAGAAGGTAAGTGCTACCTTCGCTTAGAGTTTCTCGCGATATCTAAAGATAGCCGGCCGAACTACCCTTAAACACCTAAGTGCACTAAGCGGGGCTGTTTCTCACTACATCTAGGGTCCATCAACATAGTACAGTAGGTAACAACAGTCAACGTCCAAAGTAAAGGGTCGAGTCATAGTAAAAACTATGACACACTCCCCGCCTTTGAAAATGTCAACGTCCTCGTTGACGTCCAACTCCAAGACTAGATAATGTTAGAAAAAACTAACCAAAACTAACATATCACTCTATGCGGAGTTAGCCAAAAGTTCACATAAGTTTTATTACCCCCCTTGCATTACGCGAAACCAAGTACTTCAGAACCGTCGTTCACTGAGTCGTAAACCCAGCTGCCGGAGGCACCACCTGCGACATGAAGTCACCTGGAGACCTTTTGCACGTCTGCAAAGTCTGTCACCCGACGCACACAACACTGGTTAATTTCTTTACTTAACTAGAATTTATATTGGAGGCCTCTAGTTAGTGTTGTTGCCGGCCCCTTGGTTAACAAGAAATAAAGACTTGCTTTATTCCTTAATATTAAACTGTTGATGACCTCTGTCATCTAGGCACAACAAGCACTTCTCAAATGCTTGACCAAACACCTCGCTTTTCTTTGATTTTCCAATGGTCCCACATGTTACATATTATAGCTTATATCTCTGCATCCCTCGGTGCTTCTCATTACCCCTTTTCATAAGGGTCTGCTACTATACCTATCTCTCATTAGTATATAGCTACGCAGACTAAGTATGAGACTTTTATCGGAATCAAGCTCTTTTCCGATACAAGAGTACAATTCGTAAAACCCTGTTCTGTAAACATGTCAATCTGGCCAGAGGCGATCACAGAGGCGCATGGCTGTACACATGTATACAACAAGGTCTTGCCAACTGCCATTCGTCTTTCACAACCAACTTTGTACTCTTTCATAACACCGACCAGTTCAGGGACCAGATAAGCTAACATACCTTTCTTATAAACTATGTGGAAACCAGGAAATTCAACCCATCTCTAGTGCCTCAATCACAACTTTGATAACATGTCTCTTAATTGTCCTCATTGTACTCATTCCCAAAGAGCACATCGTACTAGATGCCGTTCAATACTTCCTAACTCCTTATCGTACTAAGTTCAAAATACGAATTTTAGAACTTAGTTTCCACGATAAGAGTCTCTGAATCGAATACTGCACGCCTCCATAACATTATATTTATTTCCAACTCTTAAACTGATTTCGTAAATGTTTTCAACATATACCGAAGTATAGCATTTCACTAATTGAAGCAACTAGTGTTTTTGATAAACATCTTTTAAAACTAATCCTTATTTATAAATAGTTGCAATTTCGATATTGATACTCGAATGGATAATGATCGTTTTAACGTTCAAATCCTAAGCTTATAACTAGTTATACTAGTAGATATAAACTTACAATCATATCAATTTATCGAAATGCTACAACTATAATATAGATATGGTTTAGTTTACATGAACCGAACTTCAATTTTGAGACGGAAATATAATGTTAACAGTATTTCGAGGAACTTTGTTCAGAGACTAAGAGGAATCATGAACTAGTGTCTGGTTCATCTAATGATTTAGTAAGATATAACCTCCACATAAATGTTATAACACTGAAGTGTTATATCAACTTCATGTTTTGTCATACTTATATTCAATAGATCTCCCCAAACATGAATAAATATCTAGTTCAGTATTGAACTAAGATACATTATTCATCTAGACACCTAGCAATCCAGAAAGTCACATTGCCCCTCAAGCAATGTATTGAGAAATGTCTCATTTCTCAACTAACTTGAAAACACAGTTTCAAGTTATAACACTAAGGTAGTGCCTTACCAAAGTGTCAACTCAAATCCTTGAGTCTTTATATTTATGATTATGGCCACCTCATGTGATCATAACCAAGTTTAATTGAGCGCTCCAAACTCAATATTGAAGAGATACATATATACTTTGACAAGTCATTTATAATCAATCTTAAAAGATTGTCACAAATTCTGCCAAAGTTTAAAATATAAATATCTCAACAGATGAGGTGATAGGAAACCTCATATTCTCGAACCGGATATTGGACGAACCTTGAACTACAATCATCAAGAAGGGACACCATCTTCTTGAGCTAATCCCGCTACACAATATCATACTATTGAACCAACTCAAGGAACACATCCCAAGGAATACAATCAAACCTTGAGTCAAGAATAGTTCTATTTTTCAATATTCCGAAAGATTGAAGATACATACTTTATTTGTTCTTTAAGTGCCCACATTTTCGACCATGATGCAGAGTCAAGAAACCGTCTTTTGAATAATCGTATTCGACTCTAAAATAAATTGATATTGAAAATCAATATCAACTTTCAATTCTCATCGAACACCGACTTCTGAGGAGGTACATGCACTTAAACCTCCAAAATGTATATCGACTAACTTCCGACTCATTTGACACCACCACACATAACTTATTAAACTTAGCAAGTTTCCTTACTTAGTCAATAAGCAGAGTGGAGAATCCCAAATCATGCTCTTCTTAACAAGGAATCACCCTTGTTCAAGAGCTTATCCCACATTGCAAACAACGTTACAGATTTCAAGATTAAAGAGTTAACAATGAAAATGCACAAGTGTGCGCCGAACGCCTTCACTATGCAAGTCCTTCATTACTCAGTAAACTGAAAATGTAAACGTATGTTTCCAACATTACTCTTTCTGATAGATCATGCCATCTATCCCAAAACCGATATTGGTAAGATAACGAAATTCTCTAGCTATTATCCGAAGTTCTCTCATGATCTCTTATGAGACAACTTCATAATCAAGTTAGTCGAGCTAGCTAACTTGAATACAGAGTGCGCGCTTACAACTAACTAAGGTTTCAAGTTGTACTAAGTTCAAATTAGGTGACTTGAACTTAGTAAACTATTCACCTAATGTTACTTGCAGCTAGCGTCATCAAAATATTCGAACATCAGACAATACTTTGACTACATTGGATCTTCAAACCCATTGCTTAACATATTTATCATATGTCAATATTTGACATTCCATTGTATTATAAGTTCATCACTAGTCTGCTTCTAGAGTTACACTCTCGGAACATGCACTATAATAAGAGCTTATTTTACACTTTATGTCAAAATGTAGTGTTCATTCTTATGTTTGAATATGCCCCTTCTCCCGAAGTCAAAGATGCACTTGAACATAAGTCTTTCCCCGTTTGAACACTACAGTTGGATCCGATATTGAATCTTGACATAAGCCAAAACTCAAAGGACATTGTCTTTTCCAAATCATGTGTTATCCCAAATTCAAACACCTTAAAGAAAAAGAAAAATTTTCAATAATGGGTAAGCTTAGCATATCACATGATCCACTTCACAAGACTTAGTTTGTAAGCCAGAACAAACTAACACACCATGTCTTGTGGAAACATATGGTAAAGTAACCTGGAAAAAAGTAACCTGGCATGCAACTTGGAAGTTGCCTTCCGAGTGCACCTTCGACATTGGAGTCCATAACCCACACCCACTTATTAAGTAGATGTTTTGAAGAGTTATAGATCTCAGGACCAACTCTCCGCAGAATTCAGACGTTAGCCGAAAGTGATAGAGTACTTCAAAATTTAGAACTAACTAAACCCTAAAATACACTACACTTTAGGTAGTCCTACTGACCGCAGAGAATAGGCTCCGATACCAATTGTCAGAGTTTTAACCCAAAGGGCCAACACGTGGCAACACGTGGCTGCCAGGTGGCCATTCGGCGTCATCACCCTGTGTGAGCAACGCTAAGTTCCCAGAACAACCCC
This sequence comes from Selaginella tamariscina, assembly GCA_003024785.1. NCBI lineage: Eukaryota > Viridiplantae > Streptophyta > Lycopodiopsida > Selaginellales > Selaginellaceae > Selaginella > Selaginella tamariscina. The sequence goes on from PUQB01000014.1 coordinate 198,467, forward strand.
AACGACCCCTAGGGTTAGACTCTAATGCCCAAGTGGACAAGAGACTTAGGGTTTAGCCTAAGTCTCCCTAGAATGTCTGCCCCCAGAACCCTTGAGGGATAACCCTAGTTGACTTAGGGTTTAGCCTAAGTCTCCCTAGAGTGTCTACCCCAAAACCCTTGAGGGATAACCCTAGTTGACTTAGGGTCTTGCCCTAGAAGACCTAGACAGGCTCATGCCCTAACCCCCATCAAGGAGACGTGTGTTCCACACATACCCCGTGACAGAGCTAAGGCATTGTCACTTACCCCTTGAGGAATCACCCTCATCCGGGAGTACAACCCCTTTAGGGCGACAAGGGGTACCCTGAACCACGACTAACCCCTAAGGGTTTGAGTGGCCAAGTTACACCCTAGACCTAGGGCTAGTACTTAGTGAGGACACGAGTGTGCGCCGTAGGCGAAACGAGTGTTCTGCTAAGCAAACTCCCTAAGGCTAGGTTTGGGATAACCCTAAGCACATGACCTTGCGAGTGCCTTACGAAAGGGCTTCTGCTAATGAGCTTAGGTTGTTCAACCCTGGATTCCAAGGAGAACACTCCCCTAGCCAAGTGTGCCAAAGCACACCTAGTTACGAGACCTAACCTCCCTCGAGCGGATGCCCAAGGCTTAGCACCCTAGTGCAAGCACAAGCATGCCTGTTTGCTAGAGTATCCAACCCCTTAGCGACAAGCCCATGACATAACCCCAAAGGGCGTGCCTCGGGCGTTGTACCATGTGACGTTTAGCCCAGTGTCACATCCCATGTGACACTGCCTTCCAAGATGTGGGCTATCATGCCATAGCCCTTAGATTCAAGAGTTGCACCAAGTACCACAAACGTGGTTCCTAAATGCCAACTCTAGAACCCCTCAATGAACCCTCAGGAACCAGGTAACGTGAACCTGTCAAACAAGATCCCACGCCCACAGTTGGACAAGGACACGGATGTGCCTTGCTTGGCCGTGAGTGCTACACCTAGCTTGACGTGGAGGAGGAGGCTGGAGACAAGCCTCAACCTCTGCCTCTTGGAACGTGCATCCCGACAAGACCTCCCAGGCATGGATTCGCCAACGTTAAGGGTAAGCTACCCCGAAGGTGGGACGTACCCCTGGCATCTGGAAGTTAGGGCGGCACAACAGAGGGTTGTACCTTAACGACACAAGCTGAAGCTTGCACCGGCAGAAGAGCAACGAACTCATTCATGAACCCAGGAGCTCTCCTACGTATACTCTACCTTATTTATGTGACGGAGCCCCCCCCCCTCTTTTCCTGTTTGTATTAGTGGGCTGGCACTGAATTCTAGCCCCTTAGATAAATTAGCAATATGAGCCTATAACTCACCCTTACTCCTACCCCTAAACCCTACCCAAGGGGGTGGGGTTTTAGGGCGTGGGTTAGGGCAACCCTAGGGTTAGGTCAACCCTAGGGGTGTTCCTAACCCTACTTATCACGCCGAACTCATCTGCAAGGACCAATCAGCCTATTCGGGACGTCAAAATTGGGGGTGGGTTTTCTAGAAGGTAAGTACTACCTTCGCTTAGAGTTTCTCGCGATATCTAAAGATAGCCGGCCGAACTACCCTTAAACACCTAAGTGCACTAAGCGGGGCTGTTTCTCACTACATCTAGGGATCAACATAGTACAGTAGGTAACAACAGTCAACGTCCAAAGTAAAGGGTCGAGTCATAGTAAAAACTATGACACCCTTGGCTTGTTGAGGTGATGGTAAAGTTAATGGTTTTTGAGATCCAATGGGTCTTGTTGACGTGTTTGGAAACTTTGAACTATTGACAAAGGGACTTGCACTTGAATTGATGGTGACTGAGTTTATCACTAATCAAACCTTCTCCACCTAGACATTGGAGGATAACTCCATGGTTTAGTTTTTGGTTCATCGCCTTTATTGTAGAAGTCTTTCAACGACATGTCATAAATAACCTTTTGAATTGTATTATGACATTCTCGATAGCTTGTTAGTTTGTACCTTAGGATCTCCCTTTGAATATTATCATTCAAGTTAGCCATGAAACAGCTTTGAGCTTCATCATCACTCATGTTTGAGACCAAACACCGTACATTTTCAAATTAATAAACATAATCCATCGGGCTTCCCCAAAGTCCTTGTTTACAAGTTGCCAAATCAGTATGCAATTGTAATCCAAGATTATTTAACATATATTGCTTTTTGATCTTCTAATTCATGCGTCTCCAACTATTTCAATATCCTCATTCACCTTCAACAATTTGCCACCAAGTTTTAACTTATCTTTTGAGAAACTACTTGGCACACGCAACCTTTTCTGCCTTTCTCACGAAAACAGCCTTGAAATAACTTTCCATATCAAATCATCTAGAACTTTGTAATTTTTTGAACCCATAAAATTTGAAGGCTTGACTGGCTTAAACTTATTAGGACCACTACCATCCACATTTGTCGAAGAATCTGATTTAAAAAAACTTAACTTTGAATCATATTTTTTTTCTTTTTCCATGTATTCGGTTGTGGAACATCTGGTATACAGCAACTGCTAAAATTTGAACACAATATTATTGATTCGATCATTTAACTTTAAGGGCATCCATCATTATTTCTTGCCAACTAGGTTGCGGTTTAGCACTTGGGGTCGAGATGGGTTAGTTTCATCCATCTCCTCATTTTGAACATTTGCAACAACCCTCTCTACCTCAAGCTCTAATTGTTTTTTCTTGCTCATCTTGAACCCTAACTTCAACACTTGGAAAATATGCTTGGAATATCCCAATACAATGTTGGTAACACCCTGCACAGGTTGTACACCCACACATCAGCTTAAACTAGTTCAAGACATTTGTACAAACCTAAAATCTCATGTCAGCTCGTTGAGTAAGTGTTCTTTGAATATTGATAACTCACAAAATCAAACTCCCTACACAAAATACAAACATATCAATCGGGTAATTCAAAAATTTAGGGTTATTGAAACACTAAAGCACCCTATGACATTAGGCAGTTGTACTGACCGTAGAGAACTTGCTCCGATACCAATTATTAAAGTTTTTACTTGGTGCCATGAGTGCAACTTGCCAGTTGCCAACCTTAGAAACCCTCTCTAGAAATTTCACAAAATTTAGTAAAGTAACCGTTGTTAGGAACTTGTTTTTTAGGAACTCACATCTTCAGTTGGCCAAGTTCATGATCAATGCTCACCTCGTGAGTCAGGATGTGTGGGCTAACCGAGCTACAAATATCATTCCTAATTTGGCATGGATGAGGCGGTTGGAACAAAGCCTCAACCACTATTCTTGCCAAGCTTATGAACAAATTATCGGACAAGAGGAGTTAACTAACTCCTTAGACGCAATATACCTGGTCACAAGGGCGTAATCCTGCCAACGTTAAAGGTAGTTTAACCCAAAGGTAGGACATAACCTTATCATTTGGAAGTTGAGGTGGCACAACAGAGGTTGTGCCTTGACGACATAAGCTTAACTTACAACTTGCACCAGTATAAGAATAATAAACTCTTTAAGAAATTTTATATATACACTACCTTATTTATGTGACAGAGCCCACCCACCCTCCCGTTTGTGTAAGTGGAATGGCATGGAATGTCAACCCAATGATAAGGAGAAGACATAACTTAACCCTAAATCTAAACTTAACCCCCATGGGGAACATCAAATTGGGGAGAGTTTTTTAAATGGAAGTACTAGTTTCACCTAGAGTTTTTTGTAAATACCTAACGACACTTAGTCGAACCATAACTAGATACCCAAGTGCACTATACGGGCTTATTTCTTTTACACCTAGGGTTTGTCAACATAACTCAGTAGGTAACAATAGTCAACTCCAAAGTAAAAAAGTAAAGATCATAGCAAAAAAATTATGACACATCTAGTATGTTGTGCTCTTTAGGGAATGAGTACAATATGAATGTGTCAAGTTGAGACACATAATATTTAAAGATTGCCAATTGAAGCATTAGACATAAGTTGCAATTTTCCACATCCATTATGCAAATTGTTCCAAAGGATGTGAAGCATATAAGAAAATATTTTCCTACATTCGCTTCTTGAACTAACTAATGAGGGATAGTGTATGGCATTTGATATTGAAAGACGACCTAATTTTGTTCCCCATAGGATAAAGCTTTTGGTAACATTGTGAAAAAACCAATTATATACATGTGTAGCTATGCGGCTCTATGATCGCATTTGAACATATTGACATGTCGATATGAGTTAGTTAATGGAAGAAAACCTAGTGGTTCTCATATAAGTCTCACACCTTGTTTAATGAATATCGCATTTAAATAAAATCAATAAATTAATTCTTACTCTCTTTTGAAGGGTTACAATTGGGGCTATAAATATTAATGATTAACTTATTATACAATTTAAGTGTTTTATAATAATTTAGAATCTAGTTCAATGTTCACATTGAGAGTGTATTGCACTTGACAAAGACTTATAAAAGATAAATGTGACTGGATAGTGCGTTTGTTAGTTTGTCTAAACTATTTAGATTTGCATTATTATGCCTATCAAACCTTAATAATTACTTTATAATATAATAATTTGTTCACCGTGGAAATCAAATGTAGAACTTCAGTAATGTCTTATTTAGTCTCTTTTAAATTACCGTGACCATTTCCATTTAAGCCAACGAGACTAATTAATATTTACGAGAGCCTTAAACACTTTAAGTTTTTTATTTCCCATATCCCATAATTTTTTTACTCTAAAACCATAATAAAAAGGACATAAATCTAAAATTTAAGACTAATAAGTTATTACTAAAGGAATTTCTATTTGAATATGCAAGACTACAATTATGACTTTAGTAAAATAACTAGAACACAACAAAAGTTAATGTTACAATCAAATTGATTTAATATAAAACTATAGAACCATGGCAACCCAAGCAAAACTATCATAATGTACAACAACATGTTGGTCATAATACTAGTATTGCATGTATATGACATATTTTATATGAGTTTTATTATATATGCAGGGAAGTCTAATGTTTTAGCTTTGAATATATATATATATATATATACACACACACACAAGTTAGGCGGATGGAATATGCAACGATCATTGCCATTGCTCGTGTGTGTGTGACCACATGTAAGTAGTATGTACATTAGGAGATCTATATATTATATAATAAAAACCATGCATGTATGAAGTTTATATCATAACTATATGCATTGCAATACATTATATTATTGATTCATTATCCCATCACACATGATGTATTCTTTTATATGTGATATGTGTATTTTTATATGTGTTTGTATATGCATCACATGCATACTCATATACAACCAAATAGCCATTCTAATACTTTATTACTTACTAATATATATATAAAGGTGTGTATAAACATCATCAACAATTAATATGGTATATTTGAGAGAGGCGTGAGAGTGAATACTAAAATACAATTTGTCCTAGGTCTGTCTCATACATGGCATTTATACGAAGTGTCCATGCCAAAGATTAGTGTGCTAATTTAACCATGCCCTAATTAGCTAGGCGTGGGCATCTACTTTGGATGCATGGTGCCAAGTAAATCCTAGTGCCATGTGGTGCCTACGTGGTGTAGATACCCAAGAGTCTCTATGGCATATATACCATGTGTCATAGTTCTAACCTGGGTAAAAATTGTGGGATATGTGGGCAAAAAGACTTAAGCGTAACTGAGTCATCATGACTAGGGGCCCTCTCATAAACACCAATTGGCCCTTTGCCTAGTTGACATAAGGGGAGAGGGAAAGGTTGTGACACCATGGAACCTTACATCACCCCCTCTCAAGACTCGACATTTGCCTATCAAGGTTGCTCTCCTCCCTGGATGAATGTCCACTGGTGGAACAAAAGTAGTTGAAACACATGTTGAGACTCTTGAACGCCATCACAATGCCTCAAGCAATACACTTGCATCTCCAACTATTCTTTCAACACTCTGTGGCCTAAGCCATTGTGGTTGAAGCCCTATTGCGTGTGTTTGATCCCCTAGCCTCAAAAATTTGACAAGAACTAAATATCTCACTTGATATTGAGGTGGTGTTTGATGTTGTTGATTGTAAGTCTATCGTTGATACTCTTGCACTCGGGTTAACTATTCTCTGCCTTGAGCATAATATAGGAAGGACTTAGTTTAAATGCTCCTACCACATACACCCATCCATATATCGTGCCTCTTGAGGAGTGATGCCAACCGCCGACGACAACACAAGTTCATGACCATACAAAGCTTTGAATAGGGAAATCCTAATTGATTTGTGAGGGGCTGAAACATAAGCGAATTGGAGATAGGGAAACCTATCCCAATCCGTATGGTTATGCCTTATGTACTTGGTGAGCATGTCTTTGAAAGTTTTGTTTAACTATTCCACCAAACCATCAGTCTCAGAATGATAAGATAAGGCAAAGGATTGTCGGATTTGCAACCATCACATCAACAAAGCTATTGCTTCCACTGTTGGACCCAGTCTTTAATTTGATAAAATTTGCTTGGAGCACCCATGCCTCAACACCATTAAAACTAACAAGAACTTGATGATAGAAGTTGTTGTAGCGTCCGGCAAAGCATACACTTCTACCCACCGAATCAAGTAATCATAGCACATGATGATGTATCAATTACCAAACTGCAGCACAAGAAACGACCCCATGATGTCATAAGCTACCAATTTGAAGGGGCAAGAAACTTGAATTGGCTCCAAGGCGATAGCATGAGGAAGTGTAAACACATTATGCCGCTAACACTCTAGACATGTACAAATGTACTCATGTAGGTCTTGCCACAATCGAGGCCAATATAAGTGTTGCCGAATCCTCTCAAGGCATTGTTGGAATCCCATGCGTCCAAACATCAAGTTGTTAAGAAAGAACCACCACACGACACTCAAAACCCTCTCCAACAAACACAAACATGTCATTCATCAATTTGAATGACCGTGCATATGTACAAAAGTTAAATTCCTTACAAGGTACATCATTGCTCAAGACTTCACGAAACCTCCTGATCCACAACTCCGCCTTCTTGGCCTTCACGATGTCTTCCTACCCATGAAGGACGTGATCGAGGAGGGTGTTCGACAACAACACCACATGTGCCAAGGAGCTAGGGATAATGCATCCATGTCTACCATGCTAGATCCTGACTGATGAACAACCTAAAATCGATACCCTTGTAGAATCAAACCCAACATGCAAGCCGTCTTATCGCATTTCTCCTCTTCATGATTGAGTTGACTGTAGCATGATCAGTTTCCAACAACATGCTGGAGCCATGTAAATACACATAGAACTTTTGGAAGGTTCATATGACTACCAAGCATTTCTTCTTTATGGTGGAATAGTTTTTTTCTGCATCACTAATGCTTCGGCTTGCATAAACGATTAGGTACCGCTGTCCATTAGGTGTCTCTTGCATTAAATCTACTCCCAACCCCACATATGAAGCATCAGTTTGAAGAATGGATAATTTGTCGAAGTTTGGATACCGCAACACAGGTGGAGATCCCAACAGCGCCTTAACGTCCTTTAACACTTCCGAGACTACAGGAACCAAACTCCTTATTCAACAATCCTTGCAGTGGGGCTGTTAGATTTGAGAACTGCAGAACAAACCTCGCTAGGTATATTGCCTTCCCCAATAAACATTGCAACTCGACAACTAGCTTAGGAGTAGAAAATTCTTGTATAGCCAGGGTTTTCTCGAGATCTGCCTTCACACCATCCGCCATGATGATGAATCCTAGGTACTTTAGGGAGGTACATTCAAACTTGCATTTCTTCTCTTTCAACTTTAGCCCATACTGCTTCAATAGTTATAGGACCCTCTCTAACTACTAAAGGTGTTCCTCCCATGTAACAAAGTGAATCAGAAGGTCGTCAATATACACACGTGCAAACTTTTCAAGGCCCTCCAATAGTTTGTCCATCATTCGCTGGAAGGTTGCCTGGGCCCCAACCAATCCAAATGGCATAACAGTGAATTTGTACAATCCGATGGTGTTTGGAATGTTGTCTTTGCTTACATCTTTAGAAGCCATAGGGATCTACCAATAGTTGGAAACCATGTCAAGGATAGTGATACCGATTGTTCCCAATACATCAGCCAAATCATTCACCCACGGTAGTGAATATGCATATGAAATGGAAACATCATTTAATAGTCGAAAGTTGATAGTGAAACATACATTCCCATTTGGCTTCAAACTAAATGTGGTTATGCCACCCATGGACTTTAGGATTTACATATCACCTTCAACTCTAACATCTCTTTCACACAACAATTTAGGATATCCTTCTCCTTCGAAGAATGTCACCTAAGCCCCATCTTAATCAGGGGTGTTGTACCAGTTAGAATGTGATGTCGAATAGTCAATAGGGACTTGCAACTCTTACAATGGGTTTGAATAGATTTGAATACCTCGCCAATAGGTTCTTGATGTCCTTGGTTTGTTACTCTAGAGAAGGCTTTTTCTTAAGTGCCACAACACCTTGCAATGCCGCTGCCACACCATGTGGTGCACGTCATGTAGCTCACAACAAAGGGCATCCTAAGATAAACAACGTGCACATCTCGAAATCACATCTCGCCTTGACCACACGAAGCCAATATACATTAAGGATGATGTCATGGACTTGGTTTGGCATTACCCACAATAGAAGTATATGATAATATCCTCACACCATAGGCAAGTGCGCAATTCAATGTGAATAAGCAAAATACCACCTTTAGAGTCCACTCAACAAGTATTGTGTGCAAATGCAAGGACTCAGTTACTGATTGATTAAAGATATATCAAATCCAAAATTCACAAGGATAGAAATAAGAGTTCCTTTTACCATTGAATCACTGGACAAATTGTTCCATTCTTACCGATTGACAACATGGACGTCATTGTACCACTACAAGTCCTGTAAACACGTCAAAAACTCTTGCAATCGCTGGAATTCAAATCAATATAACAATTGACAATCCTTTTAAAGTGTTTCCAACATCCATTCTAGCGTCCCCTTTCAAAAACTCAAGACGAACACACAAATTTGAAACCAAAAAGTATTAACTCATTCTACTACATACTTTAATAAATTTCTTGCAAAAGAGTGATATGATTCGCCACACTCAACTGCAATGCCATCTCACTTTAAACAAACAAAGAATAACAAAGAGAAATGGCAATGAAAAAAAACACAAAAAGCTAAGCTTCCAAAAGACCCAACATATCCACCAATGAGAGAGGCGTGAGAGTGAGTACCAAAATACAATTTGCCTATGTCAGTTTCATACAAGGCTTTATGCTAAGTATCCATACCAAGATTAGTGCACTAATTTAACTATACTCTAATTAGCAGGCGTGTGGGTCAACATTGGACGGCTGGTGCCATGTAGCACTACTGGCGTAGATCCATGACGTATATACCACGTATATATCATATAACCACATTAACTCTATGTTTAATATGTTATATGTTGATGTATATACACCTGCTATACCCAATATGAGATCATATATATGTAAATCAGCTTGTATGTGGATAACGTGTCATGTCTCATACACACATAAGATACATCAGAAGAAATACATATCTTACATCTTATTTATGGTCATATATAATTTTATTCATATTATGCATGAGATGGGGCAATTAAAATTAATTAATGCATTTGACAACTACGCTATAAATGATGATAACAAAAGGCATTTACATATATCACTGATTCGTAAAAATATAATTTATATTAAGCAACTAAAATATTATAGTTAAAAGACACTATTAGTAACAAAACATACCATAATGTCAAGAACTGTTATTCCTCTCTTCATCTGCCAACAAGAACTAAATGAATGTCTGTGAACTTGATTTTTACCATTTTAATTATATATATGAGTCTGTATGCATATAAGTAATAGAGATATGTAGCCGTATATGAAATACAAGTCCGTGTGTGTAACTGCGTATGTCCACATAGGTGGAGAGGCGTTTTTGCGTACATGTACATGTGCGTGCATGTTTAACTACATGTGTGTGTGTGTAGAAAATGCGTACGAACGAGATGATGCTTACAAGTCTGTAAGTGCATGTAACTATATATGATTTATGTATAACATAATATAATCACCATATGTTATTCGCAGCGTTTTCCTCCACATCAGAGTTCTCCGTCACATCCGAGACTTCTTGAACATTATCCTTAGTTCCACGCCGTGTTAACACCAGAAAGTGCGCTACCGATTTGTATCCAAGGTGAATAGCCTATCACAGAAACATAATTCTTAACAAGGATCTCCCTCCCTCCCTCTTGCATGTGTGTAACGCGTGCAATTGTCCAAACATGTTTGGACAGCAACAACAACAACAACCAACACCCCGCAGAACAACCTCCCATCATCATACATATATACAGATGTATTGTATAGTTTTATAACTTACTGTTAACTTACTGCCTCGTTAGTTTGGACTAGACAAAAGTGCAAGCCAACAATGTGTATGAACAGAACAGAAACAATCGAACCTTGCAGTTAGGTAACGCGCATATGCATCTTGTGTTATTTAAGGTTGCAATAGAATACTAACCCGTCTGTAAAGACAACCAGTAGGAGCCCATCCTTTCGTGTCCGGCAGATGCTGCAATTGCAGATATCTCGGCAAACTGGACATTTCCAGTTCTGATCCGCGTTAACTTCCTTCACGTTTTCGCCATACCTAAACATAAACACGAGTAAACTTCATTAGCAACGTAGTGATACTACGTAAGTCCACATTTATATAAGTTTTCCCGAAAGCTTAAATATAACAGATTATTAATATTACTAGCTCTCTCTCTCTCATATATATATATATATATATATATGCATGCCCATCAACGATTATTATCTGCCTATCTTCTATGTACATGCAATTGTTTATGTATGTTTCGTATCATGCTTATATCTATATTATTATATACAGTTCCATATCGGCATATGTGCATCTCAATATGATACATATATATGTCTACTGATATATAATCTGTATAGCTGCAGGTACATACAAATTGATACTCTCTAGATTGTAAGTGTCTATTATATGATATCTCAATACATAGACGCGTTTAAGAGATATGTATATTATACATAAAAGTCTGCTTATGAGTTTACCTCATATAAAGGCAATCTCCACAAAACTGCCCTTGCAGAGACTCACATGCGTTGCAGAAAGTACGTAGCCCGATCGTCTTCTGTCTGCAAATCATGTCATGAATGTCCATGGTATACCTATCCATGTAAATAAAATATACATATATGAAATCTCTCTGAAATACGGATAAATATATTGACAAGCACAAAACAGTCATATATTCGCTATCTTAAACTAATATCCAATAGTGATACTTAATGACATTATATGAAATATATATATAAGTACCTGCATTGGTGGCAAGTTTTCCCATTGGCTGGATCGTAGATTCGTACACCCTTCTTATAACCATCTACGAATAGTTCCATTCGTCTTTTGCATAGCCGAGCAGCTTCTCATGTTCTTCTGTGTAGATTTCCGGCCTTGAACCACCTGTGAACATACGTATAAACTTAATACATCACATGCACACATACGTTTCATATGTCTACGCAATACAGAGTCAAAAACCAAATAACAATGTTGTATTTTGCATGTCAAGCGTCTGTATGTACATGTGTACGTATACAGTATATAATCCATATCATGCGTCTGCATTTACAGGTGATATCATATTGGAAATACATACATACACAGCACACACATCATACAAACATGCGCACGCATGTACGTACAGTATGTTTTTGTACAAAAACGTACATAGATAAAGATGAGCAACGTTTCGTTATCTATATATATACGCATCGGACATACAAGCAGCATGTCTACAGTAAACCCTTAGAGCGCGCGCGCGCGCACACACACACACCTGTTCCCGCCTTGGTGGCATCACGCTTAGGTCTCTCCTTAGCTGGTCCACGTTCCCGAACCTCGCAGTACGAGGGAGCAGGGACTGATTGCAATCTGCATGAGAGCGTCGCTATTGACAGAAAGTATAGACGTTGCCACAGATAAGAAGTACCCAATATCAAAAAGCTATTTAAAAGCAATCAAAGCCGCAAGTCATAATAAAACGATGAGCACTAAATTAATTACAATTTGCACTTAGGCATAGCTAATTCAACGTTTAAAACAAGCATTGATCAATACAGAGCAATGTCAAAAAATGATTGTAATAAAGGCACTTACCGATCGGGACAGCATGCACAGAGAAGAAGACAAATGAGAATCGCATCTTAAGTTTCAGAACAAATTAAACTAGCATTCAAAAGAAGTTAAACAAACCAAAACAAATAAGAACACGTATTTACTTGAAGGGATACACTTACATAGCCAGACGGAAACAGTTGTGATATATGAGGATTCAGATTTAAAATTAGAATAATAAAACTCGGTGATGAACCAATAAAATGAACAATAGACGATAATAATATATTTTATCAAGTAATAAATTTAACAAAATATATAATACAAGGCAGCAAATAAGAAATCAACAAAATCATTTCACGATAAAACATAAGAATACCCAATATCAGAATCATTTAATAAAGGCAAACCTAGTAATAAAAACAGAACCAGTGAAATAAATTAAGCACAAAGCATTGTAACATAATACAAAAGAAATAATGAAGGCAGACTCAACCAGTTAAATTTAAGTATGTTTAGACTAGAATAATAAGACACCAAACAAAAAGCATTCACCAATATAAAAACATCCCAACCTCAGAAAACATTTAAGTAAGGGAAAATCAGTAAAAAGAACAGAGTAAAGTAAGAAGACAAGCCGTTAACATGAGTATCTCAGAATAGAATAATAAAACGAGGCACCGAATCAATAAAACTCCGATAAAATATTGTTTTGTATTGTTTTACGTGCATAGAACTGTTTATCCCTATAAGCAATATAGCACTTAACGCCAAAACACAAATCAAATAAGAATTCCAACGAAGCGTTATATGAATGATTTATAATAAGAAAGTCTACCTTGCAGAACGTCTTGAGGGCGTCAGTGGCCTCTCGTAGGAGGACAGTTTTCGAGGCTGATACTTCCGCTTGATACCGCTGGACATAGATTTCGACAAATCGCTGATGCCAAGCTCCAACATCCGCTTCCGATTCTCTTCCATGCGAGCTTTACGGACCTGCTCATATTCGCCCTCAGCGCTACGTTTCCTTTTCGACATGACCAGATATCTAAAACAAGATTTCAGGGATTCATTGCCGATGAACCCTGAAAAATCGATCTTTTGTAGAGACGCAGATTAAAATTATAAATCTAACACATCCCCGACAGATTGCATTCAGAAAATACGGATTGTGGCCGCCTGCAATCTTCTCCAAACCCTAATATCTTGAAAATCCAATCAATCAGTACAAACATTAATGTTTTGGCCAGAGAGTGTACACAACCCTAATCCAACGGATTATATTAATCCACTTGAGTAATAAAATGTTACCGTTTAAAACCATGACTTTGAATATAAGAACAAAAAGTTTTAATAAGTAAGAAAAGATTTACCATTTTTGTCAAATGATGCTTCAAAATTCAAAGTCCAGAAGGATTGTCAAGTTTTAATTAAAAAAAAAACTCATTTAATGTTTTTGGGAAATCCTAAATATTATTAACATTATTAAAAAATATAGTTTGTTTTATTTTTTATTGTCGCTGCTCCTCTCTTAAGTTTCAAAACATTATGAAGCATCAATATTCCTAGAATAACCTTTAAAAATATCCGAATATTTTAGAATATTCATATGCATGTATCAAAATATTCAAATCGTCTCTTGTTTTTTAAATGAAAATAAAATTAAGAAATACAAAGACTGCACAAAGACTGTGCCTCAATACAAGATTGAGGGCTTAACTATCACACAGAGTTAGCTTTGGTACATGCACAAGTTTTATGTATTTGCAGATCCCTATAAGCCTTATGAGGTATCGTGTGATGCAAGTGGAGTGGCCATTGAGCTGTACTTATGCAAGAGGGAAGGCCTATTGCTTATGAGAGTCATACTTTGAATCTTATAAAGCAACAGTACTCAACGTATGAGCAAGAACTACTGGCTATTATTAATGCATTATGAGTTTAGACATTATCTTTATGGTACAAGTTTCAAAGTGTTTACATATCACAAGACTTTGGTGCATCTGTTCAAACAAAAAGAGTTAAACTCTCAGCAAGCTCGTTAGATGGTTAAGCTGTGGAGTTTGACAAATTTCTTATTGAGCATTGCGTGGGAAAGGCTAACGTGGTGGTAGATGCTTTGTCACGCATTAAGAGAGCCACAGTAGTTAGAGAATTCCAAACACGCTTATGTAATGTATTAACAAGGATGGTCAGTGAATTTAGCCAAGTAGTTCAACATGCTCAAGCACAAGACACTAAGGTGCAAGAGCTCAAAGGACAACTAGAGCCACCATTCTCATTTTAGGATGGAGTTTTGTACATAGTTACGAACACGAACACGGAACAAGAACACGAGCCTCAGATTTCAAGCACTCAACCACGAAACATGATCACGGCTCACGATGGCTCACGAATATTTTAGTGAATATTCTAGCTCGCATACAATTGCTTTTATATTAACCATAATAAAATAAGTATACATTAACCTTAAAAATGTGTTTTTATCATATACAAGCTGGTTGCCAAAACCTCTCTTATAAATATGCCGCATTTTCAAAAAAGAAATAAAATAAATCATATACGTGTATAGCTTATATAAGAATATAATATTTGGATATGTTGTACATATTATTTAAAACTCCACGTTTTTACATGTTATAGTTTCAATTTTATATAAATATATGTGTGTGTTGTGTGTGTTTATAAGTATTCTCTACATATATACGCAAATCTACATGATTATATATATATAATTACCACTATCGCGAAGAAGGATGCTTTTACAGTGTTGAATTACTGCACCATACTTGTTGTGCCTTGGATTGCTGCTGCCATGCCTTAGATTGATGTGTGACACCGTGCACCCTAGAAAGAATATTTTGCAAGTATATTCAGCCGAAATATTTTAAACAGTGTTTCATGTTACGAACACAGGCCGTAATCCCGACCGTGGTTGCCGGATCACGGCCCGTGTTCATAACATTAAACACTATTCACAAACACGGCCGTAGGAACACGACCCATGGCCATGTTTGTGAAACACGGTAAACACGGCGGGATCCTGGCCGTGTTCGTAACTATGGTTTTGTACTATAATGGTCGTGTGTATCTTCCTCGTGTGAACCATTTGATCAGCCAGGTAATATATTTCCATCATGATCGCCATGAGGCTGGTCATTTTGGGGGGAGGAAAACGTATGAGTTGATCGAGAGGAGGTTCTACTAAAAGAATATGACACCGGAAAATGTAAACCCCTAGTTTTTGTCATTTTTAGGGTAAAAAACATCTTTAAAAAACAAGCCTTTGTTTTTTTAAAAGTATTAACATACTAGGGGTCGAACATTGGTTTGTTTTTTTACATAGTTAATATACCTTGTAATATTATTTTGTTTTTACCCTTGTTTTAACCTTGTTTATACAATAATAATTTCTGTTTGTTTTCTATATAATTTATTTTATTTAATTTTAAATTTATTTATTGATTTTAATTGTACTTAATAAAAACCCTTTAACTTTCATTAATTAAATTAAAAATAATAAACATTATTGATTTCTGGTGATCTCTATGTGAATCCCCTCTCTCTCACACACACCAGTCCACCTTTCGGAAGCGTTTCTTCATGCGTGAGGTTCTACATCAACGAGGCCTCTGCAAGAAAAGAAACTAATGTAAACAGGATTCACCAGTTATACTGTGTGTGTATAGCTAGATAGATAGATATGCTATTATAATATTATTGCAGTAAGCACAGGCCTATACGTATATTGTCAATCCTGATATATATGAATGCATACACATCTAGAATACATGTATGTATGCTATATAGGAATATATATAATAGGACTCGGCTGAAAACTGTTGTTCTTTTAAGCTACATGTCTTGTGTTCTTCTCCTCTGTGTGTGTGTGATAACTGACCAAAACATATTAGATAAAAGAAAGCCATTGTACATGTGTGTGTGTGTGTGTGTGTGTGTGTGTTGAAGAGAGAGAGAGAGAGAGAGAGAGAGACAGAGAGAGAGAGAGAGACAGAGAGTTGCGAGCTTTACCCATAAAGCTCGCAAGACAATGCTGGGAAGGCAATGTACTTAATGCCTTCTGATGTTGCCAGATTCAAAGCAGCCCTATGAGTGAAACATCATCCAAACAGTGAGCAAAATAAACAATCAAGTAAGACATATCAAGCATGTACATTTGTGTATATAAGTATATACACGTACATACTTAAGAATAAATACATAATGAAATAAGAAATGCAATACTTACACATAGGCTTTGGTTAACATCTTCTCGGACTCCTCTCTGTTCTTCTCTTCGTAAACAGGGCTGACCACATGAATCACACGCGAGGCCTGTAGATTAAACCCTCTACAAAGAAAAATATATTAAATAAAATTAATAAACATAAGACCTACAATCTAAATAGAAACGTAAACTTTCAAATTAAGTATGCGTGTATATGTAATAATAATAATAATAATAATTAATGAATCGATAAACAAACAGACATTGTTTACCTTGTGATGATAGCTTGCCCAACCTCACATTTGATACCTTGAGGAGCTACATCATGCAGCTTTTGACAAGTATCAAGTAATCTAGGACCGGCAAAACGATGAATAGCTGCAAAAATATTAATCAAATATTTACGAGGATGACTTACATAATCTTTAATAAATAAAAAACTTACTTCCATCAACACCATAGCCTGCATTGCATCTTTTATTTGCTGGAGCCACCTGCATATGACAAATCAATAGCATGTAGAACAACAATAAAGTGATACAAAGCCACACACACACACACACACACACACACACAAGTGTACAAGTGCACATGCACGTGTACGTCTGTATGCTCTCTCTCTCTCTCTAAAAGCTATTGTGTTACATACAGATGTGCAAAACAGAAAAAAACAAGTATACATGCATGTCACTTAGATACCATATTCATCCTGTCTTTTTTTTCTAATTTTTTAGACTTATAAACGTGTATGTCTGTCTGTGTCTGCGTGTAAATATAGACTTAGATGATAATTTGCTTATATGTATAGACAAGAATTATAACTGTCTGAACTGTCCATACATACAGTGTGTGTGGGTGTGTGTGTGAAGAACAAAAAACTTACGACTGCATCTGTTTGTCCATCGATGAACCAGAGCCCTATATCCGCTGGACTCGGACAGCTTGTACTTGACCACTCCAGTGAGTGGCTCCGGAGGCGGAGGTGGGAGGGGTCGGTTTCTCCCCACTGGGACGATCGAAATTGGGTCTTCTCCGGGCCTGTCCATGGACCTCGGACCACCCATTGCACAGCTTATCCTTGTTGGCATTGCATAGAAATCTGTACACATACATAGAAATCTGTAGTGAATCCACTCACCAGATTGAGTGGCCACCGTTGATATTGCACAGCGCCATATCTTGGAGAGCTAAACCCATGCCGCCGGATTTGCGGAGCACGCTCCGCCGCTTCACAGAAAGAACCCTAAAACATATTCTAGGATCCCCTGTTTAGGTTAGCTTACATGTATTACATGTATTTTATATAATATTCTATAAATAAGTAGCGAAGAACAATAACTGTATAATGTATATATATACTAAGAGTTTCATAAATATCTATTATATCTATTATAATTTAAATATGTGAGTCTATACATCTTACAGACATTATTTATATATGTGTAGAGAGGGACAAAGAGAGAAATTTATGCATGCACACATGCTTGTATATATACACACACGTGTTTACCTTCAACACATGCTAGTGTCTATGCACATAGTCACAAATTTTCAATTAAAATATTAAACCATTAAACCACATTATAAACTCAGAGACAAAAAATCAACATGGCACATCATATACACATCCACAACACACACACGCAATATATGGAATTAAACATTCATAGCACACCATTCAATAGATTGCAGAATTTATAATGCATTTTCCTCTTTTTCTCTCCTCACGTACACACACCCATAAGTTAAACATTATATAATTCAAAATGAAATATCTTTGTTAAGATAATTATCGAGTTGCATGGAGGAGAGTATGTGTGTGTATAGTATATATATAGGTTGTGTCGATTATTTCAAAACTAAAATAAATTTTATTATAATTATTAAACTAAAAATCTTTTCTTTTATCCTATTACAAAGTAGAAAACTATTCTTAATTTAGTTACAGAGTATAACTTACTATCAAACTACATATGTCATGGTGAAATAAAAACATAATTTAATAAGAAAGTAAAAAAAATTTTTTTCACTTATTTTAATGAATTAACATAATTTTATACATTACAAACCCAAAAACCAACCCTTGTTCTTGGATCCTTATACTTCCCCTAGTATATTAGTCAAAAAATTTTACCTTAGTATTTATAAAAATTAGGCATAGTTTTGCTTGTTTTATTTACATTTCCGGTGTGAAAGTTGATATCATAGAGTACTGTAGGACTTGTGATAGTGTCAGCAAGTAAAGGTGCCCAAGGAGAAACTATGTGGGCTATTATACCATTGCCTATTCTAGACAAGCGATGGCAGTATCTCTATGGACTTTGTCACCCATTTGCCAAGGACACAGTGGCATTGGAATGATTTATACTATGTTGGATAGCATCCCAAGACAGCTTTTGAGCTGGGTTTAGCAAGTTAAAAAAGCTCAAGGTAACATGGATGAAGAAGTTAAAGATCTGTGTTGAGCTTGGAAACATTCAAAGTTTGTGCAAGAAGAATTTACAAGCAGCTCAAAGCCGAGCTGTTAAGTTTGCTAATGAGCACAGAAGCTTTCAAGAGTTCCAGGTGGGAGATTATGTATATCTCCGAGTGGTATTTACCACACATGTAAGATGAAACATTATTGTGCCTTACAGAAGGGACACAATGATGAGTTATTTCCTAGGTACTTAGTCCTAATGAGATTCTGGAGCATATCGATAAGGTGGCATATTGATTATGGCTGCCAGGAGTGAGGGTGCACCCAGTGTTTCATGTTACCAGTTAAAGAGAGTACTCACAAGGAACGAATCCCGGGTAGATTTTTATGAATGTACGAGGCTAATAATACAGGACCAATTGAGTAAGCTATACTGCCCTTGAGGACAAGGACTTACTAATGGGGAGGATTGTTACGACCCATATAATGAATTAAAGAATATTCCTTAAAAAGGTATAAGCCAAAATATTCCTAAAGATATATACCTAGATCTAAGAGAATTAAGGGCAGGCTAATATTGGAAGCCTTTTGGAGAGCAGCGTGTGGAGACTAGAGACAGCTCGGGGAGGTTGGGTGGTTTGTGAGGGTCTCTTGTACGTAGTGGTGCCTAACAATATACCTAATGCATGTAGTCTAATAATGAGAACTTCCCACGTTTAATATCTGGTGCATATAAAATGGTATATATAAATTGGTTATATCACAGGATTGCAAAGATGTGGTGTAAAAGATGGCTTAATTACTTAAGAATATATGTTTCTATAGTGTGAATATTCCTAATATGTAGTTTCATATCATGTGCAAACATTTAAGTAAGGTCAATGAAAATTCATACACGTTATAATTGAATTAATCTAAATCTTAGAGGCAGCCGAAGCATTAAAAAATTTGATAATACTATTAAAACTATATAAATAGGTAAAATTCTAATTTATGTGACTAGAGCTTCCACTGTATCATTGAAATATATTTCTTAAAATGTATTATGAAACATGTTCTATGCGAGAGATATAATATTCATCTCCCTTCTCACGCACGAGTATACACACACACACACACACAAGCTTCTTACAACAATATAGATCAAATGCAAGTTGAATCTCTCCCTTTCTCTATAAGGTTGTGTGGAAGCTGAAGCACAAACTTATTTAGATGCCACCACACGTAAAACTGAAGCTTGAGCAAGGTTGCTAGTGTACCTGCTCAATGCACTAAAGTTATATGCTAACGGGTTGAAGATAGGAGTTCTTCTTTTATTTCATACGTTGGGAGTTATTATAATTCTCATCAAGGGATAGAAGAAATTCTAATGTACATTTTTTAGGCCGCCAGCGTAGGACTCAAATATGAGACAAATCGGGATCAAAGTGCACCACGCTAGCAACAGAACAAGAAGCCCTAATGTCTATGGTGAGGGTGTCGTGTAACACTCCCCCCGAACCAAAGGCACTCACCAAATGAAATCTGTTGCGTAGGAGCTGAAACTAGTGTGGCTTGGTAAGAAGGCTGGTTGGCATGTCCTTTGTCTCAAGATGTTGGACTATCATGGTGTTGCCATCAATCAACTCATGCATGTAGTGAAATTGAACTTCAATGTGTTTCGAGTGAGCATGGTGGACAAGGTTCTTGGACATGGCAATGCTACTAAGGTTGTCACACCAAGAAGGAGTGGGGCCAGCTTGTGCACATCCCAGCTTAGCAAGTAGCCCCTGAGCCCATACCACTTCCATGCTACCAATATGTACTCAGCTTCTGGATTAGAAAGGGCCACCATAGATTGTTGCTTGGAGGCCCACAAAATGGCACCTCCTGAGAAGGAAAGGCAAATGTTAGAAGTCGAGCGATGACCTTTATTGTTGGCAAAGCTAACATCTGTGTAGCATATCAACGATGCATCACCTCATGAATAAGCAATGTTGCAGTCCATAGTGCCTCGGAGGTATCTGATAATACGCTTGGCAGCTTGCCAATGCATGGGGTTGGCAATGCGTTGTACTAACTCAAGGCAATAGTCGCATATGTGATGTCAAGGCAAGTCATCAAAGCCAAATACTTGAGGCAGTTGATGAGATGCTGATAGGGAGTCCCAGCAGGTAGAGGCTCACCGGACTACTCAATTGTGAGGTCAATGGCAACCGACAACCATTGGGGTATTAACGGGGTAGTAATCACGCATATCAAACTGATCCAACAAGACTTTGACCTTACATCATTGGCTAAGCATGTAGCCATTAGACTTGGGATTAGCTTTCAAAGTAACAATGGCATTAATGTCATCACTCATGATGAGTAAATCATCAATGTAGAGGGCCATGATGAGCATGCTCTTGGCATGACCATTCACATACACATTGTGATCAACATGGCAACGACAAAAGTCTTGAGCACGTAGGGTAGCATCAAATTCTTGGTACCAAATGCGGGAGCTCTATTTTAAGCCATACAAAGCTTTCCTCAATTGTCATATAGTGCCACTAGGGGCAACATCATCCTCAAAACTAAGAGGTATATGCATGTAGATATACTTTTACAAATCCCCATTCAAGAATGCCGTTTTGACATCCATATGGTGGACTTGTCATTGTAAGCAGCCACAAGTGCAAAAAGGGTACAGAGGCTGGCTGGCCATTTTTAAAACCAGTGAGAATGTTTCATCGTAGTTAAGGCCATGGACTTGGTGAAATCCATGAACAATCAATCGTGCCTTATAACATACCACCTAACCATCTTTCCCATACTTTTTGGAAAAGATCCATTTTGGATCCAAAACACATCGTCTGGTGCTGAATCCACTTGAACATAGGTGTAATTAACCCAAATGGAAGCAACTTCTTCCGTAATGGCTTCCATCCAAGATGAAGTCTCAGGTCCTGAGATGGCCTCATCATAGGTCATGGGGATGCTGACATCAACAAGACCACAAAAGCTATCAAGCTTCGCAGCATCTGCTTCAACATTTTCTCGGACTTTCAATGAGGGCCGACATTCCTGGGGGTGATCAAGAATTGACATCGGATCAGGCATGCCACGACATGGACAAGGTGATGGAGGTGTTGAAGGCCTATCCTCGACCAGAGGAGCATCAACTGGTTCATGCATGTCCAGAAGTGAAGGATTCCCTAGTGGAATCTCTAGTGGCAACTCATGAATAGGATCTAAAAGCGGAGGCAAGAGTGAACCATCTCACATAAGTTATCTTCGTTGAACATGATGTCCATGCTTACAAGGGCCTTGCAAGATGCAAGATTCCACAACTTATAATTTTGGTGTCGAAGATGAATTTTTATTTTTGGGGTCCAACTTTTTTTGAAGTTGATCAGGGGTATGTGCGTATGCTACACAATTGAAGACTCGAAAGTGGGACACATCAAAATTATAACCTATCCAAAATGCCTCAAGGGCCGTAGCAAGTCGATTTTGGACATGCATTGTCGTGGCTATGGCCTCTTGCTAAAACGTCTTGTTGAAATTTGCATCGACTAACAATGCGCAAGCAACATTGACAAGAGTGCGACTCTTCCTTTCTGCAATGCTATTTGTTGAGGGTGTAACGGGCCATGGCTTGTAGTCGTATGCCTACATCAATACAAATGCCCCAAAGCTCATTGTTGAGGTATTCACCACCACTATCAACTCGAAGAGCTTTTATCTTTCGGCCAAGAAGATTTTCAACGTAAGCCTTGCATGTTTGAAATGCAGCAACTGCATCACTCTTGCACATCAGGAAGTGAATGCATGTTCGACGGCTCTAGTCATCAATGAATGTGATGAAATATTTTGCACCATCGTGGCTTGACACGTATATGGGACCACAAAGATCAAAATGGACCAAGTCAAGAAGTTCAGTCGCTTGATGCTTGCTCGGTGAGAAATTTTGATGGTGATGTTTGCTTAGAACGCAAACTTCACAAAATATAGATGGGATACGTCGGAAATCCAATCCAATAATAATGTCTTATGATTTCATCCGCTGAAGAGATTGGTAATGCACATGACCAAGTCTCTTGTGCTAGAGCTCTGCACGAGAATCTACCTCCACGGTTTGAAAGGCTTGAATTGGGTAGGTAGCAGTAATCTTGTACAAGTCCCTAATGCATTGCCCACGAAACAATTGTGGACCAAGCATGTGAAAGTCATTAGAGTCAACCAAAGAGACTCCTTTTGCATCAAAGGCTACCACTACACTTTGATTGCATATCTTGGTGATGAACATTAAGTTTTGTCACAAGGTGGAGATGTGCATGGCACCATCAAATGTCATGGTCCTCCCATGATCAAGTGAGAGCCGAAATTGCTCGATGCCTTCCATGGGGATGGTGGTATGTCACCTAAATGAACATCATAATTTTCAATGCTCAGCTGGTAACACTCAAAGAGACTCTTCTTATTGCCCATAAGATTAGTACAACTAGAGTCTAGGAGCCACCTACTCGGTGTTGCAACTGCCTCTGTGTTGTAGAGCTCCTCATCAACCTCATTTATTGTAGCAATCCCATCGCTCTCAAGCAAATTGGCTTTCGTCATTGTAACAGCTAGTTGCTTGATAGGTTTTGGAGCAGTGCAATCTCAAGCCAGTGGTCCATCTCCAAGTAGCAAGTGCACTAATTCTTGGCAAGTTTGGGCTTGACACCCCAAATGCCCCAGAATTTTGCCCTTTCTAGGTATTTGCTACTGCATGTAGTTTTGCCACATTGGCATCACCAGGAGCTTGTGAAGCATACATAGCATGTGGCATTTTTGCTCTCTCACTCCGCATGGCCACAATATTGCAAAGACTCCTCATGACATCTGCTCAAGTCATCCCTAGTTGGAGAAGCAAGCTCTCAATTGCATTCTTCCAGCTAGTCGAACCTATGTTGCTTATCCGTGAGATAGTGCTTCACCCTAGTAGCCACAAGCTATGTGAAGAATCCCTAGAGCTTGGTAGTGTGAGTTTGGATATTACCACTTTCCTCTAGCCTCAAGGAATCCATTTGTGAATGGATGTTGAAGACATCCATTTCACTCTTGGTGCCGTAGGTGTCACTCAACCACTTCAGAGTGCTACCATAGTGGATTTGGGAATCGATGGAGCATCAAAAGAACATTCGAGGGCAATACTCCCTTTAGCCTTGGAATCTCGGAGGTTCCATTCATGCACCTCAACAGCACTAGAGTCTAGAGTCGGCAACATCTCTATCCCATCTACAATCCCCAACAAATCATGAAACAAGAGGTAGGATTCAAGATGGATTTTGAATTCCTCAAACCCTTCTCCATCAAACTCTTAGATGGATAGCTTTCTTTCCATAACGCTATCCTAGCGTTGATACCATGAGACAAATCGGAATCAAAGTGCACTGTGCTAGCAAACTGAACAAGAAGCCCTAATGTTTATGTGGTGGGGTGTGTCGTATAACAAAATCAAAGGGAAAAGACACTAACAGTTCAAATTATATTCTTGATAAAGCCATTAACCTTCTCAATAAATAGCAATTGAAACTGAGTTAAAGTGTTTTGTATGGGGAATTTTAAAGAATGTAAGAATTCATGAGGAATGCAAAATGGATTAACATGATATGAAATTAATATATAATCATTAACGGATTTTACATTTTTCTCTTGTGTTGATAGCTCATTTCATAGAAGATTTAAAGGAATGTAGAGAGTCTATAATATAGAATTAATATATGACATATCATGAATGAAGCTCACATCTTTTGTTAATGCATAAATTTATAACACTTTGATGACCTACTATTTATAAGAATGTTGTTCATTTGTGAGTTAAATGAAAATACTTAATAAAAGATGATTATTATATATATTACTAGTGATTGACATTTAAAAGACACCATTATGTTAAGGAAATGTGCCAATGTGTTATGGGCATTCACTTATATATTACTTGAGAGAGTTAATGGCCAAATACATAATTTAATTAAATGAAGAGGTGAACTTATATAAGATTTACAAAAGTTATGATGCAAATAAATTGTTCTTTATAACGGCGACACAAAAAAAAAGATAAAAAAACACTGTAATTTAAATAGCATTTAGTTAATTTTATTTAATATATTTGAAGAATAAAAGAAAATTATACAGAGCAAAAACATTAACATAATTCAATTTTTGACTTCATATTAATTTAAGTTTTTTCTTTATAACAAATTTTTTGTTATAGTATGCAATATGGATCCTTTTTTTTCTAATAAATATAGTAAGTTAAAATAATATTTCTTTAATCAATGGTTTTCTTTATAACATTTTTTTTTCAATATGAAATATGGATTTTTTTAATGCCCATAGTGGAATAATTTTCTTTACTCATTGAAATTGTTTATACTATGTATGTTTTTTTTTCTTTTTTTATTTATCATGCCTTGAAAGAGAGATATATATTCAGAAATGTCAGATGTATTTAGCTACAAAAACCCTGCTTATATACAAGAGACCCTCTGTCATGTGGCACACATGCGACACGTGGCGCTGACACATGGGAGCCAATCACCACCCATGTGTCACTACGCATGTGTGTATATACAGTATGTTATATATACACAATATCTTACATTATCCTCCCCTCTGCGGCTGTGTAGATGGTGATGGATCTGATGGTCCTGGATCGTGTGAGTTGGGCCATCTAAGGTATGACCAAATGTACTCAATGAGTCTGAACAACAAACGTTTCATTCGAACCACGTGAACTATCTCAACCTTCATGAGATCCCACCAACTGTACTTGATATACCTGAGGACCAACCTTTGGAGTACTCGGTAGGGACCAAGCCACTTATGTAATAAACCAGTTGCAAGCCCAGGTGCAGTCAGCTTGGGAAAACGTACCAGGACTAAGTCACCGTCAGCAAAATCTGGTGGAATTTGATGTCGTGCATTGTAAGAAGATTGCTGCCGCATTTGAGCTCGACCAAGATGTTCAGCAGACTCTCACGCAAAGAGGCAAAACAGCATCCAAATGTCGAGCCACATCTTTGCATCCTCGGCACGTGGCAGATTCGATGATAACCCCAATTCACTAGGCAACTTAGGATCATATCCATACAATGCCTTGAATGGAGAGATACCAATCGAACTCTGAATGCCTGTTACATAAGCAAATCTCAAACATCGCAAATACCAATCCCAGTCCGTGTGATTGAAGTTCACATACTTCGAGATCATACCCTTGAAGGTCCGATTCAATCGCTCCACCAAACCATCAGTTTGTGGATGATACGGAGAGGCAAATGAATGTTTTACCCCTAACCTCTCACACAACACTCGGAATACCTCTGCAATGAAAGCGGGGCCATTGTCTGATAACATCCGCTCTGGACAAGAATGCTGCAAAACCACATTATCGAACAGAAACAAAGCTGTTGACATGGCAGTTGCATCCGGAAGAGCACCAACCTCACCCATCGAGTTAAATAATCGGATACAACAATGATGTACTGGTTACCTTGAGAAGAACGTGGAAAAGGTCCCATTAAATCCACTGCAATTAACTCAAAAGGGCGAGAGACATTGATGGATTCCAACACCCCATGGCCCGAGTCGTAGAGGAATTCCGAGTTTGACAAGTGGGACAGCTTTGAATATACCTGATCACATCACCACGCATGCTGGGCCAATAAAATGATCGGCGCAGCTTCTCCAACACTCGTTGGTGACCAAGATGACCTCCAACAATAGGTGAATCATGATATGCTCGAAGAAGGTGTGGAACATATGTAGAGGGTACAGCCAAACGCCATCTGTCCTCTGGATTTGTCCCAATAAAATACAATAAACCATCCTGAAGTCGAAACTGAGCATGATATTGTCGAAACCGAGGTTCGGAAGACGGATTGCAAACGCATCGCGTAATTGCCTCGTCCATGGTTCATGTTTTTGAGCATCCTGCCACTGTTCCAAGGATGGTAAGTCGGCATCGAATACCTGAGGGGCTTGTATCAAACCGAATGCTGCAGCTACTGCATGAGCAGGCAAAGTGGAATCGGAGAGGGGTGCTCGAGAAAGTGCATCCGCATCCACCATTGTTCGCCCAGGCCTGTGCACCACCTTAAAGTTATATACCTGGAGACGTAATGCCCATCTGGCTACGCGACCCACTAAATTCTTCCGTTTTAATAAGGAAGTGACAGCAGCATGATCACACTCCAAAAGTGTTTCACTCCCATGTAAGTAGGCATGAAGTCGTTCAAAACCCCAAACAGCAGCAAGGCATTCTTTTTCAGTAGTGGAATAATTCCGCTCAGCCGGCGTGAGTACTCGACTAATGTAAGCCACCGGGTGTCGAATTGAAGAATCCACAGCATCAGTTTGCATCAATACACCACCAATACCAACATCTGAGGCATCTACTCGTAAAATGAACGGACGAGTAAAATCTGGGTATTGAAGCAATGGTGGAGTTGTCAGGAACTCTTTTAACTGGTCAAATGCCTGCTGACACCTGCGAGTCCACCTGAAAGATACCTGTGGATGAACTAACTCCCGAAGAGGGGCAGTTCGATCAGTGAGATGATCGATGAATCGACCCAAGTACTGCACCTGCCCAAGAAACGCTGGACTTCCTGTACTGTACGGGACGAGGGAACTCTCGAACAGCTCGCAACTTCATTGGATCCACCTGTAAACCCTCTCGAGATATACGGTAACCCAAGTAAGTGGTGTCGGTCGAACCAAACACACACTTTTCAAGTTTCAACTTCAGGCCAACTTCTCGAAATCGATCAAGAACGCGCCGTACATCACGAATGTGATCCTCCCAAGAACCAGACCCATGAATGAGCACATCGTCGATAAAATCGGCAGTGATATCAGGCATATCGGAAAGAAGCTCATCCATCATGCGTTGAAAGGTGGCAGGAGCTGAAGTCAATCCAAAAGGCATGACCAAAAACTCGTAAAGACCAAATGGTGTCCGGAAGGCCGTTTTTAATATCCTCCTCAGCCATAGGAACCTGCCAATATCCTGATGCCAAATCCAACTTAGTAAACCATCGACTCTGACCCAAACGATCTAATAGATCGGCAGAGTTCGGAAGTGGATAGACATCTTTGATGGTAACATCGTTAGAGGTCGGTAATCCACACAAAATCGTAGAGATCCATCAGGCTTGGGAACCAAATGAGGTTCACATGCCCATGGACTCCGTGATGGACGACACACTGTTACCGATCATATCTGTAACAGCTGTTCGCATGGCTGATAACTCTTTGGTGACCTGCGTCGAACCGGGACTTTGAAAGGCTTTGCATTGCCGTGGGTATACAGTGTCGAGTCTTCACACGTGCACCTTGGGACAGATCAAATTTGAACAAACTTGCATACTGCTTTTAAGTTGTTCGATGCATTGCTCGATACTCCGGTGACGGATCCGACATTTGAACCTGTTGAGATGAACACCACCCAAGACTGGAATCAAAGGAGCTATGTGTGATACAAACACAACAAGCTTCTCTGGACGTAAAGGAACAGACTGCAAGACACAGACTCCAAGCGTAATACAGGAGGAGAGAGTGAAAAATCCACATATACCTTTCGACTGCTTCAACCAATCACATCCCAGAATATTGTCAAAGACCTGGGAAGGGACAACCCTAAGAGACCCAGAGGGAAACTTACGATTGTCACCCAAACCAGCGTAGTCGAAGTGGTGTACTGTGATACTGCACGAGACTGCCCATTACCATATAAAATGTGCAAGACCTTATCTGCACGTCTTAAGGTAACGAGCACCGATGCGCTAGAGAAGTAGTTATGGAAGACATAGTGGATCCTGTATCCACAAGCACTGTGACTGAAAGATCATTCACTCGTGCAGAAAATGTGAAAACTGGATGATCTGGTGGAACTTGCAAACCTTGATATGCATAGCAAAAAAGCATGGAGGTGAAGTCTTCATCGCACGGGATCCCTCCGTCACCCGTACGATTACTGGTTTTCCGCAATAGATCCATTTGCAAAAGAGGCTTCATCATCTGGAAGCTCATCATCAGACATAATGGCCGCCACAGCACACCATCCGGAACATATGGTCGCCAGCCTAGATGTGGTGGACGCCAATCAGGATACACATCGCATGCCCGCCAAGTATGTCCAGGTGCCCAACAGGCTCAACAATGAACTTGATTGGGTTGACATGCATTGTTCCGATTCCTCCTGTCATGAATCCGTGGATTTTGACCACCATGGGCAGGTACTGGAGCAGGTGCAGGACGATTTTGTGGAGGTGGTCCACGGGGTGGGCCCCGAGGTCGACCACGAAAGGCTTGCTGTGCGGGCACATATGCAGCAACATCAACCTCCATTGGATCAGCACGCTAAACAAGAGGAGCAGGTAACCCAAGGGACCATGGCCCTCACCAGGCACCAACTCAAAACGTTGAGCTAGTGCAAAAGCTTCCTCCAATGTGGTAGGATGAAGAGCCCGAATGAATCGAACAAGTTCGGGTCACATAGTTGGCCATAACATACCGAGCTTAATGGCTCAGGCATGTTAGGATATGCACGCCGAACTAAATCCTCGAACCTAATACTGAACCGCATAACAAACTCACCAAGATGTTGTCGTATCACATGTAGTGTTGGAAAGCATCATATGAATCCTTAACTTTGCCAAACGTACGTTTGAGGCATTCCGTCAACCGATTACTATTGGCTTGAATCTCCGCAGCCAATCCATTATACCACTTGAGCGCAGGGCCTTCCAAACATGTAAGGAATTCTCTGAGAGCACGGGCCTCATCCCAACCATGGTAACGAACAATGACTTGGAAATGATCAAACCAGTGGTATACATCATCTCCCGGATCACCACAAAAGATCAGGGTCGAACCCTCGGATTTGTGGCCTATGAAGAAGATGAAGGAGTACTAGAAGCAGATCCCCCGGCATGAGACTCAGGCGGGGAAGAGGAGGACGGACCCTCAAGAAAGCGCTCCAACAATTTAGTTTGTGCATCAATAGCAGTAGCAATAATGCTAAAAGCCGTCTCCATGTTCATTGTCATGGAAACAAGAAAGAGAAAAGGCGGAAGAAAGGAATACCCAACTTCTCCACCAATGAAAGAGCAGATATATATTCAGAAATGTTAGATGTATTCAATTACAAAAACCCTGCTTATATACAGGAGACCCTCTGCCACGTGGCATACATGTGACACGTGGCGCTGACACATGGGAGCTAGATCACCACCCATGTGTGTATATACACATGCGTATATACAGTATGTATATATATACAGTATCTTACAGCCTCAATATAACTAAACAGATCTTTAACATTATCAAATTTCACATGTGGCATGAAGAAATTGATCATAAGTTATTATAAAATTAATTTTGATTTATTATAAAATTAATTGTTAATATCTTAAAAGTGATTATGCATTACACAAAGAATGCTCAAGTATGGTTATAACTAAATTTAATTTATGTAAAAGGCTTTTAATACCTTTTAAAATTTAACTTTTGTATTTTACATCATGAAATCTTTTGAAATTTTAAAAAGTACAATTTTATTCATCATAAAAGTTTATATTTATATAACATTTCACAATTATTATGCTTAAAAGTTGAAATATTGTAAGTCAAAACATAAATATTCCGCATTAATATTTAAAATTTAACATAGAGATGCCTTTTAAATGTTAATAGCTAGTGATATTAAAGATATGTTTGATTATTAATTTATTTAAATAAACTACTAAATGATTTATTTAAAATGAATTTATTTTATAATAAAACAAAATTTATTTTAAAAACTTTCTAACAATGTTTAATATTAAATTTTTAATTAAGCAAATTTAAATATTAGCCACTTTTAATGAAATATTCTTGTTATTATTTGATGTTAAATGAATGAGAGTAATTAAATATATATTTAATTTATAAATAAGAAAATGATAGTAAATGCTATACTTTCTAAATAATTATTTTATATTACAAATATATGTTTATTTGCTTATGTTAAGTAGCATGACTTGCAAATTAATATTATTATAGAATTTTATGTACATTTTTAGAGTATATTCTTTTGAAGTAAATTAAAATTTTAGGGGCAAATTTAAAAGCTCCAAGGTATGTATGAAGATTTAAGTAATTTTATGCATATAAAATCAAATAGTTATATATATATATATATATATCACGACTATATTTATGCGATGTATTATTGGTCCTATACGATACAAGACATTCATATGGTTCGTACATCCAGCTCGTGAGTATTTAATTTATTTTTATATCCATTCCTTAATTTATCCCAGAACCATTGACCTTCACATTTGAATTTTATTAAACTTGAAAATTACTAATTAAAATACTTGGGACGTTGTTAACATAGATTATTTACGACGTTAGAATGTGCGCGCGCGCGTGTGAGAGAGCCGTCGCTGACACGCCTATGCGTACGTATGCACCATACATGTGTAATGACACGTGTACGTACATAGAGAAGAGGGAAAAAATGACGCATTGTTTAAACTTATTGATCCTCTCTACACAAATTAATATATATATATATATTATATATATATCATGGAAGAACAATATCAATATATTTGTGTAAACGCAAATTTAAACACTCCATTTAAAATTTATATACTTATATTTAACTTTAAAAATAAATATACATCACATAAACTTATAAATAATAAGAAGATAAAAGCATTGTTTTCATTTGATTCAAAATATCATACAGAATATTCAGTTAACACTAAATAACTATAGATGGTATAATCACTTTAAAAATGTCACTTTAAATTATAAATGTAGTTCTTTTATGCGATTAAGTAATGATCCTTATGATTTAAATTGTTATTAATTTAATATAATATGTTCTCTTTTAAGACTTACGTTGAGGTTTTTGATTAAGCACTTGTTTAAACTGGGGTTAGGGTTTTGCAAGGGTAGGGTAAGGGTTTTTCGGTAATGGCGAGCGTCGCGCGGGCGATCGAGCAGGCGGCGCCGCGCACTGTGGATCGATCTCTATGGTGGGAATCACACAAAGTGCTGCTCGAAGATATGTATGCATTCAGTGGTGAATCCCAGATTGAAGACAATAAGCAGCGCATTTTGGTTTGTGTATACATTCTAAAATTTATACTAGTCATACATTCTAACTTCTGTCCAAAATCAGTTTCTAAAAGTCCTTCGGTTTGATGTATAATGGTTATTAATTAAGAACCTTATGTAAATACAGCTACATGGTTCAATGAGAATGTGCTTTTTTTTTTATATATGTATACATTAGTACATGGTTGTTACAGGTATTCTAGTATGGTTTTTAATCAAAGTTCTTGTACACACACACACACACATATATATGCAAACATATATATAAAATATAGTTGTATGAGTTTCTTTGTCTATAAGTTGCATATACACCCGCTTAAACATACTTTAGATAATTGTATAACCTAGTCATAACAGTCCATATACTAAGTAAATTTTCTCCAAGATGCAATCATAATGTATACGAATATTTAGCAAGCAAGATATAGTCATAAGATGGATTATGTTTGTATAGAGGTTTTAATTGCTATACCATAATTTTAATTCTCAGAAGTTTTATCTTCTTATATAGGAGGAGCTGAAGAATCAGGAAAAATGGCTGCTTGAAATGCTACTTTGTTTTAAAGGTCCAAACGTTGCTTCAGATGAGGCTCTTAAAGGCTCAAAGGTTTCTATTGGCTCCCACAGTTTGGATATTAAACCCGACCTCAAGAACACTGCTCTTCAAATCAGCAAACATTTGGTTCGTGTGTATGTGTGTGTGGACTTTTTCGATGTTGTACATTATATATGGACAAGTTATTGTTTTGTTGTAAAACTATATAGTGCTATATAGTAAATATTTACGTTGTGTATATTATAAATGCATACACTAATTTGATCGTTTGTCGTAGGACCTGGACGAAGTGCAGAGCTATCTTCTGTTAACCAGATACCTGGAGAAGGAAGACTTGGCTGACGATTCATCGGTGCTCTTACAAAATGTAATCAAGTACACACGTACACACATACACACATACACGCTCTATGTTATAATATATATACACGTTCATATATTATCATATACATACATATGTGGTATTTTTTTAGATGTATACATATATACCCAGATGTGTTCATGGTTGCTAATGTATTTGTAACAGGTGACCTTGGCGTATTTTCTGGAAAGGGAATCCTTGATAAAGTGTACGCGTTTTCTTCTAACGATGGAGTGCATGTCTGACAAAGCACAGGAGCTTATCCAAATGGGCCTCGAGCAGAATATTCTCCGTAACTTAAAGCATATTGTTTCGTCTACTCAGCTACACCAATTGGTATATGTGTTAGGATACATGCTTAAATAGAATGTCAATTATATGTTCTCGTTTATATATATTTGCTTGGGCATGTGTGTATATAAATTTTGTACAAATAGTGCTTAGTGTATACAGTATTATGTATAATATACATATGTAATATACGAAGTAACGAATTTGTTACCAGGAGTCTACATACGCAGATGCATGGGCATTTGCAACAGCTTCTGAACAGACTTTGCTGATGGATGTTTTGTTCCTCTTGTATGCTGCCAAATTAGCTTCATGCAATGGTCACATATGGAAAGAGCTCTTGCAAACTTTTCAGGTAAAAATTGTGATATATAGTAGAAACTCCACTGTATGTCATATATAATATACTATTTATTGCCTAGTAAAGGAGATACTAGTATGCTATGTGCGTCATGCAATGTATAGATTACAGACGTGGAACTACATACGTCAAGTATGCTATATATTTGACAAAGTATATGAATTATGGACTATATATGTATCAGTAGTTGCTACATGTATGCATATATGTGCGGGTGTTGTGCGTCTCTACGTGTGTGTCTGTGTGTTTTTGAATTGTATATTAATATTATTATTGTGTAGGAGCTAGTGTTTGAAGAACGCAGTATTGAACGATTAGCGGTTACAGCAGCAGCAGCGAGTTTAATTGTACAAGTTAGAAACCAGGCTGTCTTGGTTCTTATTGAAGCTTTAGATCTACGCACTATCCTCACCTTAGTACACGGGGAAACCCCATTCAGGTGTGTCTCTCTCTCTCTGTTGGTGTGTGTGTGTGTGTGTGTGTGTGTGCGAATATAATACACACATTTTACGTCTACTACATATAACGATTGTTTTACAGCCAAGGAACACATGGTTTTTCTAGCGAGGATTTGCAAGAGGTGGATGCACTTATATCCGGCCTAGATCCATCTGTAGCAGAGAATATGCTCCGCTTTTGCTAGCTTGGGCTACATTTATTTGCTTAGTATCTTCTCTTCCAGACCAAGCCATGGTTTTGGTAAGATTAAACACTCACACGCATACACATACAACTATATATATACACCATCATATGATTGAGTAAATGTTTAGATAGTTTAATTCAAAATACATTTTATCTACTGGCATGTATATTGTTTTACTGGGTTATTTATAAGGTGTATATTATTATTATATTGAAGTAAACTTAGTAGTTTTGATAATATGTATTTGTGCAGGATATTGAGCATGCTGTCTATGCACAACAAGCTTACAAATGTGGGGCTTATGTATTCTCATTAGAAATTCTTCAAAGTGAACAGCTTAACGAATCCGACGTAAGTGAGTATATGCCGTTGGATGTTTCTTTTTCTATTTTATTTATTTTATCTTTTCTTAATTTCAGGTGTTGAATACAAGGGAGCTGTTAAAACTTTGACGTCTGCATGTTTAGCTGCGTATGATTTCCTGCCAGGTAAAGTTTTTATCAGCGATATGTATACGTAAACATTGTATTGACATGTATATATGTGTTCATAGTTTTGTAGACATACATATACGTCCAGTCCTATATACGTACGGAATACCACATACTTTATTTACACGTGTGTGCGTGTGTAGTTTTACGTTATACTAGTATACAAACATGTGTGCACCGAGTACCTTGCATTCATGTCTTTTTCAGTATGATTATTTATTCCGTTTGTACTGCATATTGATAATCTATAGTATAAATGCGTTTTATAATCTATCGTTTTTAACATAGCACACTAAATCATACAGTTATGATTTACATGTATTATTTTTTTGATGCAGGCAGAAGGTAATATCCAAGAGCAGATAATTCAACTACTTTGTGAGGCGTTTAAGGGGCAGGTTTGATAATATTTTGTGTATTGTATGTAAAATTTATTACTTAATACATGTGTCAAATGTAGGATATACTGTATATAATTAATATAATATGAAAATGTTCAGTTATTATACATATAATTTTAAGAATTATTTTATATATATATTGCAGGAAACGCTGTGTGAAATGTTTTGGGATAAAGAAAACATTGTAGATGGACCAATTCGAAGTTTTCTCTTTACATTAAGAGACAATTTCCCAAACCAAATGCTACAACTTCTCCGTTTATTATCGTGTTTGTGCGAGGGAGCGTGGGCTGCTGAATGCACGTAAGCCCATTTTTCAGAGAGAGAGAGAGAGAGCGAGGGGTTAGTAAGTGCATAATTTGCGTTTGTACTTGAGCATATTAAGTGTACGTATTTGGATCCGGAAGCTACATGGACATCTGTACGTATTGTATCCACATACATGTGCTTGAGCTACGTATTATGTATGTGTACACAGTGATACATTAGTGTGTATTATACGTATATCTGTGCTATGTGTTATATTTGTGTATTGTACATCTGTATATATCTGCTTTATATAATTGAATATATTTGTTATATAAGTGTGTGTCTATATATATATATATATATATAAAGTCTCATTTTGTTTTCTTAGTCACAGGTATATGTATGATGCCTGCATCTGTGGATGCGTGTATGTTTTTTAATAATTTTCTATTACTCTGTAGGTTTGCTTTTCTCTATAAAGAGATGCCTCTCACTTGCTTATTTCGTCCAAACCACGATGAAGAGAGCTATGGTTCTGTTATACATGTATCAATTGCTATTCAAGTTCCAAATTGCTCTGGTTTATATATTCCCGCAGGTGACGTGTGTGTGTGCGTGGGTGAATTTTCATATATTTCTGTGTTAGTGAGGAGATAAACATAAACAAACATTTGTGCACGTGCGTTACGTATGCGAGACTGATTTTAAGTGCTCTTTGTCCTCTCAGGTGCCGTTGGGCGTGTTCTTAAGCGATATAATAATGGCGATAACCTTGTCCGCTGGCAGGTAATTTACATAATTTACTAAACATACTCATATGTGTATGTGTGTGTATGTATGTGTGTGTGTGTGTGTGTAAATAATACATATGGGCCATGTGTACATATATGTGCTTATAAACACACCGACACAGACGTATAAAGGTCGTGTGTATGTGGTCATACATCCCGCGCATACATACATACACGTACGCACACATGTACAGAGAGAGTGTGTCTTTATGTATACGTATGGATTACATTACATATACAATCTGGCTACTTTGCAGTGTGAGCACAGTGGGTTCATTGTACTTCTTGTGTACATGTCTCAGTGGCCCGGGGAAAATATTGAAGAGATGGCAGCTATTATCACACTCTTCAATGAAATGTTATCTTCGAACAAGGTATTTTGGGTGTGTATGCTGGTACATTAAAGTTGCTAAATTATATCTATATATCTATATGTGTGTGTGTGTGTGTGTGTGTACATGATAATGTTGCAGGTATATGGAAATTATATAAGTACAACATGGACATAGATTCTGTTTTTAATCTGACTTTTGTAATATAGGTCATGTCTCATTATTTGCTGGATATTGAGAAGTCACTCGCTGCAATAAGTGCTCGTGCAGATGGAAGAATGGACAAGAATTTGAGGTACACTGCGTGCCCTCAGAAATAACATATATAAATGAATATGTGTGTGTGTAGAGAGAGGATGGGGGGGGGGGGGGGGGGAGTTATGTTTGTTTAAGCACTATACATGGAACTGCTATAATATATACTAGTCATGGAAGAGTGTAATCTTAAATACATATATACACGTACATATGCGTGCTATGCAAATATATATTTAATAGTGCTTCTTTACGATCCTCATGTAATATTTTCTGCTTTATTGCCAATTCACAGAATATATATCTAGTGTATACTAATGAATTCATACATTTTAACTAATTTATTTAAATAATTGTGTTTTGGGTGTTTGATTTGGTGTAATGAACTCGATTTGGTTTTTAACAGTGTCGATGTCATAAACTCAGTTTGCTCGGTAATTAAGAAGCTGCTGTGTGGTCCTGGGCATGTCAAGGCACTGCTGACACTGTTAACCTACTTGAAAAGTTTGCGAGCAGGTAAACAGGAAAAAAAACACATTTCAGAGAAATGTGGTTAGTAAATATATATTTTATACACATTTAGCGTGTCTGTCCACACACACATATGTTTGTTGAGGGAGAGTAAGTAGACGTGGAGACATGTACATATGTCACACACACACAAACAGAGAGAGAGAGAGAGATTGAGCGGTATTTTTAGTTGTCTTTTCCAGCTATCCGGAAACAGTCATGGGTGGAATCGAGAGAACGGGATTAATTCCTGCTTCTGGCTTAAGGTAATATGAATTGAAATCTGTATTTAATCAAGAAGTTTTATTTGTTAAACAAGAAACTATCATTGTTGTTAATTACGTTCTTATTTATATAGATTGTCCGCTGACCAGCATTTTCATCTAAAGTTTTCGAAGTTTGAACAGAGTTCAGGACGTTATTTCTTGACAATAGCTGGTAACGCACGCACACACACGCATACATACGTATGCCTCTGTGTGTTAGGTCATTTGTCTTATGTGTAGTACTTACACATATTATATTTTTCTTACAAATACATATGTCACACATTTATATAATATTTGTTTACACTCTTTCCCATACTTGTTACACACACACATCATTTAGTTATGCAATATACTATTATTCTCGCAGTGACGGTTCACATATATGTAGTGTTCAATATGTTTATGCATCTACATATGCATATGTAGATATTACATACATAGAATATAATTACTAGTTTTAATGTATGTTATTTTACTAGTTTTGAATATTTCAATATCGTTACTTGGGAAGGGAATATGCTCGGAGCATCTATCAACTTTCGTACTTTATGTTATGCATAACTTACTTATCAACCATGCGAACTGGAAATACAGGGAGAGGCATGACGGTTTCAGTTATCTGCAAAGGTACTTATGTGTATATTTATTATAGACATTATAATAACTCGATCAATACAAGTAAATATTCAAATATTACATATGTAATAACTGCATTACCATTTATCTATATCATATTATAATATTATATATATATATATATATATATATATATAATATTGTTCTGATTGTGTTTTCTATTATAGATAAACCAAATGCTACAAGTGGTGATAGGTAGACCGGTTTGGGACAAGAACGAGTTAAGGGTCCCCGTTTTGGAGTCATTATTAAATGATACTATCATACACGGTTTTACTCCAGCTTTTAACAGTAACTGCACAAAACCTTGAGGTAAAGTTAATCATATATATTAATATATTAAACATAAGTTAACAATATTAACGTTGCCAATATAATATACTTTGACATTAGTATGAGTCTATTAATGCATTAATATAGCTAATATATTAATGCATGTTTTTGGACCGAATGGCTACAATCTTTTGCATAGTAGTTTTATATTATTATCAGCTATAACTACACATTGTTTTCCGTTACTATTTGTGTGCTATAGTATAACATTCTCTCTCTCCATATATATATACAAGTTATTTGAGAATACATGATAACACTGTTAATAGTTTAATATTCTTTTAATTATTATTTTTCTCTAGGAGTTGTATATCAATCGGAGGGTTCCTGTGTATGATGTTGATGCATTAGTTCAGGCTCTCTGTTCTACACTCCAGCTCATCGATACAATACTGCTCAGTTTCATATCAACGGTATGGTATACGTGATATATATTATTATTATAGTTTATGAGAAAAGGCTAATTATGTCTCACTATCTTCTTTTCAGGAATTTCTACCGTGCCTGTCTTCTGTCAGTCACTATTCCAAAAATCTAGTATTATTGCGTCATACTTAGTTTTTCACCGTTCAAGTGTAAGTATAAACACACACACGCTATAAATATATGGATGTATGGATCAAGCTATAAATAACAATATAAGTGTAATGTTCTCGTTTGCGATTGTTTTAATGTATAAAAATGCACATACATGTGACATTTTCATATACTATACGTGATGGCGTAGTAAGATAACTAATGTGTACATGTAACTGACTGTTACATATATTACCTCAGGAGTTGCAAATTCTCAGTGCTCGTATTTTGGGAAAGTTATGTGAGATTGGTCAGAAAGCAAAACCTCAAGCTGTTAATGTTGCAAGCTATCTTTCCACGTTCGACTCGGTACATTGTGTGTGTGTGTGTGTGTTGTTATAATTAATTATTATAATTAGAAATTATGTGTGTGTTACTGTATTACTAAATGTTTTATATCAATTATATTTTAGTTTAAAAATCAAATAAAATATAAGATAATGTCTTATGTTTAGTTTGGTCGTATATCTTTAGGATTGAATAGTTCAAATTTTATTATAAAATGATAATTGTGAAAGAATTAAAATATAGTAGTAATAGCTTACTCTTTGTATTGTTATCTACATACGCTTATAGTTAATTACTACGGAAATAGCAGTATATACTATATCATGTTATGTATCGTGCATTTGACACTACGTACATAAGCACAAAAGACGTACACATACAAGCACATACACAATGTATGAGTTAAGATATACAACACATACACGTACACAGTTATTTTAAATTTGTTTTTATAGAAAAAGCAGCTGAGAACCTTTCTGGAACACATTATATCGGAAAAATATGCATTCAAATTCCCTGATGTATTTGACGAGGTTATGTCTTTCTTAACAGGCGCTGTAACGTGGCAGGTGATTAAACATTTCAATTTTAACTTTAACTATTAGAATAGTTAATGTTTTGATTACTTTAGTCATATATATGTAACTGCTAATGTTTGTTTTTGCCGTTAAGCTGATTTATGCTGTTTTTGTTTTTTATATAGAGCGGTATGGTGGAACTATTATTATCTCCATGGGAGTATGAAACCGTTGAGGGAAGTCAAAAGAAAGAACAATCCCAAGTACTGGAGGCGATATGGAATGTGCTGAAAGCTCCTATAGTCCTCTCTAAACGGTTAGTATTATACTGCACCAATATTATTAGAATCAATTTAATACTAGCGGTGTTATTCATCATTTTATAAACTCCTATTACGTTTTAATATATTCTATATATTGTAAAACTGCTATGTTTATTACTTCTGGTATATGCCATACTAGTAAGTAAACTATATATCATTTGTATATATTACAATTTGCATATGTGTTTTTGTATCTGTATTTGTAGACTTGCAGATACACACATATCATATACACCTAAGTAACTATTGCTTGCTTTGTGTATGAGTGTTAACGATGCAGCCTTTTAATACAGCTTTGTTTGCAAGTTCTCAATCTCGTACCGTATTGCAAAACAGATAGTTATGATATATGATAGTGTATGTAAGTTAACTTGTCTTATGTAGATTTCTCATATATGTATATATACATGTGTGGGTACACATTTAGCCAAGTAAGAACACCTGACCCTATTCTAAATTTATGCAATAATATTTTATTTATGTTTGCAGTTATTTGGAAATCGTTCACCGACTATTGACAATTTTAGTGTCAGTTTGGCAAGGCGCCACCGAGTGTTTTACGGCTATACAATCTCTGCGTAGCCAAAACTCCTTCTGGGATGCATTGTTTTCACGAGTCTCAGAGCTAGTTCGACCAATTAAGGTGTGTGTGTGTGTGTCTGTTGTATATGTTGTTTGTATGTGGTTTATGGACATGTATATGCATATAGCCGTATACACGCACAGACGTAACAATGTACGTGTGTGTATATATAGAGCTAACATATATACACACCTACGGGGTCTTAACTCATGAAAACAATGTGTATATCTATCTGCGATATGCATATGAATATATATGCTCTATGCATGTATTGACGTACGTATTGTACCTATACACACACACTCGCATATATATATATATATATATATATCTCTGTGTGTGTGTGTGTGTGTGTGTGTCCAATCAATGAATGTTGTGTTCAATAAGCAGGATTATAACAATGAAGGGGAAGCTATATATCATGAACAGGCGGTCATACACACATATTGCTTCCGGTGTCAATCGGCTATTTATCAACTTATGGCTTACGATATTTTTATCCAATCTAGAGGTTGGTTCTTTAAGCATACACATTAACGATAATTTGATCAACATTAGTGGCTGAATATAGGTATATGTTAGCTACTCATGATAGCTATATATAGATATATCTTAGAGAGAGAAAGAGAAAGAAA
Organism: Selaginella tamariscina; assembly: GCA_003024785.1. NCBI lineage: Eukaryota > Viridiplantae > Streptophyta > Lycopodiopsida > Selaginellales > Selaginellaceae > Selaginella > Selaginella tamariscina. The sequence goes on from PUQB01000014.1 coordinate 239,877, forward strand.
AAGAGAATCTAGTTATGTATTTTCTATCAGTGGGATATGTTCGATGTTGCTATTAATAGCTAATATGGATATAATCAAATATAAAACATTGAATGTATTGATATAATATATACTATTTTATATTACTACATATATAATTGATTATCTATTAACTGCGAATCTTTGTATAACTAATCCATTCAATTCTTTAGCATCTGGGAAAGGTAGTGAAGACAACGTTTTGTTAAACTGGATTCCATCCACTGCTGCAAGCGATATTCCACGTAGTCACGTATCTTATAAATTCATGAAGATATCATTCTTTCTACAAAGGTACTTTAAACATTTCTATAATTTACGTACACCTATATATGTAGTTAAATATTTATACTCTTGCACACATATGACAGTTCCATACACATTAAATTGTTTATAATAGTACCAGTAACTTGAATCATGTTCTGTGCAGGCTGAAGTGAGAACTTTTATTATTGGTCTGGTTGTAAAGGTTATGTCTGGTGATATAAGAGGAATGGATGTTTCGTTTGTGCGTCATATTCAACATTTATGTTCACAGGTGCGCGTGCGCGTGCGCGTCCGTGTGTGTGTGTGTGAGAGAGAGAGAGGTAAAACTAGATAATTTATGTATGCGTGTACGTGCACTTGCACGTGTATGTCTAACTTTTGTTTTGAACAGATAAGTGGACACCCTGCGTTCAAAGAGCTCTATAATGAGTATACTACTCGGGGCTACAGGTGAGCTGTGATTCGTAGATACCTGCACACCAATGTTATTCAAATTTCAAGTGTATATTTTATATAATATAGGATTTAATGGGTATACAGTTTATTACGTAATTATATTTTACCATGTTCAATCATTGTTATAGATATCAAGCGATATATATAATAGTAAAACATAATTACATATAATTATGTAAATAACCATACATATTATATACTATTATATTTATTCAATCTGTATTTGTTTTCGCAGATATTCTCAAAGTGTTGAGCTTTTAATAATGAGTGATTTATATTACAACCTTCAAGGGGAAAATGAAGGCAGAAGAATCACAAATAGCTCCTTTCAACAATTATTTATTTTTCTCACTGACATGGAACTCGACGCAGCCTTGATTTCAAGGTATATACCTTTGAAACTTTCAAATTTTATTTTAGTCAAATTGAATATATGCTAAATCTTACATTTATACTTCAATATATAGCTTAATTCTGCATTAGTTATGCACACATATACTTAATAGCGCTATTAGTCTAGTTTCATTGTTCATATAAAAACCAAGACTACTTTTACTTCAAGTAAACTTAAAAATTAGATTCGGCTGTCTGCTGTGTGTATATGTGTGCGCGCGCGCGCGTGCATGCATGTAGAGAAGCGTAAACTATGATGTTTAGTTTTCATTAAAAAACGTAAATAATGGATATCTATACTGTTGTACCCTCTCTGGCAAGTTACCTTATCTACATGCTTAGTTACGTTGTAGTGACCTGAATCACGTGGCTGTACATACACACCTACATATATCATTTGACTTTATTATAAATGAGTCTATTTATTTGATTAAAGATTAATAAACTATGATCTAATTCTCAGTCATATAGTGAACAGCAAACACGTTACGACACTAAAATGCTGAGAGCCGCATTAGGAATGGATTATTGGAGTGAAAACTCTGATACTGTCACCGATAAGACAACGGAGAAAATCCTCTACGGCCTTGAGAAGGCAAACAGTATACTCGATGTTGGATATTCGCATGTTTCTGCTCTCAACTCTTTTGTGGACTTGCTGAAGTTTTATTCTTCAGAGAAGCCGGTAAAGTTTACATGTGAAATCTGTTATATTTCTATATTTATATGTGCGTGTAGACTATGACTATATGAGATAAAAATGCACAAATGTTATTTTTATCATACACATGTATTTGTAACCTTACATATTATGATGCATATTTATAAGTCACGTGTGCAATCAGTATATTATAATTTATATACTTTTAACAATAGGCTACAAGGGGAGTTCTTTGGACGTGTGAAACTTTGAGTTCTCTTATAGAGGAGGTTTGCCAATGCCTTCAAAAGGCAGTTTTAGGGGTCTTCAAAGATACTAAACTTTACCTACCAAAGTATCTAGCAGGTACTTTATTAGTTAGTAATTAATATTTAAGTTAATACTTTTAGTAATAATAATTGGTTATCATTAATTTTGTTTACAATTAATTATTATTATTGTTTCTTTTTGTAACTGTATCTGCTTCAACTGTGAACTCACTATTTTTGTATTTATTTGCAGCTCAGTTAAGACTTCTTGCAACTTTGCTACGTCAGCTTACTAACCAGCCTACAGAAGACATATCTGCCACGTGTGTGACGGCTATACGTGCATGTTTCACATGCATGAAGCATGTGGTCGATTTCGAACCATCTATTGACGTAAGTATATACACACATTCATTAGATTATTTAGTTATCATACATTATACATTAATGCTTTATAGTCTAAGGCTATTATATTACATATTATCTTAGATAAGATACTTGGAATGTACATGATAAATATACGCTTTATCAGTGTCCATATATTTTTATACATAAGTAAATGGTATATCTATTTTGATAGTATATAGTACATGCTTTATGATAATTATATTTAGTATACAATGATGGCTTTAGGGCTTGTACGTTATACCATTTAATAAGAGTACTAATATTTACTATTATATACAGGTGAACCTTGAGGAGTGTTTTTCGAGTTTACTTGTTCGCTGGAGTTTTTATCATCGAAAAAGAGTTTCACATCAAAACTCATAAAAGCGGATGAAGTTATTAGGAGTTCAATTCCAATGCTATGCAGCTTTGTATCCAGCAGAACGTACAGGTATTGTGTGTGTATGTAGACACACACACACACACACAGAGTGCGCGCGCGTGTGAATAAGCAATACCAGAAAGAAGTTTGTATATATGGCATATAGTTAGGACAGTTAGAAGTTCTTGTCTTTCTATATTGTATGTGGATAATACGTGTTTTTCTATGCATGTCTTTTTATATACACGTGTAGAGACGTAGGAAAGTTTAGGTGAAAGTTACACCGGATTATGTTCTTAATGTAGTGTAAATGAATTACAGGTGTCTCTCGCTTGCTACCATCAACATTCTCATCAGACATTTTTTGGACTCAACCACTTGGCTTTCAATTCTCCAGGCAAGTATATATACACGTATGTAGACTCGTATATGTATACATACACGTGTAGGCTATACATGTGTCTTAACTCTAAATTTTGAATACATATGTGTGTGTGAGGATACATAAGCAAATCATGCCATATAAAGCCCTGCCAATATATGTATGTACAACTGTTAGGATATATGTATATATGGGTATGCATACAAGAAACATATGTTCATACACATAGGAAATACTATATAACCCATTATACACAAGCTCTGTACGTGTGTACAGCCTACATACAAATATATATACTTGTGTGTCTATGTAGGTTGTGTGAATACGTGTTTATTACACGTATACAACAAAGTCGAAGAAGAAATCATGTTTGTGCATATAGATATATGTAGGCTCACACACGCACGCACGCACGTATGTAGCCTCTACGGCCTGCTGTCGACTTATATATTATACTTGTTTGCTTATATTTTAATATAATATATCCCCGTATTAGCTTATTTCATTATGTCTATATATTTTAAATATATTCATGCGTATGCATTTGTGTTTTACAGAAAAACTTCCCAACAAAGCTGATCATAAATGAAGAAAACCAGGACGAGAGAACTAAAGCTGTCATCATGAGCTTTAATTTGTATTTATCACGTTTCCGAGGTTCGCTCACTTAATGCATTATTTCATATGTATAAATGCATACATATACGCATGTGTAGGCATACTGTTTAATTTGATAATTACCTCTATGTTATAGTACTATCAAGTAGAGTAATATTGATAAGCATATATGGGTTTTTTGTATTTCATGCCATCTGCCTCACTGGAGAGACCTCAACACTTCCTTCAGTGATGCAATCCCTGTATGCAGTTGAATCAGTATATGTTTGTATGCATGTATGTATAATATAATATACATGTGTCTACTATATATATGTGTGTGACTTTGTATCTTATTGCTCTGCCATACGAATACTTGAATAATAGATATGTATAGATATATCTGTGTATGGGCATATGTAAACACACACGCAATTTACAACTTCTGGCTCGCATATGAATAGTTCATCCCCAGAGGGTGACCTCTGCATAGTGTAGGACGACATTACAACTGATAAAACTACGTCAATATAGGTGGTGCGGAGATGCTGTTTAATGCTGGCTTTCTACATCGTATGTTCATCCTAGGTGAGTAAGAATCAATGTCCTATATAACTTCATACGACATAATTTATTACATCAGACAACCTTAGCAAATAATTCCGTGCATATTAAAGCTCAGATTCTCGTCCTTACAGATGATCAAATGCAGGTCGATGATGCAAATTATAGTCCTGAGGTAAAACAATGTGCGCTTATGGTGATATATATAATGTTGTTGATGTCTGTATCAACATGTCATGTGATGTGTATGTATCTTCATGCGTGCATGCACAGAAATGTATGGATGTAACTGCCTGTATTTGTATATGGAAATAGGATTAGGAGGACAAATTATCATCGAAGAGAGTCACAATTAAATACAAACATAAGCTACGTATTTTTTAGGCATTGTATGATATATTTCACTGCATATATATATGACATACAGATATGGCTATATTTATACAGATCCGTTGTGTTAAATTAGATATGCATACACTTATAAACGCACGTTTATCTGGATTTGTGTGTCCTATGTATATCTGTATCTGTTGTATTTTTATTTGTTTGTTATTTTGTGTAAGGTCAACAAGGGGCCATTTACAACTATATCAAAGACGAAAGCGTGGCAACACAACAACCTATGGTCACTCGGCGTGGCAACAGTTGCCTCTTTACTTAGATCCTTGGGAGATGACAGGCTTGTTACGGACGCTTTGATTGCTTACTTCAGAGCAGAGAAGTACAAGCTTATTTCTTCAATATCAGCTCCAAATACGGTAAGTGACACGGGCGCACTTTATGTTTATATAAAGACCACACACATGCATGTATATATAGAAACATCATCAATGTATATATTCGTCATATAACAAAATATCCATATCACAAAGCATCTCTCTCTCTCTTTGTTTTGTGCGGAAGTTGTATGCGTGTGCATGTATGTATTTATTAATATATATGCACTTGCATGGTGGCACGACCTGCATGACATATATGTAGTAGTTATTTATTTAAATTAGCTGAATGTGCATTGATTGGGTATATAGTACTAAATGCAAATACATACTATATTAGCATATATGACTACTATATGTACCATTTGGTGAGACAAAAGCTATAATTACTCAGTTTACTTTATAATTTTCCAAATATTTACTGTATTTAAATATATTAAATCCTTGTATTCTATATTCTCTAATTATTTAATAATTCCTATCATATTAATCATAACTACTTACATTGACTGTAGCATATAGTAAATAATATGTACGATTTTCTGATAAACTCATATACTGAGGATATGTTACAGGTTATGCCAAAGTCAAGAAACGTATATACGAACTCGGCATCTCTACAGGAGGCAATATACGTAGCAGAACTCATGTGTGAGATCGCACGTTTATATAATGTGGCTTCCATACATTCTGTACATGACGAGCTTGCTGAAGTCCGTGAAACAGTGGTTCATCTGCTCGCCTACATTGCCCGTAAGTATATACACACACACATACATGTGTTATAACTTATGCTATTATATTTTAAATTAAATAAATGTGTTTTATATGAACATAATCTGCTACAAGTAAAATGAAATACACTGTGTTTCATGTTTATAGCACACGCGCACGCACACAGATGCATATATATTGGATAATATACTTATGATGCACATACATACCATAAACATGTTTTATCTCTTATATCTTTTTATATAGGTTGGACCTTGTATATATTTATTGTATATTTTATACATAAACCATCTACTATAGATTGTCTATCTTATGAATATCAGAAATATACAAGGGTTTTCTTTCGTATACTTGTCAATATATATCTAGAATTGCATTCTTTGCGTAGATATTGCACGTGCACAAGCACACACAGTGGCTTACTGGATTATACAGGCGAAGGACTGGCCCGTTCTGAAGGAGTTAAGTGTCTTCCAGTTGAGAGGCAGGAGGTTAGTCAACCATATAATAAATAAGGAGTCAAACAAACTATAAAATATATATTTCTATGAAATCTGGATATCAATATCAATTAATTTAAAGTGTGTACATGTATACGTATTTTTTGTAATTTTACTATACTAACATTGTTACATATTCTAATTAAGGTGATAGCTCATGGAAAACCATCATGTCTGGGAAGTACTTCTGCGTGGTTTTTAGTCTCTGCAGAGGGTGCTTCTGTCGTTTTTGGAGGTATATTTTTCTTACTCGCTTATATACACGTGTATATGTGTGTGTATATGTATGTATACATTCATATACACATATTTGGACATACATCTCTTTGCTTCTTATATATACATTTGTGTGAACAACAACAACCCCGTCTCCCCTTTATGATAACTGTGTTAAACATATTTATAGGTGCTACGGCGGTGGGAAATGAGGTTGCTCGGCTTTCTGATTCAGAATACACAGAAATGATAGCTATACAGGTTTTGTACTAGAGTAGTTACATAACTAGCTAGTGAATATAATGAGAGAAGTTATTGATGATGAAATATTGTTTAACCTTGATGTGCTTACTATTGAACTTTTTTTTATTCAAGCAGGTATATAAACTTGTTAATGTCTTGTTGCGGTTTCTGGTGGTTCAAGTTCGACAAGCTTTGCAAGATAATGAAGAAGGCCGCTCTGCTAAGGGGTTTCCTGAATTGCCCGCTCCAGAGATTCTTCACGCTTTGCAGGTATATAAGTTATATATAATGTATATGTTTTTTATGTATGTATACATGTATACTTGTATATTCAAGTTCATTACGCATGGACTGTCCGTATATAGAACCAATACATCCGATTAGATACATATAAACTGCATAAACTTCATGTTTTCTTAATATGAACACGTTCATGTATGTCTGAGTGTATCATTTAAACGGTGTGTGTTTATTCTGAACAGATTTATATTTATAACTTACGAAAGTATAGCTATTATGACGTGTATCGTTAATATATGAACACCGTTTAACTGTATATTATATTGTTTTTGTCTTGTGTATATGTTTTCTACCTGTTTAATTAACTTCAAACTACACCTATTATATAACAAAATCACGATTGTAATATATATATTATGGTGTGTATGTGCTGCATTGGTTAAATGCAGTTATTATAGCATGTGTATATATATGATGTATGTATATGTATATGTATGTAGGTATGTATTTGTTTGTCTGTAGGACCAAGTTATGGCGGTCACCACTGAGATAGCATCGAGCAAGGTGCAAGGAAATATGCTTGAGACGTGTTGCATGTTGTTTGGTGTGTTGGAGAAGTGTTTGTACCTGGAGGCGTGTGTTTCGCGGGTGTGTGCAATTACCCCTGCTTCTCTGAGAACTGACGACTTTGCAAGGCAAATCAAGGCCCTGCTTCGAGGTAATATATGTATGTACGTATATATGCATGTGTATGTGCTAGATGCATGTGTGACGTCTATGTTTGTGTGTGTGTGTATGTGTGTGGTGTGTGTGTGTCTGAGAGAGAATCAGTATACATGGAGGGGGCTCTTTCAGTGTTTGTAGAATTCAATATAAAGCTATTTTATATACTGAATCTATATTTATTATGTGGTATGTATTGTGGGTGACGTGTCTGGTAAAGTGTATTAGTCGTTTTAGTAGTATAATTATCCTATATATCCTTGTTATGTGTATATTATATATATTAAACTTTAATTGTAATATGATTTTTGCAGCTACAGAGGGCCATTCTGAGTTAAAAACTTCAATAGCATGGGTGAAGGAAGTAGCTGCAATTGTATATCCTGGTGCACTGGTTTATTCCTAAACTCTCTCTCCTAAACTGTTGTTTGTATTAATTTAACCAGAAAAACATATGCATATCTCCTTCAATAGCTAAATATATATCTGCTTTTCTGTAGCATTTAATTTAAATTCAAAATCTTTCTTGCTCACATGCAAATTTTTATTAATTCCTTCTAAAAATTTACTAGCAGTTTTAAAGATATTAACAATCATTATGAAAATTCTTACAATTTAAATTATAATGTGTATGTACGTGTGTGTATATATATTTAGTACACCTTTGAAGGGTGGTAATTATAATGGCGAGTTTCAGATGTAGTAGAAACATGTATTTAATAATAATTTATTAAATTATTATATTAATTTATTGAAATTATATTTAACTTTTTAAGTTTACTTATGTCTAGGTTTAATTATTTAATGTGTCTTACACTTTTGATGAATATGTGAAAGTCTTTTAACTTTTCATAATTCAATGTAAAATTTCTTTCTTCACTTTATTAAATATCTCATATCATAAGGGTGTTTTAGAATTAATAATACCATATGTATAAACATGACTCAAGAATTAATAAAAAAACACATTATAAAAATAATAAAAATTAACAAGTGAAAATTAAAAACATAATATATCACCAGAGCAATAAATGTTAATAACCAATATACTATAAAGGCAATGAAAATTAACTACGAAAGTGTCAAAAATCAACAATATAATATATTATAAAAAAGGATAATAAAATTCAACAATCAACAATATAATATATTAATTAAAAAGGGTAACAAATTCAACAATCAACAATACAGTATATTATATAAAACGGTAACAAGGTAACAAATCACAAAAATAATAAAAATCATAAACAACAAACTCTATATTAATAATTTCTCTTGCACATACTATATGGCATTTCCACCAATGTAAGGACCTTTACTTACATTATATATGTATATATTTAGAGAGAAAGATTCATATATGTTACATATTTTTATTATCTTATGAATTAATATATTTATACGGTAAAATGTTGAGGATGATTAGTACATAGGATATGCATAATTATCTTTTATCTATTATAAATTACTTAGATTTAACAACATGTATCTTATACAATGTTTATTTATGCATATATGTATGCATGTACTTAATTATCTTTAAACTCTTAAAATTGTACAACTCAACACTTTTGTGTTCTCTGATAGAGTATCTTATATTCACGATTTAATGTAGTGAACTGATGGTATGTGTAAATGCATCTTTTCATGTTCTCATGTTCTATCACATAAATTACATGTTAAAACAACAAACTATTAATAGGCATACATGTATATATAATATTAAGAACTTATTAAAGTCTTGATAGTGTACCATTCATAAGCTATGTTACCCATGGAATTGATGGTTGTGGTGCCATTTTCTTTACTCAAAAATAAAATATTAAACTGAATTATGTGTGTGCATGCAATACCTTTTAAGATTAACGATTTTTTATTCTAGATTTTGCATTTCAAATGTTGGTCGGACAAATAATATATCCCTTCAATTTTATACTCTTTCACATGTTTCATGTAGGAGTTCTACATATCTTTAAATTTAAAAATCCTTAAAATCATATTTTTGACCTTTAAACAAAATCAAAATGTATGCAGATTATATAATAATATTAGAGTAAGTCGAGGCCATCAGTAGACAGTGACTGTGATGTTTATGAGAGAGAGAGCAGGAGGGGCAGAGAGAGAGAGAGGGATAGTGATTCTGTCATTTGATGTGTAAGTGAAACGTACAATTCATTATGACATACCTAAGAAGTTGTCAAGAGCTTGTACAACAGCTGCAGGGGATGAAGTGGGATACGGAAGGAGCATATTCAGATCCATGGCCTTCAATGTCTCCAAAAGCGTTGAAGGTTTGGCACAAAAAACAGAAACTTATTCTTTGCTAGCTCCTCTGCAAGCTCAGCCTGATATATATATACATGCATAAATACACCTTTGTGTGTGCGTGTGCGTGTGTGTTACCTGATGGTTATCCATCAAATCCTCATTTATCACCACCACTAATGGCTTGCCCGCTCTTAGTGTCTCAAATATGCTTCCAGATCCTGATAACCATTTCAATACATATTAAAGGAAATAAGGTTTTTTTTTTTTGTTTTTCTTTTTTCTAATAAATGAAAATAAATACATAGGAACAAACACACACACACATTTTCAATATGTGAGAATCTACGAAGAGAGAGCTAATTCATTCGTCGCCAGACACACAAACGCACCTACCTACACAAGAATAACCTGCATGACTGATGACCAAGGAAGCAGAATGAATGTACTCGGATAAGCTGGGGGCAAATGTGAAGTAATCCACTTCAAATTCGGGCGAATTACACTAATTAAACAACAAAGTTAATCCAATATTGATTAATTAACTTCTAAGCAAACTAATTACTAACCTTTTCAGGGGCGCTGGAGAAGCAGAGATGTCGCGAAGTATATTCCTACAATCTTGAAAATCTACTGCATGGATCAATTTATCAAATCTTGTTGTACCCACTGTAACATAAAACCTAAATACTAAATGACCTACCTTTCCAGCGTGTGTATACGGTACAAGCTGTATGTGTGTGCGTGCAATATCAGACATCTCCATGAGAGAGAGAATTGTAAACGAACAAAACAGCATTTAAACCACAGCAACACACGCAAAGACGGTGCTTATATTATAAAACTTAGCTCTAACTAATGTATTTTCTTTCTGCATTGTATAAGATATAATTGTCGTGTTTCGCTTGTATATCTATTAATCAGTTACACACAGGACCTGAAGCTTGTAACACTCAAAAAGGCTTGAGATCCAAGGCTTAAGTTTTAGTTAGCTCCTAATCAACCCTGATCGGGGTTAAACCTCATCATACTCAGTCCGCCCCATAACAGAGTTAATTAATTATGTCTTGAATAATATAAGTTTTAAAATGATATAATCCATCCGTATATGCATTATTTGATAACTGTAAAAATTTATATGTATGCAAATTATCTATATGTTGTACTAATGAACAAATATAAATACGATATTATATTTACTATATCAAAATCTTCTATATAAATACCTCTCTTTCTTTATCCTATTAACAGCAAACAGTGAAACTCCAACAAGCAGGGCTCCTCCAAGGAGATGCTTTAGTATATTCGGCCTTTGCTTAGCCTCCGCTTTTGGCTCCACTTCTTCGCTACACGTAGCCAGCTCCTTAGAGGAACGTATGTCTGTTTCGCTGTAGTACATACAGGTAGAGGTTTTAGTCCCGCATTTGATATACTCATGGCACTATAATACGATTAAACTCAGAAGATATTATGTTTAACATGTCGTATGCAATATATAGTATAATTTCATACATTAAATGTCATATACGAGAGTGTTGCTAATAAGCGTACCTGGAGGCGTGTGTTTCGCGGGTGTCTGTTGCAAGGCAAATCAAGGCCCTGCTCCGAGGTAATATATGTATGTACGTATATATGCATGTGTATGTGTTAGATGCATGTGTGAGTGTATGTGTGTGTGTGTGTGTCTGAGAGAGAGAGAAGAGAGAGAATCAGTATACATGGAGGGGGCTATTTCAGCGTATAATAAATCTTCTAGTTTATATATGTTTACCATTTATAAGCTTAGATTATTTATATATCATTGTAGGAATATTATGTGTAAACGTTGTAGAATTCAATATAAAGCTATTTTATATTTATGTCTTTATACTGAATCTATATTTATTATGTGGTATGTATGTATGTGTTAATGTGTGTGACGTGTCTGGTAAAGTGTATTAGTCGTTTTAGTAGTATAATTATTTATATATCCTTGTTATGTGTATATTATATATATTAAACTTTAATTGTAATGGCCATTCTGAATTAAAAACTTTAATAGAATGGGTGAAGGAATTGTATATCCTGGTGCACTGGTTTATTCCTAAACTTAGTCAAACTAGTTTATTATTTAAATCATATATACATCTCCTCTCTCTCTCCGTGTATTCTAAATAGGTGTCGAACTGTTGTTTGTATTAATTTAACCAGAAACATATGCATATCCCTCTGTATATAGCGAAATATTATATCTTCTTTTCTGTAGCTAACATATTTGTATATACAAACATATTTAATAGTGTATATTTCATTTAATTGGTTTATACTTCATTGTAACAATTGTGGCCCTCTCTCTATCACACACACACACACATATATGTAGATGTATGTTATAAGACCTACATTCCATAATTCATATATCTAGGCTTTTCTATATATGAATGTAATATGTATTATGGAATTTGTGCGAGAGTATCTTTAGTGTATAAGCTCTCTCTCTCTCTCTCTCTCTCTCTCTCTCTCTCTCTCTCACACACACACACACACATATGTAGATGTATGTTATAAGACCTACATTTCATAATTATATATCTAGGCTTTTTTATATATGAATGTCAAATATGTATTATGGAATTTGTGTGAGAGTTTCTTAATTGTTCTAATTTTTTTAATATTTTTTAAAGATAGTATGTACTAAAATTAGTTAATCTGTTTAGGAAGTAAAATTTTGTACATGCGATCACATTTTAATCACTACAGTTTAATAATTAAATTATTAAATAAATGCAACTTATAAAGATATTAATAATAAATATATATTATAAAAATACAATTTGTAAAGATATTATGACAAAAGTTTCACTAAATGAGATGACTCATGTGAACTTGAAAATGTGTTATTTTATATATTAGTTAACATTATTCATGATTGGTATACCGTGCTTCTAATCGGTGGCTTGCAATGGTAAACTAATTTGATATAACACATTTTTCTTTTTTCTTCTCTCTCTCTATATATAGAGGAACATATATACCCCTAAGTTTTTTAATTTAAATTTTTATTCACTTTAAAATTAAACACAACCATACAACACAATATTTGAAACCTTACGCCATATACCTTTAATTATTCATAATATTTATGATAATTTATAAATGTCAGCTTAGGTTTGTTGAAGTCAATTGCGGCGAACCTATGGTGATTATATATTTATTTTTAATATCTTTATAAGTTGCATTTAATAATTACTTTCTTTAACATTTATATAACATGTAATAATTATAACATATATACACACATGTACAAGTAAGTCACTCGTTTATGTAGAAGGTTGTATAAAAAATATGTTTGAATACAGTATAAAGTACCTTGTATGTTTACGTATACGTATCGGCAGAAATTATATGCAGATATACATGCAGACCTCAAAGTTATAACAGCTCCCTTGTATTATTAAATAAATAAAATAGAACAAGGAAATCCAACGGCGTATACTCACTTACGTCAGATACTTAAGCTGTTCACTTTGGAGAATTTCTAATAAGAATTACATAAGCCCCACATTTGTAAGCTTGTTGAGCATGCTCAATATCCTGCACAAATACATAATACAGTATATAATATCAAACTACTAAGTTTACTTCAATATACTAACTAATATACACCCTGTAAATAACCCATAGAAGTATAATGTGCATGATACTACACAGTAAATATGAACATTTACTCAATATATATTGTTCATATGATATAGTGTGTGTGTGTGCGCGTATGAAATGTATATATGTAGTTGTATGTGTGTGAATGTTTAAACTTACCAAAAACCATGGCTTGGTCTGAGTTTAAGCAAATACCAAGCAGCAAAAGTGGAGCATATTCTCCTGCTAAAGAGGATCTAGGTCGGATATAAGTGTTGCAAATGATGTATGTATTATATTCGCACACACACATACACACACACCAAGAGAGAGAGAGAGAGAGAGAGAGAGAGAGACCTGAATGGATTTCCCCCTGTACAGTGCGTGTAACGATAATCTTCAATACTACGTTCTTCAATAACTGGCTATATATTAATATCAATTCAAAAACACGACACACATGTATAGACGCGCAATCACCCGCACAGATATGAGCACAATCTATTAGTAATTTAGTCCATATTAATATACTTTGTCAAATATGTGATATGCACTGCAAAGCATACATTATATAAATAGTAAACTCTTTTTTGTTAGTTGTAACCATTCAAGCCAGCGTGCCACTGTCAGTGATAGCATGAACGTACATGTCAAAATCTACAAACTTATAAGTAAACTAAAAACATTTTCCCCATGATATGAAATCAAGGTTGAGAATATACTATCTATATGAGCAGTACCATCCCACCAACAACGAGATATAAATGTCTCAACTGCGTTATGATGTTCTAATGCATGGGCTCTCGTCTCATTGGATGTCACCCGCTTTTCTGAGTGTAATTCCTTGTGTTTTGTTATCATGGAGATCTTATAACAAACTGAGTAACTTCCTAAAGGCAAAGACAAAGACAAGGACGGGAGTAAACAATGTTACAACCCATACATTTCAGACCATAAAAGCAGATTTTTGTCTTGGACTCTGCCGGTTCAAATCGAAATAAAGGAAGTTGTTCCGGTTCAAAATTTGATGATAAAAAAAAGTCTACGGGTTATATTTAAATAGCAGGAACACTTCTGGTTTCAAGTTTATAATAAATTAGTTTACTTTATATTATTTTAATTAATAATAACCTTTATTTATTACTTAATTTCTATTGCCCTATTATTTATACTTAACCTTTACTTATTTCTTAATTAATAATTATATTAAGTATTGCTATAGTTAACCTTTACTTATTGCTTAATTAATTTATTATCTTAAGCATCTTTCTAATTTATATTTTTATTTCCAAAGTACAAAGAAAATGGGAAAAAGACATTCAAATGTGAAAGGAGAAAACAAGAACCCTTTTGCAAGAGGATTAAATAGCTATAGCTCTAAAATAAATTATATCTAATATATAATATATATATATATATATATATAAATTATAAATGGAAATAAAGATTATATATCATAAGAGAACGTGAATATAAAGTTATAGTAAACCTACAGTATAGGCACAACATGCATATCTACACCGTATAACATATTACTTGAAAATCCAATTGATTTTTTAAATTAAAAATAAATTTCTTGTAAAGAAACTTAGTTGGAAACAACGATCCGGTTCTAAATATTAAAATCCGGTTCACTATTTAATAAGAAAGGTCTGTGATTACATAGTTTAAGTAATGGTTCTACACACACGAATGTGTGTGTGTGTGTGTCCGTGCGTGGGTGAATTTTCATATATTTGTGTGTTAGTGAGGAGATAAACATAAACAAACATTTGTGCACGTGCGTTACGTATGCGAGACTGATTTTAAGTGCTCTGTCCTCTCAGGTGCCGTTGGGCGTGTTCTTAAGCAATATAATAATGGCGATAACTGTAACAGTCCTGCCCACAACAGGCCTAATAGTAGTAACCTGCCTCACTCACCACCCAATTGTAGAGCAAGAGCTCAACCCCGAGCTAGACAGTCTCCCCCAATTCTCCACGCTCCCAGGTCCCCGTAAGCTCTGAGCTCTCTCTCTCCACGCTCCCAAGTCCCGTAAGTTCTGAGCTCTCTCTCGCTACCCCACAAAAGCCCTTATACTATATTTATAATATAAATACAGTGTGCTATTATGGGCATACAGTTCTCACATTCCTCCCCTCCTTATTGAAGTCCTTGTCCTCAAGGACTTGCTGTGCACATTCAAGTTCTGCGACATCGCTTTGGAGGAGGTGGGACTGGACTATCATCATCTTGGGTTTCACCCTGTGTCCATCATCCATCTTAGATTCACATGCACGTCATCACGTACAGAGCAGTCTTCAACTGACTCACATGAAAGACCGGATGAAGTTGCACTCCTGCAGGTAGGTGCAACTTATATGCTACTTCATTAACCTGTGTAATAACCTCAAATGGACTGGCATAATGAGGTGCAAGCTTGTCTGACTTGCTGGTTTTGAGTTGAGTTATAAATCCCCACTTAAGAGATGAAGAAATACCACTCGTAGATATACCTTATCTCCAACCTTGAACTGCCGATAAGAGTGTTTTGCATCAGCATACTTGCGTATTCTATCCTGAGCTTTAAGCAAGTTCTTCCTACAAATTAGTAGGATTTCTTCTAGTTCTTCAACAAGGCTACGAGCTTGTTGATCAGTACCAAGCTTACTCCACTAAATACCTACATCGACTAGAGTTCTTGGATGCCTGCCATGATATGCATAATATGGACTATAACCCAAGCCACTATGCATATTGTTGTTGTAAGTAAACTCTACAAATGACAAAAACTTATCCCACTGCCTCGGCTCTCTCGGACACTTGCTCATAACATATCCTCCACAATTTGATTCACCCACTCAGTTTGCCCATAATTTAGTCTGAGGGTGATCTCCACTAAAAAAATTCAATCCGGTTGATAAAGCTCGATAGAACGACACCCAAAAGAACTAGTGAATTTGGAGTCACGATTGCTAATGATGTTCAACAACATTCCATGCTCCGAAAAACTTGAGTCAAATAGACCACAGCTAACTCCTTGCTGGTTACATTCCCCTTCAACGGAATGAACTTAGCATACTTGGTCAAACGATCAACAATCACCCAGATTTGCTCGTTCTACCTCACCGTGCGTGGCATATGAGTGATGAAATCTATCAAGATGCTCTCCCACCTTTGGTGCGGAATCTCCAAAGGCTTCAATAAACCTGGAGTAACAACTCGCTCAACCTTAATCATTTGGCAATCTTGACATGTCTTAACATGATTCAGCACATTTGCTTTCATGTTCTTCCAATATAAAAGACATTTCACCAATTCATGTCTTATTTTCCCTGAAATGTCTAGCAAATGGACTATCATGCATCTTATACATGATGGTTGCGATCAACTCGCCTTCTTTGGAACAACAAGTCTGTTCTTATAAAGTAACAAACCATCAACTTTCGAATACGATTTTACCAAATTGTTCAAGCATTGTTGTACATCAATCATCCTTTAATTGAGCTTTCTCGATTATATCAACTAGCGAACTCTCCACTCTCCCACAACATTTAGTTGTCTTACTCTCGACAAAGCATCTGCAACTACGTTCTCCTTCCTCAGGATTGACATTCGTCCACCAAACTCATGTAGACGAACTGACCAACGAGCATGTCTTCCATTCAGCTCTTGTTGAGTCAAGAAATGTCGTAGAGGTTTATGATCGGTAAAGACCTTAAAGTCTAACCCATTATGCAAGTAATGCCTCCAAATACGAACAGCATGCACAATAGCAAGCAACTCTTGGTCATATGTAGAATAACGCTTCTCCACATCATTCAACTTCGACTCTCAAAAGCTATAACATGACCAGCTTGCATCAACACGGCTCCAATCGCATACCGCATGCATCAGTGTACACTTCGAATGGTGTATCATCTATAGCGACAGCCAACACAGAGCAGAAGTAAGTACTTGCTTTCAATCTCTCAAAAGCTGCTACTTCCTTGGCTGTCCACACAAACAACTTGTCCTTCTTTAACAAAGTTGTTAGTGGAAGTGCAATACGAGAAAAGTTCGCACAAATCTTCGATAGTAATTGGCAAGTCCCATGAAACCTCGCAACTCTCGAACATCTTTTGGAACTGGCCAATTAGTCACAACCTTGGATCAGAGCAATGCCATGTGCGAAAACAATGTGACCAAGGTATTCTACCTCCTCCTTGAAGAAGTCACATTTAGATTCCTTTGCATAAAGCTTATGCATTCTCAACACAGTCAGAACCATTCGCAACTGTTGCACATGCTCCTCCCATGTCTTGCTATAAATGAGAATATCATCTAAGAATACTTCGACAAACTTATCAATATACTCAGCAAAAATCGAATTCATTAAATTCATAAACGTAGCAGAGCATTGGTTAAACCAAATGGCATAACAGTAAACTCAAAATGTCCATGCCTCGTCCGAAAAAGCCGTCTTTGAACATCCTGCTCCCTCACTGCTATTGATGATAGCCGCTCCTCAAATCGATTTTGCTGAAATATCGTGCTCCTGCAAGTCTTGTTTAAGGCACGATAATCAATGCACATCCGCATTGACCTCCTTCTTACGAACGAGCAACACCGCCTCCATATGGTGACTTACTAGGACGAATAAATCCTTGAGCAAGTAATGCCTCAACTTGCTTCTTCACTTCGAGCTCCTCTAAGTAGCTTAACCGATATGGACTTCGCGATATTGGTTTACTCCCCGGTTCCAACTCAATCTCGTGTTGGACACCCCGTTCATGTGGGACTCCCTTAGGCAATTCATCAGGAAACACATCCTTGAATTCTGCCTTCAGTCGCAAAATCTCGGCGCCCTCGGTCAACATTGACTGTTGACCATTGACCATAGTCAACATTGACTGTTGACCAGTCAACAACGATGACCCTGTTGCATCTTTTAGCTGAACCAAAAAGTACTCATCTTCCCATCAGCTGCAGCTCTCTTTCCAATGCTCTTACAAGCAGACTTCATCGCAGTAGCAGAAAGTAACTTCATTGGTGGAGTATAGGATTCACCATGAAAAGTGATCTTCCACCCTCAACATAAAGAGTAACCTCTTTCGTCCTCTAGTCAATCCGAGGGTTAAACTTCTCCAACCAAGTCATACGAGTATAACATCATATTTTCATCTCCACAAGATAGAATTGCTCGCAAATAGAGTTCCCTCCACTAGAAACTCAAAATTCACATAGTGTGTTCCAAGTTTGTTGTTCCGTAACAACTCCTTCGATGCTATATGGAGGAACCTCCATAGTGGGAATGCTCAACTTCTCCACTAAATCCTTGGAAATGAACTCATCGCTGCTCCCCGATCAACCAGCACACTCAAGCGAGTGTCATCCACAAAACCACAAAGACGAATCACTCGTCCATTTGTTTGTCTTGGTATTACCAGCCACACAACTCAGCTCCCTAGCAATCACGAGATAGCCATAGAAGTGCTTGCTTCAGCTGGCTTTTCCTTTGTCACTTCTCACTGACTTGCCACGATCGTTCTCTTTCCTCTGTTGAGGACAATCACGCTGATGGTGACTTGGATCACCACAGATGTAACATCCCCGATTCCTTTGCTCTTCCCATCGTTCGAAGAGTGCTTATTCCCTCTCTCCATGTGAGCCTCGATGCTCCTTCCTGAATGATAAGGCTTATAATGACCTCTTATAAGACTTATAAGAGAGCTTCTTCTTCGAAGATTGATTGGAAGATTCAGGAACATGCACCTCTGCTCAAGAAGTGCGTTGCCTGCTCCCTGGCATAGGCTACCATCTCGTCAAAATCAGCAGGCTTTCGATTACTCAATTGACACTTCAATTGATGATTCTTCAAACCATCAAGGAAGTAATCAATTTGCATCGCTGGAGGAATCGATGGATCTCGTGCATAGAGGTCTCGCAACTCATTGATGTAGGCATCCAAAGACAACTTCCCTTGCACAAAGTTTCTCAAAGTTAACCTTGCTTGTTGCACATCATAGCCAAGCAAACTCCTCCTTAAATGCCTCTTTGAATCGTGCCCAAGTGGTAATTGGCTTAGGTGAGTGCGTGGTAACACGATTCCACCACCGATCCGCTCGTCCCTTCAATGCCAAGGACACTTCCAGAAGCTTGCCTTCATCGCTACTAAAGTGTCTCACATCCAAAAGTTTATCGACCTTCTCTACCAAGACAAGGCTTCGGCTGAATTCACTTTCTCCCCGGCAGGGAACTCAGGTAACATCTTCTTCTCGAAAAATCAAAAGCTCAGAGCCCCTTTTCTCATTTCCCTGCTAAGTTTGAATAGGTCCTTTAACTCATCAAGTTGTTACTTGAGATAATCCATGTTCTGATGGAGAATGGCCATACGTTCAATTGACTTCGCATCATAAGTCTTTATCAACTTGTAAACAAATCGGAACTCATCACACAGTTCCTGTTGGTCAAAATGAGGTGGTTCATAAGAAGAACCATCCTCCCACCACTTCATAAATGGAACATAACGCACCTCGTAATCCGACATGGTGACACAAAAAAGCAACACACAAGCTTTAACTCGCTCTGATACCAATGTAACAGTCCTGCCCACAACATGCCTAATAGTAGTAAGCTGCCTCACTCACCACCCAACTGTAAAGCAAGAGCTCATCCCCGAGCTATCAAACACCCAAAACACAATTATTTAAATAAATTAGTTAGAATGTATGAATTTCTGTGAATTGGTAATAAAGCAGAAAATTTGAACTCGATTTGGTTTTTAACAGTGTCGATGTCATAAACTCAGTTTGCTCGGTAATTAAGAAGCTGCTGTGTGGTCCTGGGCATGTCAAGGCACTAGCTGACACTGTTAACCTACTTGAAAAGTTTGCGAGCAGGTAAACAAGGAAAAAAAACACATTTCAGAGAAATGTGGTTAGTAAAATATAATTTTATACACATTTAGCGTGTCTGTCCACACACACATATGTTTGTTGAGGGAGAGTAAGTAGGTGTGAGAGACATGCACATATGTCACACACACACACACACACACACAGAGATTGAGCGGTGTTTTTAGTTGTCTTTTCCAGCTATCCGGAAACAGTCATGGGTGGAATCGAGAGAACGGGATTAATTCCTGCTTCTGGCTTAAGGTTATATGAATTGAAATCTGTATTTAATGAGAAGTTTATTTGTTAAACAAGAAACTATCGTTGTTGTTAATTACGTTCTTATTTATATAGATTGTCCGCTGACCAGCATTTTCATCTAAAGTTTTCGAAGTTTTGAACAGAGTTCAGGACGTTATTTCTTGACAATAGCTGGTAACGTACGCACGCACACGCATACATACGTATGCCTCTGTGTATTAGGTCATTTGTCTTATGTGTAGTACTTACACATATTATATTTTTCTTACAAATACAGATGTATGTATGTTCATATCTGTACACACACATTTATATAATATTTGTTTACACTCTTTCCCATACTTGTTATACACACACACACACACATATGCAATATATTATTATTCTCGTCAGTGACGGTTCACATATATGTAGTGTTCATTATGTTTATGCATCTACATGCATATGTAGATATTACATACATAGAATATAATTACTAGTTTTAATGTATGTTATTTTACTAGTTTTGAATATTTCAATATCGTTACTTGGGAAGGGAATATGCTCGGAGCATCTATCAACTTTCGTACTTCATGTTATGCATAACTTACTTATCAACCATGCGAACTGGAAATACAGGGAGAGGCATGGACGGTTTCAGTTATTTGCAAAGGTACTTATGTGTTATATTATAAACATTATAATAACTCGATCAATACAAGTAAATATTCAAATGTTACATATGTAATAACTACATTACCATTTATCTATATCATATATATAATCTATATATATATATATATAATATATATATATATATTGTTCTGATTGTGTTTTCTATTATAGATAAACCAAATGCTACAAGTGGTGATAGGTAGACCGGTTTGGGACAAGAACGAGCTAAGGGTCCCCGTTTTGGAGTCATTATTGAATGATGTTATCATATACGGTGTTTTACTCCAGCTTTTAACAGTAACTGCACAAAACCTTGAGGTAAATTAATGATATTTATTAATATATTAAACATAAGTTAACAATATTAACGTTGCCAATATAATATACTTTGACATTAGTAGTCTATTAATGCATAATATAGCTAATATATTAATGCATGTTTTTGGACCGAATGGCTATCTATAACTACACATTGTTTTCCGTTACTATTTGTGTGCTATAGTATAACATTCTCTCTCCATATATATAGACGAGTTATTTGAGAATACATGATAACACTGTTAACAGTTTAATATTTTAGTTTTAATTATTATTTTGTTTGGGAGTTGTATATCAATCGGAGGGTTCCTGTGTATGATGTTGATGCATTAGTTCAGGCTCTCTGTTCTACACTCCAGCTCATCGATACAATACTGCTCAGTTTCATATCAACGGTATGGTATACGTGATATATATTATTATTATAGTTTATGAGAAAAGGCTAATTATGTCTCACTATCTTCTTCAGGAATTTCTACCACTATTCCAAAAATCTAATATTATTGCCTCATACTTAGTTTTCACCGTTCAAGTGTAAGTATAAACACACACACGCTATAAATATATGGATGTATGGATCAAGCTATAAATAACAATATAAAGTGTAATGTTGCAATATTGTTTTAATGTATAAAAATGCACATACATGTGACATTTGCATATACTATACGTGATGGCGGTAGTAGTGTACATGCAACTGACTGTTACGTATATTACCTCAGGAGTTGCAAATTCTCAGTGCTCGTATTTTGGGAAAGTTATGTGAGATTGGTCAGAAAGCAAAACCTCAAGCTGTTAATGTTGCAAGCTATCTTTCCACGTTCGACTCGGTACATTGTGTGTGTGTGTGTGTGTGTGTGTGTTGTTATAATTAATAATTATAATTAGAAATTATGTATGTATTACTGTATTACTAAATGTTTTACATCAATTTATTTTGAGTTTAAAATAAAAATAAAACTAAAATAATATCTTATGTTTAGTTTGGTCGTATATTTTTAGAATTGAATAGTTCAAATTTTATTATAAAATGATGATTGTGAAAGAATTAAAATATAGTAGTAATAGCTTACTCTTTGTATTGTTATCTACATACGCTTATAGTTAATAACCACGCTAGAATGAAATAGCAGTATATACTATATCATGTTATGTATCGTGCATTTGACACTACAACTATAACGCTACCTCCGGGTGTGTTATACTTGTACGTACACAAGCACAAAAGACGTACACATACAAGCACCTACACAATGTATGTGTATATTTATAGTTATATACACCACATACACGTACACATTCATTTAAATTTGTTTTTATAGAAAAGCAGCTGAGAACCTTTCTGAAACGCATTATATCCGCATTCAAATTCCCTGATGTATTTGACGAGGTTATGTCTTTCTTAAGTCATAGTCATATGCTTGGAAGACCTAAAGACATAAGTTCAAATATACTACAAACTCTATACATGATATAAATGCAGGGAACATAAATTGGTTAAGGAAGCATTATCAAAGCCCAGGTTTGAAGGAAATCCAATGGAGAGAGACCACTTACACTAAGTGGACTCCATGAGTTTAAATTACACGAGAATTTGATTTAACAAATTATTTTTAATAAAAATTATATATATATATATTAATATATATATTTTATTGTTATTTTATGTTACAACTTCAAGGGTTCTACTCAAATATCGACTCTATTAAATATTCTTGATCCAGGAAGAATACATTAAATAAAAACATTATGATAACGAGTGTGAGGGCAAATGAGAAAGTAAACTCTGTTTGTGCTTTTAGCAAAATTAATATAGTCACTTGATCAAACCACATCACTGTCGAGTTTACTCAACAAGATTGCTGCTTGTCTCTTCATTTCTTCATCTTCAGCAAAACGAGCTATGCGAGTTAAACTTGCCAAAAGATGGATTACTTCTAAGAAACTATCCATGCTATTAAGCATAATTAGGCACTGCCTCTTCTCCTCTTCACTCGGTTCCTGTTGGATTGGACTCTCCATGCTACAAAGTCAACAAAGAATACATCTGCCTGTCCGTTGACAAACTCCCTCTGTTTCATCGAACGTTCTGTTGTGCGTGTGCGTGCGTGAAATCTCATGATAATTTGATTTCAATGTACACATTACATCTATATACAGTTATGCTTGAATATGGTTGAATATGTAACTGTATATAGATGTAATGTTATGCATGCATTTTCTCCGGTTGCACTCACACAGACACACACACGCACACACAGGGGATACAGACGAATTGTTTCCAGAAGAATCATTGAATGAACATATACATTGGGCCCGCATATCAATACTTCCGGCTTGGACGGCTTGTACTCTGTTTTGTAAGTATAAATACAAACTCATGCGGGCAGATGGAGTATGGCTCCCATCGAACGTCTTGTTAAGCAAAGTGCCCTCCTATTGGCAAGCATAGAAAAAATTAGATCCATTCTAAGCGAGGCCACATTTCAATGGGGAGCAATTATGCTCGGAACGTATGTCACCCTCCCAGGTATGAAATGCTCTATGTTTTTTATGTATGCACACACACACGCGCCACTTTAACAGGTCTGAATTCAGCCGATTTCTGGGGCATCGCTCTGTCTCTGTTTCTGCTAAGAACTAGGCCATCAAAGAACATTCACAATTGCAAAGTTTTATTTGTTCTTATTCAACTGGTGCTTGCCATTTTCCGCCTTTTGTACACTCTGTATCGTCTCCAAGCAGGCGACTTCTTTGAGATCCTATCACAGCCCCAACGGACTACGAATTCTTTCTACTCCATCCTCTTAACTTATTTGTTGCTGCTTATAGAATGCTCTATTTACACGGGGACACTGATCTTTCGGTACATGGTACTCCGACAGATAGAAACTGCCGATTGCAATGTCCTCCTGCGAGAATATTTTGGTAGTGTCTACAACGGACAGCCAGATGTACCCTTTGTTGATTTTGTAGCATGGAGAGTCGAACAGGAACCGAGCGAGGCAGTGCCTGATTATGCTTAATAGCATGGAAGGTGACATTAACATTCTTACAAGTCGTCCATCTTTTATGACAAATTTAACTGGCATGGCTCGTTCTGCTGAAAACGAAGAGAATGAGAAGACAAGCAGCAATCTTGTTGAGTAAACTCGACAGTGGTGTGGTTGATCAAGTGACTATATTAATTTTGCTAAAAGCACAAACAAACAGAGTTTACTCTCTCATGCACAACGGCCATTATATATTATAAACCAAGAATTTATACATGTATTTGACAAACTCATGTATAAAGAATTCTTATTCACTTGGGCCTGTGATAAGATCACAAAGAAGTCGCGTGCTTGGAGACGATACAGAGTCTATAATAGACTCTGTATACATGTATTTGACAAACCGACTTCTTTGTTGGTCTTAGATTTCAACTAAGACCAGGTTAGAAGATGTGGACGAGGTTAGAAGAAATAGAAAGTCTAAGAGAAGGGTCCATGGTGGTATACGTCTATCGTGGTTGACTCCTCCGAGAATTTGTGATTATTTAACCTAATTTGTGATTTATGTGTAATTAACTGCTACCTATGTTTTATATAATTTTTTATTTACCATTATTTTAAAATTTTATCAAACATTATCTTAAATTTTAAAAGGTGAGACTTTTTTTTAAAGTTAATGCCCCATTTTACTAATTTATTAAAAGTTTTATTATTACTGAGCTTAAGGGAACCTCTAGATGTGGACGAGGTTAGAACCGAGGAATATGCTCATCTACAAAACCGGGTATGTTTCGATTATTCCGGATTCGGACTCTTTTCACACCTGCAAAGAGTTGTGGATCCGAACTCTTCCACGTTCCGGTTGTCGTACATCTCCGCTAGCCTCCCAACCCATGCCTTGTACGGAGCTTCTGGCGAGAGCAGTCTAGAAGGTATACATGAGTTTGTATTTATACATGTATAAATACAAACTCATGTATAAAAGTTACAAACTCATGCGGGCATACATGATTTTCGACACGGCTTTGTTGGTCTTAGTTGAAATCTAAGACCAACAAAGCGAGGGAATGCAAGTATTAATGCGTCACATGCGGGACAGGACCCCCTTGTACGAACTACGAATATATATGGAAATTTCCGTATATATTTACGGAAATTTCATGTATAATTTCCATATTTGACAAACTCATGTATAAATACAAACGCATGCGGGCAGATGGAGTATGGCTTCCATCGAACGTTCTGTTAAGCAAAGTGCACTCCTATTGGCAAGCATAGAAAAAATTAGATCCATTCTAAGCGAGGCCACATTTCAATGGGGAGCAATTATGCTCGGAACGTATGTCACTCTAACAGGTATGAATCCTCTATGTTTTTATGCATGCACACACACACACGCGCCACTTTAACAGGTCTGAATTCAGCGGATTTCTGGGGCATCGCTCTGTCTCTGTTTCTGCTAAGAACTCTGTCTTCAAAGAACATTCACAATTGCAGAGCTTGGTTTGATCTTATTCAATTGGTACTTGCCATTTCCGGCCTTTTGTACACTCTGTATCGTCTCCAAGCACGCGACTTCTCTGTGATCTTATCACAGGCTCAAGTGAATACGAATTCTTTCTACTCTGTCCTCTTAACTTATTTGTTGCTGCTTATATAATGCTCCGGGGACATTGATCTTTAGGTACATAGTACTCCGACAGATAGCAACTGCCGATTGCAATGTCCTCCTGCGAGAATATTTTGATAGTGTCTACAACGGACAGCCAGATGTATTCTTTGTTGACTTTGTAGCATGGAGGAACCGAGCGAAGAGGAGAAGAGGCAGTGCCTGATTATGCTTAATAGCATGGAAAGTGACATTAGCATTCTTACAAGTCATCCATCTTTTATAACAAATTTAACTCGCATAGCTCGTTCTGCTGAAGATGAAGAAATGAAGAGACAAGCAGCAATCTTGTTGGATAAACTCGACAGTGGTGTGGTTTGATAGTGTTTACTCCTGTCTTCGTCTTTGTCTTCAGTTGTTACAAGATCTCCACAATAGCAAAACACAAGGAACTGGTGTTATATTCCATGTTTGTCCACACTCAGATGTAAACCTGCTAATTGAGTGGATCTGTGGTGAATCCCAGAATGTGCTGCTTGATACCCTTTGATGAGTTAATAGTTTCTCCCACAGATCCAAATTCCTTGCATAAACTTGAGAATCTGTAAGAGTCTGCCCAGTGATTACAAGTCTTTAGAGAAATTTCCAGGTTGAATTGAATGGTCGACCTCAACTCTGCTGCTGCTCTTCTTTTACTGTTTCAACTGGTCATTCAAAACTGCTGATATTAGCTCAGTAACTGATCCTGCCGGTGGCCGGCTGCTCTGCTTCGGCTGTTCCTGGTTGGCCGGCTGGACTACTACATCCTCCTTTACTACTTCTACTTCTAGTACCTCTGCAGCTGAACACCCTGGAGCCAAGCTCGAACGGCCACACCTGCTGCCACGCCCCGCCCACGATCTACAACTCCACGGCCGCACCCACGATCTGCCACAACTCCACGGCCACGGCCACGATCCACCATACTATGCCGTTGCAGAACGTACAACGCGTGTTCTAGGTTTGGAATATTCGACGAATTGTTTTTCAATGTGCAGACCTCGGAATATGCGATTTTCAAACACACTTAGACTCTTGTTCATATAGATGGTATGTTCTCATATGTGAGAAATGTTTTCTAGTTTTTTTTTTAACTTACTATGTTATGCTATCGTTGATAGTGGCAAGCGATATGTTATGGCTTGAATGGTACCAATTAATAAGTATGCTTTGTTGTAAAGAAGTACGGTGGTCTTGGAGAATGTAAGTTACTGGAAGGAGAGAGTTTAATCTTGTTGAGACTGTGTTACGTTTTTGCGATTGTTGAATTTTGTAACATAATTTGTCCCTTCTTATGCAAAGGATTAAATCTAGGTGGAGGCTCTATGCATAGATATTACTTCTTGGGTTTTCTGAAGACTAGTATGTTGTTCCATACAAGAAACATTTGCAGTATATACAAAGAGGACGGCATTTGAGCGGGGGTGGCATATGCACAACGAGTTTCCACTCATAACGTATAGCTTTCAATGGTTGGCAGATAAAAACAATGACACAAAGTCCACAGAATAGCTTGTCTTACTTGGAATCCCTTGACATGCTCTCTGGAAAGGTATGTCATGCATACTGTAATGCATGTGTATTTACAAATTTATACACATTCTCTCACCTTGCAGGAAGATCAAGATAATATATACTTCGAACTAGATCGTCAGGGAGCCCAATGAAGCTCCTTAAGTCGAATCACCTCACATTTATTGTATATAATCTATCTAACCGACTCTTATCGGGTAGAAATTGTGACACACTTGTAAGAGTCGATCTTTACACAATATTGATGAAGATGAAAAACTCCTAGCAAGAGAAAGACATGCTTAACATAAAAAAAAATTATAAGGCAATTTCTTATGAAATTAACTTACAGAAACAACTAACAAATATATATTACTAATCCATTGGAACATATAAATATCGGCACAATAAAAAAGCCTAAGCCGAAGTATTGAGAGTGAGCTTGTAAACTATAAAGCCTATAAATACTTATTAAGGAAAAAATTGATAGTATGTTACTAAATGTCAACTTTAGAATCCTTCCTTCAAAATTCACAAATCTAATAAAATAAACCATTCCACCACAGTTAGTTAAGTACATAAATAATACTTACCTTGTGAGTAGATGCATGACTAAGTTGCAAGTTTTGTTATTACCTTGGCATGGACGATGCAAGTGATGTTATTTAACTTGAAATGGATAAAACAGGTGAAACAAAACCTCTGTACTTAATCATACTTTAGACACCCCTCTGACTAGTTAAATTATATCAAATATATTAATGTATATACTTTTATATGTATATATAAGTAGAGAATGTTTGTACAAAGACTATTTAATAATTCAAACATAAAATGTTAATATTCAATTTAGCAAGCAAAGAATCTCAAATTTGTCCCTAAAAGGTAGAGAGAACATTTCATTTTATTTTTTTTCTAATATTGTTTTTACTTCAGATTATTAATAATATTAGAGTAAGTCGAGGCCATCGGTAGACAGTGACTGTGTATGTTTATGAGAGAGAGAGAGAGCGGGAGAGAGGATGGTGATCTTGTCATTTTATGTGTAAGTGAAATGTGTACAATTCATTATGACATACCTAAGAAGTTGTCAAGAGCTTGTACAACAGCTGCAGGGATGAAGTGGGATACGGAAGGAGCATATTCAGATCCATGGCCTTCAATGTCTCCAAAAGCGTTGAAGGTTTGGCACAAAACAGAAACTTATTCTTTGCTAGCTCCTCTGCAAGCTCAGCCTGATATATATACATGCATAAATACACCTTTGTGTGTGCGTGTGCGTGTGTGTTACCTGATGGTTATCCATCAAATCCTCATTTATCACCACCACTAATGGCTTGCCCGCTCTTAGTGTCTCAAATATGCTTCCAGATCCTGATAACCATTTCAATACATATTAAAGGAATAAGGTTTTTTTTTGTTTTTTTTTTTCTAATAAATGAAAATAAATACATAGGAACAAACACACACACACATTTATATGCGAGTGTTTGATATAATATATTCAACTAAATTTTAGTATATGAGAATCTACGAGAGCGAGAGCTAATTCATTCGTAGCCAGCTAAGAGTATACACACAAACGCAAACACTAACATACATATACATACACATACCTACACAAGAATATACCTGCATGACTGATGACCAAGGAAGCAGAATGAATGTACTCGGATAAGCTGGGGGCAAATGTGAAGCAATCCACTTCAAATTCGCGGGCGAATCACACTAATTAAACAAC
Source organism: Selaginella tamariscina (assembly GCA_003024785.1). Classification (NCBI taxonomy): domain Eukaryota; kingdom Viridiplantae; phylum Streptophyta; class Lycopodiopsida; order Selaginellales; family Selaginellaceae; genus Selaginella; species Selaginella tamariscina. Next base: position 269,469 of record PUQB01000014.1, read on the forward strand.
AAAGTTAATCCAATATTGATTAATTAACTTCTAAGCAAATTAATTACTAACCTTTTCAGGCGCGTATGTACCGCGGCCGATCTGGAGAAGCAGAGATGTGTATCCAAGGTCGCGAAGTATTTCCTACCATTATGAAATCTACTGCACGGATCAATTTATCAAAGCTTGTTGTACCCACTGTAACGTAACAAATACTCGTCCAACATAAAACCCAAATACTAAATGACCTACCTGTATACCTGGTATAAAAAACCTAGCCGCCTTGGCGGCTGGGGGTGTGTGGGAATCTCTCTTGCCGTCGTGACTACTAGATTCCATTGAAATTTTTGGTATTCGGGAGCTCCTTGATTCATCTGTGGGGTTTGTTGCACGCCCCGATTTGGGAGTAAATCTAAGTAGTAGAGGCTTTTAGAGATGTTTTGTAGTGCACGGGTGTTTATTCCCCTTGGCGAGGATGTGAGATTTGTAAGATTTGCTCTGTTTAAACGCATGCCAGGCATGTGGAATATGGGTAAAGCGTGCATTCCTGTTTCGTGTGTATGTTTTGCAGTTGGGTAGCGGTCTGGTCAGTCGTAGCTGGATTGCGAGTAACTGATGCTTGTGAATGACGGCGACTGAGTGATGTTTTTATTCATTTCTAAGGTTTTTGCGTTTGCCCAGGCTAGGCAACGCTGTGAGTAAGGCCGTGTGAGTGAACAATGCTTTACTAGATGGAGAATGTGGGCTCATTGCATTCATCTAGCTTGGTTCCTCCCATGGGAGCTGAGAAATTGGATTTACACTGTTTGGTTATGAAGAAATTTTGCTGACTTGCTTGCGTGTTGGGCGAGCAGAGTTTGGGCAAGACACTGATGGCTGTGGCTCATGCAACAATGAGGTTTGAGACCTGGTGAACTCACTGCAACGACGAGGTTTGAGACCTGGTGAACTCAGCTGGGACTCTCCTCCAGTACTGTTATGTCCTACTGGTGGTTTCTTCATTGCTAGACATGGAGATTTGGTTAAGGCAATGTTCCGTGGTGTTGTTGTAGCCGTTTTACAGTTGGTTGGTGGGTTCTTTGGTGGTTGTGTAATGATACTTCATGGGAAGGATGCTAGGATGTACTCCTCCTTATCACCCATTTGTGAGTTTTGAGGCGGACTGTCTTTCTGTCGGGATGTGCAGAGAAGGGAAAGGACTGTTTTGCATGTAATTCTCCAAACGGGCCACTTTGAGAGAGTGGGTTTGGTTGTGATTAGTACATGCTGGGGAAGTTTTCTGGTCAGGCGGGCATGCTGTGTGCTGATTGCTGGTGGGTTTTGCGTTGGTTTTTATGTGTGCCGAGCAAGTGGAGTCTGGGCAGGCACTTGCTGTTTTGTGTTGGTTTAAGAAACATGCTGAAAGTGTCAAACGTTACTCTTGTTGGAGTCCGCTTATGTGCTTGATGACTCCTTGTCTTGGGTTAGGACCCTTCTATGGATTGGTGCTGATTGGCGTGCGTCTGAAGACCCGACTGTGAGGGTGTTAATTGGATTGCTTGAGTGGTGTGTCAAGAGGAGTGGCTCTGGCACGCTAGGCATGATGTGATTCTGCAAGTGCTTTGGATGCTCTGGCCGGTGATGTGGAATGCCGGTAATGTTTCTTTTATGGCCTTTTGCTGTGGGTAGCGTTGGCAGCTGTTGGTTATGTGGCTTGTTCACTACATGTTGTACGTGCTGGCATGCTGGCGAAGATGCTGGCATGCATTTGTTATTAATGATACATCTTGGGTCCATTGGACATGTGTTCGTCTGTGAATGTCCTACATGGGATTCGTTTAGGTTCTGATTGAGACCTCGTATATGCTTAATGGGTTCGTGGCTTGGGTTAGGCACTTGCTGTTGGTTGATCCGGATGAGAGTGAAGACCTTGAGTGCGAATATGCTTGTTGAGTGTGGGCGGTATGCTCAAGAAGAGATTTGTGTTGTTGGCTTCCCGGGACTTATGCTACTAGTAGAGGTGCAGCCCTTTGGTTGGTGGGTATGTTCCACCATATGTGCTTCCGGGATGTGTGTTTGAGCCTAGCACACAGCCGAGCTCGGGCTCCCGTGCTTGATTCTAAGTGCGGTTATGTTAAGAGAGTTGTGATTACTGCTACATGTGGGAGAAGACATGGTTCTGTATGAGGTGGCATCTGCTACGAGTATGGCAAGCATTGGGTTCATTCTTGTGGGCATCTATTGTGAAAAGTGCGTTTTTGCTGCTAAGCATCCAAGGCTTATGATATGAGCTTTAGGATGTGCTAAGATGGAGCATCTCTCGCGTGGTCTTGGGGCATCTTCCTTGGGCATCTGCTGTAGATGTTTTGATCTTCCATGGTTTCTTTTATGTAGCTTTGTTTGTTTGGAGGCATTTGCTGTAGAATTCTTGGTTGTCGTTGTGCTTGGGTTGCTAAAGCTTTTAGACGTGTGTGGTTGCTCCAGGTGGACGCTACTTGTGGCTTCTAGACATCTCTTGCATGATCTTGGGCATTTGTGATGGGCTTCCTTGGGCATCTGCTGTAGAGTGTTGATCTTCCATGGTTTTTCCATTGCTCTATTGTTTTGACCAGGGTTTGGAGTTTGAAGACTGAGACAATATCTGGGTGAGATACTAGACTCATAAATGTCTGAGTTTGAATCGGTTACTTCTTACTTCAAATACTTGGTGGATTTGATTTCTTAATGGGATAGAAAATAAAGTAGATGTATAGAAAAATCTTGGGACATTTAAATTGTACTTACTACACTATTGAATAAGATTTTAAACTTCCAATATACCTGGTATAAGCTGTATGTGTGTGCGTGCAATATCAGACATCTCCATGAGAGAGAGAATTGTAAACGTAGGTACACAAAACAAAACAAAACAGCATTTAAAACCACAGCAACACACGCAAAGACGGTGCTTATATAATACTCGTAAATATACAAGCGAAGACACGACAATTATATCTTATACAATGCAGAAAGAAATACATTAGTTAGAGCTAATTTTACATATTAATCAGTCAACCAGTTACACACAGGACCTGAAGCTTGTAACACTCAAAAAGGCTTGAGATCCAAGGCTTAAGTTTTTAGTTAGCTCCTAATCAAACCTGGTCAGTGGTCAACTGCTCGGGGTTAAACCTAGTCAACCATCATACTCAGTCCTGCTCACCATTGTCCTCACTGCTCTTCCATTGTCGTCTCCTGCCCCATAACGGCCTTAAGAAATAAACAGAGTTAATTAATTATGTCTTGCATAACTTAATAATATAAGTTTTAACATGATATAATCCATCCGTATATGCATTTATTTGATAACTGTAAAAATTTATATGTATGAAAATTATCTATATGTTGTACTAATGAACAAATATAAATACGATATTATATTTAATATATCATATCTTCTATATAAATACCTCTCTTTCTTTATCCTATTAACAGCAAACAGTGAAACTCCAACAAGCAGGGCTCCTCCAAGGAGATGCTTTAGTATATTCGGCCTTTGCTTAGCCTCCGCTTTTGGCTCCACTTCTTCGCTACACGTAGCCAGCTCCTTAGAGGAACGTATGTCTGTTTCGCTGTAGTACATACAAGGTAGAGGTTTTAGTCCCGCATTTGATATACTCATGGCACTATAATACGATTAAACTCAGAAGATATTATTTTAACATGTCGTATGCAATATATAGTATAATTTCATACATTAAATGTCATATACGAGAGTGTTGCTAATAAGCGTACCTGGAGGCGTGTGTTTCGCGGGTGTGTGCAATTACCCCTGCTTCTCTGTTGCAAGGCAAATCAAGGCCCTGCTCCGAGGCAATATATGTATGTACGTATATATGCATGTGTATGTGTTAGATGCATGTGTGACGTCTATGTGTGTGTGTGTGTGTGTGTGTGTGTGTCTGAGAGAGAGAGAAGAGAGAGAATCAGTATACATGGAGGGGGCTATTTCAGCGTATAATAAATCTTCTAGTTTATATATGTTTACCATTTATAAGTTTAGGTTATTTATATATCATTGTAGGAATATTATATGTAGACGTTGTAGAATTCAATATAAAGCTATTTTATATTTATCTTTATACTGAATCTATATTTATTATGTGGTATGTATGTATGTGTTAATGTGTGTGACGTGTCTGGTAAAGTGTATTAGTCGTTTTAGTAGTATAATTATCCTATATATCCTTGTTATGTGTATATTATATATTAAACTTTAATTGTAATGGCCATTCTGAGTTTAAAACTTTAATAGAATGGGTGAAGGAAATAGCTGCAATTGTATATCCTGGTGCACTGGTTTATTCCTAAACTTAGTCAAACTAGTTTATTGTTTAAATCATACATACATCTCCTCTCTCTCTCCTAGTGTTTGGTGTATTCTAAATAGGTGTTGAACTCAAATTACAATTAATTTTCTTTTGTTAGAATTTTATGTATAACCAATAAAACAATATCACTTAATTACCCCAAATGCCCATCAATTATACATTGAGTGTTCCCAATGAGAACCTTTGATATAAAAAAAAAATAGGGAGAAAAATAAATAGAGTTAATTAATAAATACTACGCTACAATACCATATGTTATTATACTATTATTATTATTATACACACACATACGTACACAATTACAGACCGCTTTCATAATTCAGCCACCCTTTTGTATTAATAATTAATTAAAACTTAATTAATTGATAAATATTAAAAACCTGTAGTAAAAAAAAACCTTATATATACCAAATGGTGTATATAGATGAAATGCATTAACTCTAAAGGTTTTAATTATATTCTTTAAATGCATATAAAATCATTAAAATAATTAACTTAATTAACTATGATTAAAGAAGGGACTCAAATTATAAGCATGTTTTATAAACTAGCTAAAGAGGTGATCAAATACAAGGTAGTTCCTATGCTAAAGCCAAAGTGAGGGAATCACCTATAATCTTATCCTTAATATCTACGTACATGTGATGACATATAAATGATGACGTTAATGCTAATGATACACACAAACACACTCCTTAAATGTAAACTAAAGAAGGTACCATCTTTGTTAATGTGAATGTAATCTAGTATTTAGGACTCGTCAATCAATTGTATAATATATAATGAAAATGTGAACACATAAAGATTGTCACGTTTCACGTGCTTCTTATATATGGACATTGTAATTATGTTCAACTTTTATTTGTTATAAGTATAAAAACAATTATTATTTTATATTCTTTATTATTTCTTCAAAGGTTTTGATGTTCTCTCCATCCATGAATTAATCAATAAACTTTAAAGGAAGTAATCTTATAAATAATAATTTATTCAAGAAATGCATATATATAAGTATATATATATTTAAGTATGAAGGTGAGAAACCATGTAATACTTATAACACATTATATAGTATTACATGGTTTCTCACCTTCATACTTAATTGAAGTTCTTCAATAAAGAAATTAAACATAATCAAGACCTGAATGATTAATATGCAAGTAAATAGAGTTAGACGTGCATTTGATCAATGTAACTTGTAAATAAAAAGAAATATTAAAATGTATTGGTGATTCATACATGTGTATGTATACGTAAGCATGTGTTTGTGTATGTACTTTTTCATGACTCTTTCTGAAGAGCTCGTTGAATTTTAAATTATAATTAATTTATTTCTTTCTCCTAAAATATTAGGCATGATACAATTATAATACAAAATCACTTAATCGACCTATTACAGTGTCATATGTTATAATATATATAAATTAAGTAAAATGTGTTAATATTATTATTACTTACTGTAAACATTAATTTAATGATTAAATAATAACTATATTAGATATCAACGTTATGTATTTAAATAGACTAACCATTGAGCCTCCTTTAGACCACAAAAGCTAGTAGTTCACCACGCAACCATCCCAAAGCAACTTGTTTAGAAAGAGAGAGTACATGTAATATAAGATTGTTTGAAATACATACACATATAGAAAGGTGACGTGGTGTGTGGGCTTGTGTATATTTAATATATATAAATTAACTTCATTATGCGGTATAAATAAAAGCCATACCAAGGAGGTTCTGTATAACAAGGGGTTCATGTACGTTCATGCTATCACTGACAGTGGCACGCCATATGTTATGGCTTGAATGGTTTACAACTAACAAAAAGAGTATACTATTTATAATATGCAGTGCATATCACAGTATACTATATATTTGACAAAGTATATTAATTATGGACTATAAATTTATTAATAGATTGTTACATGTATGCATATCTGTGCGGGTGTTGCGCGTCTATACATGTGTGTCTGTGTTTTTTATAGCCAGTTATTGAAGAACGTAGTATTGAACGATATCGGTTACACGCACTGTACACGGTGAAACCCCATTCAGGTCTCTCTCTCTTGGTGTGTGTGTGTGTGTGCGAATATAATACACACATCATTTGCAACACTTATATCCGACCTAGATCCCTCTTTAGCAGGAGAATATGCTCGATTAATGAAGCAGTGTAGTTTAACTTACTATTTAACAAACCACGTAGGACCAGTTAGCAGGATGCTACAGACAGTGTTAGAATGGCTGGAGAGCTGCTTAATAAGTCGAGGTAATTAGAACAGCCATACGTTGTGTGAGTGTTTTATATTATCTTTTAAATTTCACATGGATTTTTTATAGATTTAATTAAAAATATAAACTTGTTAAAGCTTATATTTAAAATATGGATTATCTATTTTAAAATAAGAATATGCAAGGTAAATACTCAGCACATATCACATGTACCGAGTATTTACCTAACAAATTAATTTTCGTTTATAAAATTTGATTGTTTTGCTAACAACCACTTGTTTAGTGAGTGGTTTAGCAAAAATGCAGTTAATAATATTGTTTTCTTGTGAGATAAATACAGTTGGCGAATCCCGGATTAATATATATATAGTTGATATTATTACTAAAACTCCTGCATATTAAGTTCATTAATGATATATTATTATTTGTATAAATAACTAGATAATTAACTTGTGATAATGTTGTATTAGAATGGGTATATTTCAATTAAGTTATCTATTTATTATATATATTCTATGATAACTAGAGTTTAAGTTATTCATTAGATAGCTATAATTGACTAGAATAAAAAATATTAATCACATTTTACTAATCATTTAAAAGAATATACGATATACAACAAATACTCATCATCATATAAACAATATCTATATCTATTATAAATAAATATATATATATCGCGTTCACTTCTCATCATTTTAATAGTATACAAGTCCTATTTTTTCAATCTATATCTATCTCGAGTGTAAACAATAGTGTCTTAATATGTATTTAAATTGTCTTTATAATTATTTTAGTTTTATAACGATCCTTAAAACTTTGATATATTTTTAATTTGGAAATGATAAGAATTAAATTCAATCCGCACCATGTTTGGAAATGATAATGTTTGATGAAGTCAGATTTTGAAGTTTAAATTGAATGAATATAGTCACAGGATATTCGTTTATATATGTCAATAAAATCTATTGTAATGATCACCTTAAAACTGCCACGTTTAATACTTGTTTAGTCCATTATATATAAGGTTATAAGTATATGTAAATTTATGTATGTTGTAAATATACGTTATATAACACAGAACTACATATGTGCATGAAAATGCAACTCTTTGTGCTGTGTATTAGTGTGTGGAAACATATATACCACTGTAACAAATAAAATATAGTAATCATATCAATATTATTTTTATTTTAAATGATTCATAAATTTTCAAAGCATACATAGATATATTAAATTATGTTATATATATAAAATATAAAATTATATAATTTTAATGTTTAAATATTTATTTATTCGACTTGCAAGTTGACCTTTGAAAATATAACTTTCAAAAGAGAACATATTAGTATAACATTGTATATTAACTGTGTATGTAATTAGATACTGATGCTTACTATACGAGTATAATGTTCACTGACAATATATACGATGTTTTATACATTGTATACATTATATTTAATTACATTTAATGTCTCTATCGTCAAGGATACTGTTCAAGATCAAGTTTTCGAGGCTATGTAAAAGATTCTCTTTTAATAAGTTGCTTATTTGATGAACTCACAATACAGGCTTAGTGTAAATTATATTTAGAAAAAAATAGAATATACTAAAGATTTTATACATAACAAGGCCATAGATATAATGTATATAATATGCACACACACACATAAAAGTGATAAGAAAACTCACATTTTTTTATTTATTGTGAAACAGGGATGAAAATAATTTGTATCATAATTACGTTGTGAAAGTTACTCTTTTCAAATACTAAATTTAATTAAACCTATGTACATATAATTTCTAATATTATCAATAACTGTTTAAAGTTTTGTATTATGTATTATTATGAATAACAAACAGAATATGTTTGAACGCGACGTCATATTATTAAATTTTATAGTATAATAATAACTATAAATTTAATAACATTTAGTACTAAGGCGTAGAAGTACTGTATTCAGAATTCTCCATGGTTAAATTTATGAAGAATCATATAATAGTAATCTTTTAAGCAATATATTTCTTAAATAAACCGACATAAAGATAAAATCATAACATTAATTCTTTTATATTATAAAATAGAACATATTAGTAATATATTCTAATTCTTTTATGATTATCATTTTGAAAGTAAAAAAATAAAAATGAATAAATAATTATGTAAGATCCACGTGTACGGCTGCTATTATTAGCGTAGTGATTTTGATAGCCGTCGGATTGAATGATTCAATCTGGACCACTCGCTCTTTATATAAGTTAGGGTTTCTGAACTAATGTATATAACACATTTCTATATTCCGAGCTCTCACATTGGTGGAGGTGAGGGGCACCTCTAATTGTCCCTACGGAGTGCTCGGATTTGTGTCTTTTTTTAATTTCTGTCTTCTTAGGTCTAGCTTTTCCATTGTCTAGATCTATTCCTTTCTTGTGGATTTTGTCTTCTTCGTCCATGAATCCACCAACAGGCAAATCCCTTGTCTGTGGAGCAGTTACTCATGCAGTTGTTGGATGCCATGCGTGTGCAACTGAACAATCATTCTCAGTTGATGGCAGCATTCACAGTCCAGGGTACTCCTCCTACTCATGTTGCAAACCCCCGTGTCCGGCCGGATTTCTTTCGCGGAAATCCTGGAGATGATGTGTACCATTGGTTTGACCACTTCACTGTGGTTGCCACATATCATTCGTGGGACGGTGCTCAGTGTTTGCGCGAGTTTCCTACTTGTCTTCAAGGGACGGCGTTGCAGTGGTACAATGGTCTGGACGTTGCAACTCGTGGAGATTGGAATATTCTTCCAGAGATCTTCAAACGTGCATTTGGGCATGCGGACGACTGTGATGATGCTTTTCAGCAGTTGCATCGTATTCGTCAGGAGCCATCTGAGTCGGTGATGCAGTTTGGTGTTCGCTTTCGAAGCCTTTTGCTGCGTGCAGAACCTAACATGTCGGAACGCATCAAGTTAGGTATGTTGTGGCCAGCACTTCGTCAAGACCTTGTGGGGCTTGTGCATGCACTAGCTCCAGTGACTCTTGACGATGCTTTGAGGCTGGCACAACGATATGAGTCGTCACCTCTCCCACTTGCGCCTTCACGTGCTCTTGTTCCACTCCATGTTGGGGATGGACCTGCTCCGATGGAGGTTGAGGCTGTTGCCGCTCGTGTACCAGCACAAGGTGGGGCCCGTGGACGAGGACGTGGACGTGCAGTTCGTTGTTGGGCATGTGATGAGGTTGGACACACGTATCGGCGCTGTCAACGGTTTCCCGATTGGCGTCCCCCATTTCCAGGATGGAGGCCATGGCGTCAACAACGTCCGGTTGGTGCTGCTGCAGTGGAAGGTTGTGATGCGGTGGATCTTCCGGGAAACGACGAATCGCACGAGTAGAGGAGGGTCCTCGTGCGAATAAATTAGTGACCCCTCCATCTTTCTTTCGGGAGTATCATCAAGGGGTTCACTCGGCACCAAATCATCCGGTTTTCACTTTTCAAGCTCGTTTAATCGCACGCCTCGTCCTGTTTTCCTTTCAGTGTTGGTGGATACAGGTTCAAGTTTGTCCTCTGTTTCTCAATCTGTTGCTACACGTTGCAGCCTTCATTTGCGTCGTGCGGTAGAACCAGTCTTCATTCTGTACGGCAACGGACATACTCATGCTTGTTCGCGGGATGAAGTGGACATTGTTGTTCGTGTGGATGATTGTGAGCTCGAGCTTCAATCTTTGCGGGTGGTGCCGAGTCAAGCTTTTCACCTTATTCTTGGTATGGATTGGTTAACTCGCAATCATGCCAAGTGTGACTTTGAAAAGTCTCCCCCTTGTTTGACTCTCCCTCGTCTTTCTTCCATTCCTCTTACTTCTATTCCACTTCGTCCATCTGCTTCCACCTCTGCTTCCATCACTTTTGTCTCACCCTATTTCCAACCATTTTCCCTTCATGCTCTTCCTTTCCTTCTTTGGATCCATCAGATGATCGTCGTGCTGTAGTTGTTGATCAACTCAAGAAGGAGTATGCTGATCTTTTCAACTTCGACTTGTCATCTGGGGCCAAGATTGCGACACGCCACCCTATTCCAACTGGAGAAGCTAGGCCAATCAAGGTACCTGTTCGGCGTCGATCACCAAAGGAGCTCAAGATCTTACGAGCGAATGTCAAAGAGATGTTGGAGAAGGGTGTTATCCGGAAGTCTCGAAGTCCTTGGGCGTGCGAACCTCACCTTGTGACGAAGCCTGATGGGAGCGTTCGATTCTGCATTGACTATCGCCCGTTAAATGAGGTAACCGTCTCAGATGTGTACCCACTTCCTCATACTGCAGACCTTTTGGATCGACTGGGGCGGAGCCGTTGGTTCACCAAGTTAGATCTCGCATCTGGATATTGGCAAGTTCCGATGGCTGACATGGACATTCCCAAGACTGCTTTTCGGACACCATTTGGCCTGTACGAGTTCCTGGTGATGCCTTTCGGTTTGAGCAATGCTCCAGCAACTTTCCAGCGTATGATGGACGAGGTTCTTTGCGACATGCCGGAGGTGACTGCCGATTTCATCGATGATGTTTTGATCCATTCGGATGGAACGTGGGAGGAGCATGTCGGTGATGTACGTAAGGTTTTGGATCGACTGCGGGAAGTTGGTTTGAAGTTGAAGCCATCTAAGTGTGTTTTGGATCAAAGGACACCACTTATCTGGGTTATCGCATTTCACGTGAAGGTTTGCAAGTCGATCCTGACAAACTAGTTGCAGTTTTGAAGTTCCCTACGCCAAAGTGTGTGAATGATGTGCAACGCTTTCTTGGCAAGGTACAATATCTGGGTCGTTTTGTGGATCATCTTTCAGATCGTACTGCACCGTTGCGGCGTTGTTGAAATCGTCAATGACTTCTTTTGTTTGGTCTAAGGATTGCAAGCAGGCATTTGCAGATCTCAAAGAGTTGTTGACGACTCCTCCAGTTTTGGCGTACCCGGATTACACCGTCCTTTCATCTTGCGTGTAGATGCTTCTGACATCGGCCTGGGGGTGTATTGATGCAGGAGAGTACAAGTGTTCCTGGCCAACGACATCCCATTGCGTACATCAGCCGTACATTGCAGCCAGCAGAGGTGAATTACTCCACGACTGAAAAGGAGTGTCTAGCAGCAGTTTGGGGTTTTGAGAAGCTCCATGCCTACTTGCATGGTTCGCGGACGTTGTTGGAAGGCGATCATGCAGCAGTCACTTCGTTGTTGAAGCGAAAGAATTTGATTGGGCGTACTGCTCGGTGGGCCTTGAAACTTCAAATTTACGACTTTGAAGTTGTTCATCGTCCAGGGAGTTCCATGGCTGATGCTGATGCTCTTTCTCGGGCTCCTCTTCCACCTTCTCTCTCTTCTGTTGCCCCAGAGGAACCAGTTGTTCCAGCTTCAGTGGACTTTTTGGATGAAGATTCCGTACCATCAGCAGTTGCTGTGCTTGACATTCAGTGTCAGAATGCAGAGTTAGATTTGCCGTCTTTGGATGAGGTTCGGGAAGCTCAAAAGGTTGAGCCGTGGATTCGAAGGCTTCGTGATGGGTTTGAGAATCCTGCATCACTTGCTGATGACTTGCCTTTCAGGCATTTACATTCAGTATCGCCTTCAGGATGACCTTCTTTATTTTGTGGGGACTGATCCAGATGATCCTTTGCGGTTGGTGGTGCCTTCAATCTTCATTCCACGCTTCCTCCATGCTTACCATGACTCTCCTATTCTTGGCGGGCACATGGGACATCGTCGGGTGATGGAGAAGCTGCGCAGATCTTTCTATTGGCCGGAGTTGCGAGGAGATGTGATTCGGTATGTGCGTAGCTGTGTGTGGTGCCAAGCTCGCAATACTCCCCCATGTGCTTCGGAAGGACGGTTGGAGTCAATTGCAGTTTCTCGTCCGTTTGAATTGGTGGCATTTGATTTGATGGGACCTTTTCCGCGGTCAACTGCTGGTAACGAGTACGTTATTATTGCTTCTGATTACCTAACTCGTTGGGTAGAAGTTGGTGCTCTTGCTAGTGACTGTTGCTGACTGCTTCTGCTTTGGTCAGTTTCTCCTGAATCGGGTCGTGTTTCAGCATTCTTGTCCGGAGCGAATTCTCTCGGATAATGGTCCCGCATTTATGGCTGAGGCATTTCATGTTTTGACATCTCGATTAGGGATACGCCACACTTTCACAAGTGCTTATCATCCTCAGACAGATGGTTTAGTGGAACGGCTCGTCAGAACCTTCAAGGGGATGATCGCGAAGTATGTGAACTTTCAACATTCAGATTGGGATGGTTATCTGCCGTCTCTCCGATATGCTTATGTCACTGGAGTTCAAAGTTCCATTGGTACTTCCCATATAAGCTTTTGTATGGTCATGACCCGGTGTTGCCAACGGAGTTGGGTTTGCCTTCTCGTTGCCACGAGCTGCTGATGCTAGGTCGTGGGATCGGTATCTGATGAGCATTCTTCCATTGGTTCGTGCAGAGTCAACAGAACACTTGGGCCGCGTACAAGTAGGACAACAACAACGCTACAAACTTGCATCATCGTCCTCCTGCGGAGTACAAGGTTGATGAACTGGTGTTGGTTCCTTTTCTCAAGCTTACGGTACGTGGTTTAGCTAAGAGTCTCCTTCCTCAGTGGAAAGGACCGTATCGAGTGCTACGGCAAGTAGGGCCACAGGTTTATGAGGTTTGGCACGACATTCAACCCGATCCTCCGGAGATTGTACATGTACAACGGTTGAAGCATTTTGTGCAATGAGAACAAGTTGTGCCACCTACAAATCCACCAGTGCCTCATCCTGATGTTCCTCCAGATCCGGGCCCGTCTACAAGAGAACCCTAACCAACTTACACCCTTCCGAAAGGAGGGGATGATGTAAGATCCACACGTACGGCTGCATGTGCACATACTATTATTAGCGTAGTGGATTTTGATAACCGTCGGATTGGATTCAATCTGGACCACTCACTCTTATATATAAGTTAGGGTTTCTGAACTAATGGATATACACATTTCTATATTCAGAGCTCTCACAAATAATATTTTAAAATTTTACATTATTGAACTTTTCATTTAGGGTGTGAAACAATTAAATATTTAAGTTTGAGTTTTTATATAATTAGTGTTAGATAAATGTCACATTATATAGATATGTTATATTACATCAGATTCAAAATCATAAACATATATGCTCATAGTTATAACTTATAACTTAAAGTTCCCTGCTTATATAGATGTGTATAAGACAACTTCTGTGGTGATACCTGTACTTATATACACAGAGAGACGCATACACTTAAACAACAATATCTGTTGTTTTGTGTTAAGGTAAAAACTTCTATAAATTAGAGTTATTTATATATTAAACATTAAATCTATATACTACCTCGCTTTTCATCTTCCCTAGTAACAGGTTTACGCCCTGATTGAGTTTCTGGATTCCCACGTCCTCTCTTCACAGGAGCTTCCTCTGCGTTTCAACATGTTACGAGAGAGAAACTGCGTGCACGTATCTACTAAATGTGCTTATATGCTTTCTCAGGAGAGATTATACTTATAAGATAATATAAGACAATGGGTATGTTCATATATGCATTAATTATATACCTTCATACGTATAATATGTGTGTGTTTCATCATACCATCTCCACTGAGCCCTAATCTCTGTTGGTTGGTCATACTCTGCTCGCTCGCTTAGCTGATCGTTATATGAACGGTTCCACACAAGAGACACTAGTTACATATATACACATATGTGCATAAATAAATACCATAATACTGATGTGTACACGTGCGTGCATAAACAAACATATAAAGATATAATAAGATTGAGAGTATTAGTATTTAATAACACCATAATAAGGCATTCTTCGTAAGTGCTTGCAACAATGAACCTTTAAGGAAAGACAAAGGAATATAAGATTCTAGTGTCAAGCAGCGAGGACTACAAACTCTACACATGATATAAATGCAATTTGGTTTAAGGAACCTTTACCAAACCCATGCTTGAAGAAAATCCAATAGAGAGAGAGAGGCCACTATTACACTGTATGCTTGGACTCCACACAAGAATTAGCTAATGCTACATTCTGAAAAAGTTAGAAATGAACCGAGTCAGACGCCCACGTATGCAGGACAATCAGAGATCTAACGCTTGAGAGAAAGCCACACAAGAATTTCTTATACCAGCATGGAATACACATGTCATAAACGAATGGAGAGAAGAGAAGAGGCTGAGCTGATGTGTAATTCCAACTGTCACCAAAGTCAAATCACTTCCATGCACACTTGTATGCCACGTCGGATTTATATTAAACTGCCGGTTCAAATCAAAATAAAAGAAAAAGTCTACGAGTTATATTTTAAATAGCAGGAACAATTTTGTAAAAACAAGTTGACTTAATTAATTTTTAATTATAATTAACCTTTATTTATTACTTAATTAGGGCCTTATTATTACTAATTAACCTTTACTTATGGCTTAATTAATTAATCATCTTAAGTATCTGTCTTTTATAGGTGTGGAATTGTTGCGTATTTTTTATTGTTTTATTTTCCCAAGTGCAAAGTCAATTGCAAAAATGATTAACATATCTCTTGGGAAAAAGAAATTCACATGTGAAAACTTAACAAGGGAAAAACAAGAACTCTTTTTGCAAGAGGATTAAATTTTACAGCTCTAAAAATAAATTATATATATATATATAGGGAAAAAAAGATTAAAGGGAAGCAACAAGATGATATATATCATAAGAGAATGTGAATATAAAGTTATAGTAAACCGCATATCTATACCGTATAACATATTTCAACATTCAATGTAATATCCAATTGATTTTTTAAATTAAAGAAAAATTTCTTGCAATGGAAGGAACGATCCGGTTCTAAATATTAAAATCCGGTTCACTATTTAATAAGAAAGGTTTGTCGGGCGCTGCTTGTAAGATGTATTACATGGTTCTACACACACGAATGTGTGTGTGTGTGTGTGACATCTTAATTAATGCAGCAGTCATTTTGTTTAATAGTTATCATTTTAAATGTTAATATTCAGATTATACGGGGCCGATGTCACTAACAATTAATGAGAATATACCTTGAGATGTTAACAAAATTAAGATCAAACCATCCCTTTCTCAGCAATATTGCTGCTTGTCTCTTCGTTCCTTCAGCAAGGCAAGCTATGCGAGTTAAATTTGTCATAAAAGATGGATCGCCATACTTCATATGGCCCCCTGAGTTTGCATTTATACTAGGCTCTTCAATTCGAAAGATCTAAACACAAAAAATAATGGCCAACGTGTAGGGAAGCATCTCCAATAATAAGATTAAAAAGAACCATAGTTAAAGTATATATGACAATGGAAGGCATGCATACTAGTTGACTCAATTGTTATTAACCTTTCAATATAGTTTAACTAGTTTATTACTCAAATTATACTGTATATAAATTACCCTAAAACCAGTAGAAATTTAGATTTCAATTTAAACTTCAAAATCTTGCTTGATAAACATGCTCGTCCCATCGAATTTAATTCTTGTTATTTAGAGCTCCAGCATTATAAAAATAAGATAATTATAATGACAGTTTAAAAACATTATGTGTGTGGATATGTAGAGCTAGATATTGTTTATATGAATCATCAACATCATCACAAGTTAATAATTATCTATTTAATAATATAGTAATAAGTTTTAATATGCAGAATATCAACAATATATATTGTTTAATTACAAATGATTAATGATTTATATATACGGGAATGTTGGATTACCCAGCTGGCATTTTCATTAATCAAGTGTACATTTATATATATAAATGCATATAAAATTTTGGATATACGTTAAAAACTTTGATTTAATTATATTCTTTCCTAAACAAACTTAACCCACTTGCTTAGCAAAAATGTTAGATGGCTAATCCCAATAAAAAATCATTAATCGTTTGTATTTAAACAATATAAATGTGATATGTGTGTGTGTGTGTTTGTAAAAACTAAAGTTTTAAGTTATTTAGATGTTGTACTTGCACAAGTCCTAGTAAGAATACACACCACACGCAGGCAGAGAGAGAGAGATGTGTAAGCTTGATTTGTGTAATAAACTAGTTAAGTTTAGGAATAAACAAGATATACAATTGCAACTATTGTTATTCAAGTTTTGCAAGTCATTAAATAATTTTTTTGAAAACCAAATTATAACAATAATTATTTATATATATAAAGTCTGTGTGTGTTGTCTGAGGTAAAGTGTATTTGTTTTAGATATGTTTTGTACCCTTACGTAGTACGTTAATATAATCAGATAATATAAATCAATAAATTCTTGGAAATAACAGATTTTCTGACAACTTTCGAGCATAAGCTCTTATGATTAATATAAGGTTAATATAATTAAGTTTAATAAGAGCTTGAGTTGTGTCTGTTGAATAAGTCTCTTCTAAAGAAAATCTATTTAAATTAAAGTAATAGCATTGCTAATGGAATTAGTATGTATATATGGCTAGGAGCATCACACGCACGCACGCACGCCCACATGCGAGCGTATTTAGTAGTAACGTCAATTTTATCCATGTATCAAATCTCTTACACACACTTGCCACCATCAATATATCTATACACATCTATATAACCACAAAATCAAATGTGTATAAATATAATATGTAGCTACTAAGTAATCTTTAGTAACACATTACAAGTATATATATAAATATTTTCTTGCACTATGCTGTGAATGGCGTATATGTATTTTCTAAATATAGTTTTAATAATATACATGTATAGAACCGCGTCAGGACTAGATTACGCTTTGCTAACGTTTTTGATCGTGAAGCTTGAATTCAATATATTTTTATTAAAGTAAAAAATTCAATTCAACTAATAACTT
The DNA here is from genome assembly GCA_003024785.1 of Selaginella tamariscina. Taxonomy (NCBI): domain Eukaryota; kingdom Viridiplantae; phylum Streptophyta; class Lycopodiopsida; order Selaginellales; family Selaginellaceae; genus Selaginella; species Selaginella tamariscina. The sequence goes on from PUQB01000014.1 coordinate 286,915, forward strand.
TAAACTGGGACATGTTGGACCGCAAGTGAGTCAATTAGTAACGTGTAGATTTATTTAAGCATAATTAGTTCAATGATCATGAAGTTGAGCATGCTTATGATAATAATAATTTTCTTTGTAAATGGAAGATTACATTTGAAAGTGTGGTAAATGTTTTAATATGAAATTGAATTAGAAATTTAAGTATATATTAGATGTCTTTAACATTGAATATCAATGTGTGTATGTTAACGACACATGGATAAATATTATAAATGTTTTAATATGGAATTGAATCTAAAATCTAACAGTATATTAGAACACGTTAAGTAAATGTTCTAACATAAAATTGAATCATAATTATATATTAGAAATACATAAATGAATGTCCTATGGGAATTAATTTTTAAAAAAAAATGAAAGTGTATATATCAAGGACACGTGGGTAAATATCTTAATTTAATTAAGATGTATATATTGTGAAATTCCAACTAGAAACCTAATGAAATTGATACGTGGAATTGAATAAAAAATGTAAATGTACTAGCACATATGTCCACCGTTGCAAACTTAATTATTTAATAATAATAATAATTTATTAATTAATAAATTTTTAATTTAATTATTATTCTTAAAATATTAAGTTTTAGTGAATTTATTATTAACTTGAAATTTTAATCTAGTTGTAGTGAGTTTATCTTAATTTCCACTTAACAATTCTTAAAACAATTGTTATTCCTCTTAATTGGACATTATTTAATAATTTTAATAATTTTGTTATTCTTAATATAATGAATTTATTTTTTAATTTAATTATTATTTTAAATTTAATAAACTTATTCTTAAATTAAATCTTTAATTTAATTATTTATGTTAACTTATTAAATTTATTCTTAAACACTTATGTGATGTATATTATAATGGTCACCAGTAAATGCACCTAATCGGTGTGTCGTCGTTTGGAGTCCATGCGCAACCAGTTACTATACTGGCACAAAAGCTACTATGAGAATATACGGTGGAGCAATCTTGATAGTGCTACATGTGAGATTTATGATTTAAAATGACCATTAAACATAATTAATTTGATTCGTGTATGTCATGCACGACTCATAATTAATCTAATGGGTTAGATAATATCATGTGAGTTTAAGATTTAAAAATAATTATAATATTTTATATAACTTATTATATAAAGTATTACTTTAATTAAAGTGTATACATTTTGGATGATGGAACTGAACGAAAGATATGAAGTATATGTTAGCTTAACTAAAGTGTGTACATTTAGGACACGTGTTATAAGACATAAAAGAACTCAAAATCGATGGACCTACTGAAGTGTATATATTTGAGACAAGTGTTTTAATATTTAAAACTTTATATTTTATGTTCTTTACCTAGGCATTAATTTACTTTAGAATTTGTATCTGACAAGTTGATTACTTGATAAAGATTCTAAAACACGTGAAAAGGACTCGAGTAGGACAGGTTCATCATTATAAAAAATCGTCTAATAAAAAAACATTAATTGATCCTTTATTTGTTGATTTAAAAAAAAAAAAAAAAAGATTATGATAATTTGTGACTCTTTAATTAAATTAAAACATTGTAATGGGACAAGGGAAATTTGACTCTTTAATTAAAATAAAGCATTGCAACAATTATTGCAGATTAAATTTGCTCAATGTTCGGAATGTCAAAGTGAATAAATTGCAAGAGTGAGTTAACAACAAGAGTATCTATGACTCTCTTAAAGTTGTCATTTAATTAGTCCTATGTCTATATCATCTTAAAGTTGTCATCTATCTATATCATCTGATTAGTCCTAAGTAAAGAAATGGCAAGAGTAGTCAACTGAATAAATAGTAAGAGTAGTCAATTAAATAGATAATAAGAGTAGTTAATTAAATAGATAGTAAGAGTAGTCAATTAAATAGATAATAAGAGTAGTCAATTAAATAGATAGTAAGAGTAGTCAATTAAATAGATAGTAAGAGTAGTTAAATGCCTCATTGTCTAATGAGTGACGCACGCATGAACGGATAACAGATTCCCACTTTCCTATATGACACCTTATAGCCTATAAATGCAAACTCATGCAGGCATGCATATGCAGTATGGCTCCCATCGAATGTTCTGTCGAGCAAAGTGCCCTCCTATTGGCAAGCACCGACAAATTTAGATCCATTCTAAGCGAGGTCACATTTAAATGGGGAGCAATTATGCTCGGAACGTATGTCACCCTGACAGGTATGAAATTCTCTATGTTTTTATGTATGCACACACACGTGTCACTTTAACAGGTCTGAATTCAGCCGATTTCTGGGGCATCGTTCTGTCTCTTTTTCTGCTAAGAACTAGACCATCAAAGAACATTCACAATTGCAGAGTTTCGTTTGATCTTATTCAATTGGTACTTGCCATTTCCGACTTCTTGTACATTCTGTATCGTCTCCAAGCATGCGACTTCTTTGTGATCTTATCACAGGCCAAGTGAATAAGAATTCTTTCTACTCTGTCCTCTTAACTTATTTGTTGCTGCTTATAGAATGCTCTATTTTCATGGGGACACTAATCTTTCGGTACATAATACTCCGACAGATAGCAATTACCGATTACAATGTCCTCCTGCGAGAATATTTTGATAGTGTCTACAATGGACAGGCAGATGTACTCTTTGTTGACTTTGTAGCATGGAGAGTCCAACAGACCGAGCGAAGGGGAGAAGCGGCAGTGCCTGATTATGCTTAATAGCATGGAAAGTGACGTTAGCATTTTAAAAGTAATCCATCTTTTATGACAAATTTAACTCGCATAGCTCGTTCTGCTGAAGATGAAGAAATGAAGAGACAAGCAGCAATCTTGTTGAGTAAACTTGTTAGTGGTGTGGTTTGATCCATTTTGCTTACTCTCTCGTTTGCCCTCAGCACACACTCATTATCATAATGTTTTTATTTAATGTATTCTTCCTGGACAAGAAAATGAGTCGATATTTGAAAATTCTGTTTTGATAAAGTAAAAGTTGTAACATAAAAAAACAATAAAAAAACATTTAATTTTTATTAAAAATAATTTGTTGAATCAAATTTCTCGTATAATTTAAACTCATGGAGTCCACTTAGTGTAACAGTGGTCTTTCTCCATTGGATTTCAAGCCTGGGCTTTGGTAATGGTTCCTTAACTAAATTTATGTTACCTGCATTTATATTATGTATAGAATTTGTAGTCCTTGCTGCTTTATAATGTCTTTAGGTTTTCCCTAATTAAATAATTTATTATTCAAACAAAGCCTACTTCAGAAGACCCCTTTGAAACTAAGGAGATGCTTTTGAGTTGGATTGATTACAAATTAAATGAGGGTGCATTAGGAAGATCCCAAGATAAATCTGTTTTTATGGTCTGAAATGTATGGGGTAGAATAGTGCTTACTCCTTTCTTCGTCGTTGTCTTCAATCTCCACAATAGCAAAACACAAAAAACTAGTGTAATATTCCATGTTGGTCCACACTCAGATGTTGTCATTGCTTAAATCAGGCAGACCTGCTAATTCACAGATCGTTTTGACTAATCCCGATGGCAACAATCGAGTGGATTTGTGGTGAATTCCAGAATGTGCTGCTTGAAACCCTTTATTTTGCGTATTTCAAGTTGATAATGTCCGAACATAAAGAACACCACACTATTTTCTCCCACAAATCCAAATTCGCTGTATAGACTTGAGGATCTGGAAGAGTCTGCCCAATGATTGGAAGTCCTTAGAGAAATTTCAGATTAAATTAAGTGGTGGTGCTGTTTTTCTCCTGCTGTTTCAACTGGCCGCTTAAGACTGCTGCTACTAGTTCGACAATGGCTCCTAAACCTAGGCGGCTGATCCTGCCGATTGCTCTTGGCGGCCCTGGCCGGCTGCTCTCTTCGGCTGCTCCTGGGGCCACTTCCTTTACTACTACTCTGCGGCTGAAAACCCTAGACTCGAACGGCCACACCCGCTGCCATGCCTCTGCAACTCCACGGCCGCACCCACGATCCGCCGCGACTCCAAGTAACCGTAGCCATGGCCACGCCCGCTCCCCCTTTGTCTGCGCCCTGCTGCTCCTGACACAGAGATAGAGTAGAGTTTAGAGAATGAGATGTAGAGGAGAAAAATTGATGAGAAGCTTACCACTCAAGCTATGCCACTGCAGTAAGTGCCGAAAACGTAAGTTAAAACTCTGTACAACAGGTGTTTTTCTCATTCATTAAGGTCCGGAATATTTTAACGAATTGTTTTCACTTAGGCTCTAACTACATCGAAAATGATTGTTGAAGAAAGCACTGGAACTAGGATTTAGAACATTGTAGCTATCGACCATGTAGTTAACCAAGATTTTGAGACATTTTATATCATGTTGTTGATGGGATGATACTTGTTCATATAGATGGTATGTTCCAAATGTTTTCTAGTTTACTTTTATTTTTAATTACTATAAGTTTGTAGATTATGTGATCCTATCGTTGCTAGTGGCGAGCGATATGTTATGGCTTAGAATGATTATAATTAATATGTATGCTTCTGTTGTAAAGAAGTACGGTGGTCTCGGTTTGCATAGTAGAAGGGAAATAATAAAAATGATGTGAACTTTTAATTGACTTTGAATAGAACGATATGTTAGGTTTAATTAACACTATAATTTTAGAGTTGATATCAAAAAGGACACTGACATTTTAAAGGGTGTGTCATAATTTTAATATTTACTTTAGACATTAATTATTATTACTTAATATATTATGTTGATGATATGGTACGGTAGAATTGGTCTTTGTCCATAATTAAATAATGACATTATGTATATTGTCAATTAGTTTACTAATATATACTTTTCAATTTTATTATTATAACAAACAAGACTATATATAAAAACACACATCATTTGTTTTATACACGCATGCAAAATATTTAACATATATAATGTACATACTATCGAGTTTAATAGTGTAACAGAGCAAAATATTCTTATCCAGGAAGAATACATTAAATAAAACATTACGACAATGAGTGTGTGCTAAGGGCAAATGAGAGTGTAAACTCTGTTTGTGCTTTTCATTTCTTCATTTTCAGCAAAACAAGCTATGCGAGTTAAACTTGCCATAAAAGATGGGATTACTTCTAAGAAACTATCCATGCTATTAAGCATAATTAGGCACTGCCTCTTCTCCTCTTCACGCGGTTCCTGTTCGACTCTCCATGCTACAAAGTCAACAAAGAATACATCTGCCTGTCCGTTGTAGACACTATCAAAATATTCCCGCAGGAGGACATTGCAATCGGCAGTCGGAGTACTATAACCAAAGATCAGTGTCCCCATGAAAATAGAGTTCTATAAGCAGCAACAAATAAGTTAAGAGGACGGAGTAGAAAGAATTCGTATTCACTTGGGCATGTGATAAGATCACAAAGAAGTCGCATGCTTGGAGACAATATAGATTGTACAAGAACTGGAAATGGCAAGTACCAATTGAATAAGATCAAATGAAACTCTGCAATTGTGACCGTTCTTTGATGGCCTAGTTCTTAGTAGAAACAGAGACAGAGAGATGCCCCAGAAATCGGCTGAATTCAGACCTGTTACAGTGGTACATGTGTGTGTGCATGCATAGAAAATTCATACCTGTCAAGGTGACATACGTTCCGAGCATAATTGCTCCCCATTTAAATGTGGCCTCGCTTAGAATGGATCTAAATTCATCTGCATTTGCCAATAGGAGGGCACTTTGCTTAATAGGACCTTCGATCAGCGCCATACACAATATGCCCGCATGAGTTTGCTATAGTCTCAAATATACACACTTCAATAAGTCAAATATACACTTCAGAGTTTTGATTCTTTCCCATCTTATAACGTCTCCTAACTGGTAATGTCCAGCACTTTAATTAAATAATATACACTTCATATGTTTAATTTAATTCTATTATAACATGTGAGTGAAATAACATTTTATGTCAATGATTATTTTAAATCTTAAACTTACGTGGTGGCATTATTAAGGCCTCTTGGATTAATAAAAGATCCTGCATCATCGTTACATATATAACATGTTATATACAGTACTTATATTAAATGACCATTTTAAATCTTAAATCCCTAGTGACACATGATCATTACATATATAACATAGGTATTTACACCAAATGACATTTTAAATCTTAAATCCCTGTGAAATCTGCTAAATTAAATATGAATTATATAGGACCATACATTTAACTCCACAAATGCTATCACACGATTTGGCGTGTCCAAAAAGAAACAAAAGCCATCTTCAGAGATAACAATTGGGTTTATAAATAAATTATTTATATAAAAGTAATAATTAAATTAAAAAATAGGAAAAATTATATTTATATCCTAAAATTTATCAATTTACATATATATCCCTAGAAGTTTTATATTTACATATATATCATGAAATTTCAATTTAAATTTTATAAATTTTAAAATTAAAAATAAAACATTTTTAAAAAAATCAATAAAAATTTTAATTAATTTATATTTTATTATATTTAAGTCCAAAATATAACCTATTAAACATATTACAATATAATATAATTATTTAAAAGAATATTTTATATTTCATTTATAATATATTGTGAATTAAAAAATATTTTTAATTAATATTATATTTTTAAAAGTCAAAATAATATGAATTTAAATTTTTAAAAAGTATATATGTAAATTTAGAATTTTTAGAGGGATATACATTTAAATATCAAACTTCTAACGATAAATATGTAAATATAATAAATTTCAGGAGTATAAATGTAATTTTTCCTAAAAATTAAATTTATTAGGTTAAAAATAATAAAATAATTATAATTATTAAATAAGGTCATAAATTAATCAATTTAAAAATAATAATTGAGTTAAAATTATTAAAATTATGTATAAGAAATTAAAATAATTTATTATAACTAAAAATAAATTTAACATGTTAAAGATAATAATTAAGATTAAATTTCACTAATGATAGGCATGTGTATTAGTACAATTACATTTTTAATTCAATTCACCTGTCCTACACAATTTCATTAGGTTTTTAATTGAATTTCACAATATATACATCTTAATTAAATTAAGAAGACTTTCATTGCTTTTATAATTTAATTCCCGTAGGACATTTATTTACGTTGTAATATATAATTATGATTCAATTTTATGTTAAGACATTTATTTAACGTGTTCTAATATACCGTTAGATTTTCAATTCAATTCATATTAAAACATTTATAATATTTATCTATGTGTCCTTAACATACACATTGATATTCAATGTTAAAGACATCTACTATATACTTAAGTTTTTAATTCAATTTCATATTAAAACATTTACCACACACTTTCAAATGTAATCTTCCATTTACAAAATTAATTATTATAAATAAACTTATATAAGCATATTCAAATTCATAATCGGGTGAAAACTTACCATTAGTAACGCGTTCATAACATCACATTCGTAACACACTTTCGGGTTTAAGTCAAGTCTTTTTAATATTTCAAATTTAAATTAATCTTTCTGTTAGGTTCATCCAGTATGATTCCACTTTTTAGGCTTTTTCAACATTCGGTTGGTCTAAACCAAATGTTGCGTTCAGATGAAAATTTGTCATTCGTAATGCTGTTTGTAATACGGATGTATGCAACGTTTGGAAGTTTGGAAGTTCAACAGTAACTATGGAGCTAACTGTGCTTAAATAAATCTACACGTTACTAGTTGAGTCCAACATGTCCCAGTTTAAAGTTATTAGTTGAATTGAATTTTTACTTTAATAAAAATATATTATTTAAATGAATTCAAGCTTCACGATCAAAAACGTTAGCAAAGCGTAATCTAATCCTGACGAGGTTCTATACATGTATATTATTAAAACTATATTTAGAAATACATGATACGCCATTCCACGCGCACAGTGCAAGATAATATTTATATATATACTTGTAATGTGTTACTAAAGATTACTTAGTAGCTACGGATTATATTTATACACATTTGATTTTGTGGTTATATAGATGTGTTAGATATATTGATGGCAAGTGTGTGTAAGAGATTTTGCTACATGGATAAAATTGACGTTACTACTAAATACGCTATTAGACATCGCATGTGGGCGTGCGTGCGTGCGTGCGATGCTCCTAACCATATATACATACTGATTAGTTTCTCTAATTCCATTAGCAATGCATATTACTTTAATTTAAATTAATTTCTTAGATTTTCTTTAGAAGAGACTTATTCAACAGACACAACTCAAGCTCTTATTAAACTTGAATATATTAACCTTATATTAATCATAAGAGCTTATGCTCGAAAGTTGTCAGAAAATCTGTTATTTCCAAGAATTTATTGATTTATATTATCTGATTATGTTAATGTACTACATAAAGGGTACAAAACATATACACTTTAACAAACACAGAGTTTATTATATTAAAAAATTATTGTTATACCACTTTCATTAGTGAGTGGTTAATTGCCTCAGTAAATCGAAATAAAAGAAATTATTTTATTATTTATGGATTTGGTTTTCCACTGATTAGTTTATTATAATTTATAATATACATGGCACCTACGTGGCACCTATGTGGCGCCTACATAGCTTTTTTTTGTGGTAGCATAATAACTTGGCAATTTTGCCAAGTTGTACGCTACCGAGCATAATTAATGACACGTGTATCAAGATTAATGAATGAGGTCTGAACTATAAATACGATTCGATTAGGTCTGACTGATACAGGTATTTATACTAAGTGTCTGTGCTAGGATTAGCACTCTTGGTACCAAGTAAATCACCAGTGCCCAGATTAGCCAATGCCCATATTAGTGTGTATGAATCCTAATGCCACTTGGCACCTCATGGCAGAGTATACGTGGCGTATATACATAGTATATACCATGGAACCTTACATCATCCCCCTCTCAAGACATGGCTTCTACCTATCAAGGTGGTCCTCCTCCTTGGACGAGTGTCCGTTGGTGGAACGGTAGTAGCCGACACACATGAGCGACATGTTGTGACTCCCGAACCCCATCACGCCGCTTCAAGCGATACACTGTGTTCCCAACTGTTCTTCAACACTCCAAGGCCCGACCCATCGCGGTTGAAGCCCTGCTGCGTGTGTTTGATCCCCTAACCTTGGAAACTTGACGAGAACCAAATCTCCCACTTGGTATTGAGGTGGCATTCGATGTCGTTGATTGTAAGTCCGACGCTGATACTCTTGTGCACGAGCTAACTGTTCTCCACCTTGAGCATACAACAAGGAAGGACTTGGTTCAAATGCTCCAACCACATACGCCCATCCATATACCGTGCTTCGTGAGGAGTGATGCCAACTGCTGGTGGCAATACAGGTTCACGACCATACAAAGCTTTAATGGGGAAATCCCTGTTGACTTGTGAGGGGCTGAAACATAAGCAAATTGGAGATATGGAAGCCACATATCCCAATCCGTATGGTCAGGACGCACATACTTGGCAAGCATGACTTTGAAAGTTCTGTTCAACCGCTCCACCAAACCATCAGTCTCAGGATGATAAGCTGAGGCAAAAGATTGTCGGATCTGCAACCGTCGCATCAACAAAGCTACTGCTTCCGCTGCTGGGCCTGGTCCTTGATCCGATAAAATTCGTTCGGGGCAACCATGCCTCAGCACCACTTGAGCTAGTAGGAACTTGATGATGGAAGTTGCTGTAGCATCTGGCAAAGCACACACTTCTACCCACCGAGTCAAGTAATCAGAGCACACAATGATGTATCGATTACCGAACTGCGACACAGGGAATGGTCCCATGATGTCATACGCTACCAGCTCAAAGGGGCGAGAAACTCGAATTGGTTCCAGGGTTGCCGCAGGAGGAAGTGTGGACACGTTATGCCGTTGACACTCCGGACACGTATGAATGTACTCATGTAGGTCTTGTCGCAATCGGGGCCAATACAAGTGCTGTCGAATCCTCTCAAGGCATCGTTGGAATCCCATGTGTCCGGACATCGGGTTGTCATGAAAGAACTGCAACCAGGAGTTAATGTAAACTGGTGGTGCCACCACACGACACTCGGAACCGTCTCCAACAAAGACAAGCAAGTCATCCATCAGTCTGAAAGATCGTGCATATGTGCGAAAGTTAAGATCCTCGCAGGGTACCTCACTACTCAAGACCTCACGCAACCTCCTGATCCATGGCTCCATCTTTTGAGCCTCCACAATGTCTTCCCGCCTCGGAAGTACGCGATCAGGAAGGGCATCCGGCAACAATGCTACAGGGGCTGCCACTACCACAGGAGCTCGGGATAACGCATCCACATCCGCCATGCTAGACCCTGGGCGATGAACAACCCGAAAACGATACCCTTGCAAAATTAACGCCCAACGTGCAAGTCGTCCCGTCACATTCCTCCTCTTCATGATTGAGTTGACGCAGCATGATCAGTTTCCAACAATGTGTTGGAGCCATGTAGATATGCATGGAACTTTTGAAAGGCCCATACGGCTGCCAGACATTCCTTGTCCGTGGTGGAATAATTTTTCTCTGCCTCAGTAAGGCTCCGACTTGCATAAGCGATTGGGTACCGCTGACCATTGGGAGTCTCCTGCAACAGATCGGCCCCAACCCGACATCTGAAGCATCGGTCCGAAGAATAAAGGATTTGGCAAGTCCGGATACCGCAACAAAGGTGGAGATCCTAGCAATGCCTTAACATCCTCGAACGCCTTCTGACACTTCTTGGACCACCGGAACTGAGCTCCTTGTTTTAACAATCCTCGCAATGGGGCTGTCAAATCTGAGAACCGCGGAACAAACCTCGCTAGGTATGTTGCCTTTCCCAAGAAACGCTGCAACTCCGCCACTGACTCAGGAGCAGGAAATTCTCGTACAGCTAGGGTCTTCTCGGGATCCGGTTTCACACCCTCTGCCGTGATGATGAATCCTAAGTATTTCAAGGAGGTACATCCGAACTTGCACTTCTGCTCTTTCAACTTCAGCCCGTATTGCACCAATCGCTGCAGGACCCGCTCTAACTGCTGAAGGTGCTCCTCCCACGTAGCAGAGTGAATAAGAAGGTCATCGATGTACGCACGTGCAAATTCTTCAAAGCCCTCCAATAGCTCATCCATCATCCGCTGGAAGGTTGCTGGGGCCCCGACCAACCCAAATGGCATGACCGTAAACTCGTACAAGCCGGATGGTGTTCGAAATGCTGTCTTTGCTGCATCTTCAGGAGCCATAGGGATCTGCCAATAGCCGGAAGCCATGTCAAGGATAGTGAAGTACCGGCTATTCCCCAATGCATCGACCAAATCATCCACCCTTGGTAGTGGATATGAATCTGGAACAGAAACATCGTTCAATGGCCTGAAATCAATAGTGAAACGTGTAGTCCCATCCGGCTTCGGAACTAGGTGTGGTTCTGCTGCCCATGGACTTCGAGACTTACGTATCACCTTCAACTCTAGCATCTCCCTCACACAACGATTCTTCTTTTGGAGATCGTCGCCTGAGCCCCATCTGATCGGGCGAGTTGTACCAGTCGGGATGTGATGCCGAGTAGTCAACAGGGGATTCGCATCTCCTACAATGGGTTTGAATAGGCTCGGATACCTCGCCAACAACTCCTTGATGTCCTTAGCTCGTTGCTCTGGAGAAGGCTCTGCCTTAGGCGCCATCATGCCCTGCAATGTTGCCGCCATGCCATTCGGTGCATGTTCTGTAGCCTGCAATGGGGGGCATCCTGGGATAGACAACGTGCACATTTCAAAATCACATCTTGCCTTGACCGCACGAAGCCAATTGACACCGAGGATGATGTCATGGACTTGGCTCGGCATCACCCGCAACGGAAGTAGATGATGGTATCCTCCTAACACCACAGCACATGTGCAATTCGATGTGATCTAGCAAAAGACTGCTTATCAGCAAACACTACCTTCAAAGTTCGCTCAGCTGGTACTGTGTGCAAGTGCAAGGACTCCGCTACTGATCGATTGATAGAAGATATACTGGATCCGGAGTCCACCAGGACTGAAACAGGAGTTCCTTCTACCATGCCGGAGAACACAAACATAAAACGCTCGTGTCCAGTAACTCACTCGAGACCCCTATGCCCGCACAAGCATGGAAGAACAAAGGTGCTTCGGGGAAGTGTCGACCATGCGCTGGAATCAAGTTCTTCAGAGGTGGTGCAATGTGCCTAGTGCATGGGTCCTCTGACACCCCATGCACTATGCCTCGTTTTCCGGCTGCGGAAGAGTCTCCACTTCTTCTGCAGTCTCGATGGCAGCTACTTGATGTCGATTTGCACATGCTCGTGCAACATGTCCCCAACCTCGGCACTCATAGCACTGAATGTTCCGCCCACGACCACGACCACGATCAGCAGCTTGGCCTGGGCCCCTCCTGCGGCCTGAGGACTGGTCCTCCATCTGAACAGCACCCACCTCCATCGGAACAGGATCGGATGTCCCAGGAATAGGTGCCGATACAGGATATACACGTTGTGCCCCCAATGAGTTCTCAAATCGTGTGCAATCCGCAAGGCCTCCTCCACAGTCGAAGGACCAAATCCCTCCACCAAGCCAGCCAAATCAGGGCGAAGAGCCGGCCATAACAAGCCCAATCGTACCCGTTCTGTCATGCTTGGATCGCACGATTGACCAAGTTTCGAAACTTAATCCCGAATCGTTGGACGGTCTCTCCCGACACTTGCTTCAAGTCATGGAGCTCACGAAAAGCTGCAGCGGAATCCTCGGGCTTACCAAAAGCTTGCTTGAAACGCTGGGATAAGATGTTCCAATCTTGTCGATCAAGAACGGGGACACCATTGTACCATTGCAAGGCAAGTCCTTGCAACACGTTGGGAACTCTCGCAACCGCTGGGAGTCAGACCATCCATGGTAGTCAGCAATCCCTTGAAAATGTTCCCACCAATGGTACACGTCTGCTCCAACCTCCCCCTTGAAGAATTCTGGACGAACACGTGGATTGGAACCCAAAAGGTGTGGATTGAACTCTGCGGCATACTAGCATTCTGCTGCATTCCTTGGTGAATTTCTCGCAGCAGAGCAGTCTGATTTGCCACGCTCAATTGCAGTGCATCGAACAACTGCAACCACCTTTCTTCGCCATCACGACCAAGAACACAAGGGAAGAGGGAGAAAAAAAACTAAGCCGAAAAAGGACTACCCAACTCTCCACCAATGAGAGAGGTGTGAATACTAAATACGATTCGATTAGGTCTGACTGATACAGGGTATTTATACTAAGTGTCTGTGCTAGGATTAGCACTCTTGGTACCAAGTAAATCATGGTGCCCAGATTAGCCAGCCCCAGATTAGCCAATGCCCATATTAGTGTGTATGACTCGTAATGCCACTTGGCACCATCATGGCAGAGTATACGTGGCGTATATACATAGTATATACCATGGAACCTTACAGGTTTTGTTTTTCTTAACTTTAAAAAAATTAATAAAAAATGAATAAATTAGAACTTTAAAATAAAAAGCAAATATAAGATTTAGTAAAATATCACTCATTTACATATAAAATATTATATATTATATATATATATTATAAACACACACATATACTTATTTTGCAAAAAGAACATAAGTTATTGTAGATCTCCAAAGAGTCTTTTTTTAAACACAGATGTGTGTGTCTTTCTTTCTATAATATTGTTTCATTCGTACTCAGCATGTATTATATAAATGACATAAGTATTGTAAGAATGCACAATAATATATAAATTTTTTTCACATATATAAACTAATGTTATACATGTGTGTGTGTATATATATATATATATATGAGAGATTTCTTTATAATATAATAATAAATAATCAAAATAAATGTATAAATAAGCATACATATATATGTATGTGAGTATATAATTATATATATATGTACTATATTTACATATAATATATTATATATGGAGTATGTAATAACTGAAAGATCTCTCTCTCAACACACTCACATGTTGTGTAATATATATATATATATATATATATATATATACATACATTGTTACACACACACACACACACACATATATATAATATATATATAGAGAGAGAGAGAGAGACTAAGGGTCGTTTCGCACCACACTTAGCAGTCAAACCCTTAAGCATAACCTTCATTAATGCAGCCGTAAATATATAATTACTATGCCAGAAATATGTAATAAATAAAATTAAGGGACGCTAAGGGAGGGGGAGGGGTCATTTAGCGTCCTTTAACTACCATCCAGCATTATTTATTACATATTTCCAGCTGCATTAATTAAGGCCATGCTTAAGGGTTTGATTGCTAAGTGTGGTGCGAAACGACCCTAATAAACTATAATTAATGATTCTATATAAGAAAATAACAATGAAAAATTGAAGTTTTAATATATTTTTTTAATTAAAAGTACTGAGTAGGTCCACATTTATTACATATGTATGTGTAATATATATATGTAAAAACCCTCTTTATAATAATTGATTAAATGAAAATTGTGCACTACTAATTTATTTTTTAATTTAATTAACCACTCCAATGAAAAAGTACATTAGTAGTAATAATTAATGACATAACATTATTTTAATTTACCACCGGTCGAATAACCACCCCTAGTGGAAATTGTTTTAAAAAAATTAGTTAATGACTTACAAAACTTCAATAACAATATATATCTTGTTTATTCCTAAATTTAACTAGTTTATTACACAAATCATACTTACACATCTCTCTCTGCCTGCGTGGTGTATATTTTTACTAGGACTCGTGCAAGTATAATTAGTTTCTTACACGTATATATATCACATTTATATTGTTTAAATACAAACGATTAATGATTTTTATATTGGGATTAGCCAGCTGGTATTTTTTGCTAAACCACTCATTAAGCAAGTGGGTTAAGTTTGTTTAGGAAAGAATATAATTGAATCAAAGTTTTTAACGTATATCCAAAATTTTATATGCATTTATAATCAGCGGTGTTAGGTTTTGTGGTGACATGGCAGATTAAATGGATTGTCATGTCATCAAGAATTTTAAGCCCACTTTTCACTAACGGGTGGTTATTTGGCCAGTGGTAAATTAAAATAATGCCATGTTATTAATTATTACTATCACTATGATTTTCCATTAGAGTGGTTAATTGAATTAAAAAATAAACTAGTAGTGCACAAATTTTATTTAATTAATTATTATAAACATATATATATTACACATACATATGTAATAAATGTGCACCTACTCAGTATTTTTAATTAAAAAATATATTAAAACTTCAACTTTTTGTTATTATTTTTTATATAGAATCATTAATTATAGTTTACTAATGTCTTTCTATATGTATGTGTATAACAATGTATACACACACACATATAGTATATATATTACACAAACATGTGAGTGTGTTGAGAGAAAAGAGATTTACAATAACTTATGTTCTTTCTGTAAAATAAGTATATCAACTAATGTGTCTATATATATATATATTAATATTCTTATATGTAAATAAGTGATATTTTGCTAAATCTCATGTTTGCTTTTATTTGTTTTTCATTGATTTTTTTGAAAATTAAAAAAAAAAAAACATAATTTCATTAATCTTGATACACATGTCATTTAATTATGCTTGATAGCCATACAACCGGGCAAAATTAGGCTACCACCGAAAAAGCCATGTAAGCGCCACATAGGTGTCACGTAGGTACCATATAAATTATAAATTATAAATAACCAGCAAGTGAAAACTAAATACATGGTAGAATAAATAATTTCTTTTATTTTGATTGGTTGAGACAATTAACCACCCGTTAGTGGAAAATAGGCTAAAATGGTGATGTGTCAATTTGATATGGGACTTGGGAGGCGACTTAAACCACGTCTGCCACGTGGCACATAAGTAGGGTTTAGGGTTTGTGGTTCCCGGAGAGTGTGGCTTGGTGTGATCACGACATATTATAACAGGGATCGCTGGATGAAGATAAGATCATTGTCGAAAATGTCATGCAGGACATTTCTGTACATTGCTCTATATATAAATGTACACTTGATTAATGAATGGTTTAGCAAAAATGGCAGCTGGCTAATCCCAACATGCCCGTATATATAAATCATTAATCATTTGTAGTTAAACAATATATATCGTTCATATTCTGCATATTAAATTTATTATTATATTATTATATATAAAATAAAATAGATAATTATTAACTTGTGATGATGTTGTAGTTGTACTAGTTGCAAGTAAACTATCTATTTATTATATATACATAGTTTTAAGTTACTTAGATGTTATACACACATATAAACATCATAGCTCTACATACACACACATAATGTTTTAAACTGTCATTATAATTATCTTATTTTTATAATGCTGGAGCTTTAAATAAAAAGAATTAAATTCGATGGGAAGAGCATGTTTATGAAGCCAGAATTTGAAGTTTAAATTGAATGAATGTAGTTTCCACTGCTAATGTATATATTATTGGTGTTTTCCTTACAAAATAAATATATATATAATTATAAATTTCTACTGGTCTTAGGGTAATTTATATACAGTACGCAGGAGCATAACTTGGGTAATAAACTTAGGAGGATATACAACCGCAGCTAAATTTATTGACGTGTTGCAAGTCATTAAATAATAGAAAAGCGGTTTAATAACAATTGAGTCAACTAGTATGGATGCCTTTCACTTTAACTATGGTTCTTTTTAATCTTATTATTGGAAATGCTTCCCTATACGTTGGCCATTATTGTTGTTTAGATCCTTCAAATTGAATAATTTAATATATGGAGCCTAGTATAAATGCAAACTCAGAAGTATGGCTCGCATAGCTTGCCCTGCTGAGAGACAAGCAGCAATATTGCTGAGAAACTCATCCGTGGGGATATTAATTTTGTTAACACTCTTCTCAAGGTATATTCTCATGTTAATTGTTAACAAAAATCCCCAATCAAAAGTATAAACTGAATATTAACATTTAAAATGACAACTATTATACAAAAATGACTGTTGCATTAATTAAGATGCACACACATTCGTATGTGTAGAACCATTACTTAACTATGTAATATATACGTCGTACAAGCAGCGCCCCACAAACCTTTCTTATTAAATAGTGAACCGGAAATTAATATTTAGAACCGGATCGTTGTTTCAAAATACTAGAGTAATAAAAGACAGATACTTAAGATAATTAATTAATTAAGCCATAAGTAAAGATTAACTATAATAATTAATTAAGCAATAAGTAAAGGTTAACTATAAATAATAGGGCAATACTTAATATAATTATTAATTAAGAAATAAGTAAAGATTAATTATAAATAATAGTAGATAAAGTAATAAATAAAGGTTAATTATAATTAAAAATTAAAGTAAACTTATTATTATAAACTTGAACCAGAAGTGTTCCGGCTATTTAAAATACTTTTTTTATCATCAAATTTTGAACCGGAATAACTTTCTTTTATTTTGATTGAACCGGCAGTTTAATATAAATCTAAGACATATGGGTTGGAACATTGTTTACTCCCGTCTTTGTATTGTCTTCAGTTTGTTACAAGATCTCCACAATAACAAAACACAAAGAATTACACTCAGAAAAGCGGGCTACATCCAATGACATGAGAGCCCATGCATTAGAACATCAGAACGCAGTCAACTAGGATTCTGAGACATTTATATCTTGTTGTTGGTGGGATGGTACTTGCTCATATAGATCGTATGTCATGGGGAAAATGGTTTTTAATTTACTTATAAGTTTGTAGATTTTAACATGTACGTTCATCTCACTGACAATGTTATGGCTTTAATGGTTTACAACTAACAAAAAAGAGTATTATTTATAATATGTATGCTACAGTTTGACAAAGATATTAATTAAGGACTATAAATTTATTAATAGATTGTTACATGTATGCATATATGTGCGGGTGTTGCGCGTCTCTACATGTTTTTTGAATTGTATATTAATTATATTAGCCAGTAGTATTGAACGATTATCGGTTACACGCACTGTCCTCACCTTAGTACACGGGGAAACCCCATTCAGGTCTCTCTCTCTTGGTGTGTGTGTGTGTGTGTGAATACAATACACACATCTTGTACGTGTACTACATATGTGTACCTATAATGATTGTTTTAAAGCCAAGGAACACACGGGTTTTCTAGCGAGGATTTGCAACACTTATATCCGACCTAGATCCCTCTTTAGCAGGAGAATATGCTCCACTTTTGCTACATTTATTTGCTTGGTATCTTCTCTTCCAGACCAAGCCATGGTTTTGGTAAGTTTAAACATTCACACACATACAACTACATATATACATTTTATACGCACACACACACTATATCATATGAACAATATATATTGAGTAAATGTTTATATGGTTAAATTCAAACTACATTTTATCTACTGTGTAGTATCATGCACATTATACTATATTATTTAGTATATTGAAGTAAACTTAGTAGTTTTTGATATTATATACTGGTTTGCACTATATTATGTATTTGTGCAGGATATTGAGCATGCTCAACAAGCTTACAAATGTGGGGCTTATGTAATTCTTATTAGAAATTCTCCAAAGTGAACAGCTTAAGGAATCTGACGTAAGTGAGTATATGCCGTTGGATGTTCCTTGTTCTATTTTATTTATAATACAAGGGAGCTGTTATAACTTTGAGGTCTGTATGTATGTCTGCATATAATTTCTGCCAGGTAAAGTTTTTATCAGCGATATGTATACGTAAACATACAAGTTACTTTATACTGTCTTCAAACATATTTGTTATACAACCTTCTACACAAACGAGTGACTTACTTGACATGTGTGTATATATGTTATTAATATTACATGTTATATAAAATGTTAAGAAAAACGAATTATTAAATGCAACTTATAAAGATATTAAATAATAAATATATAAATCATCATAGGTTCGCCGCAATTGACTTCAACAAACCTAAGCTGACATTTATAAATTATCATAAATATTATAAATTAATTTGGCATAAGTTTTCATATAACTATAATATATTGTGTTGTACATGTTAATTGGTTGTGTTTTTAATTTTTAAATTAAAAAATTTAGGGGTATATACGTAAACTTAAAACTTCCTCTATATATTATATATAGAGAGAGAGAGAGAGAGAGAAGAGAGAGAAAAAGAAAATGTGTTATATCAAATTATTGTACCATTGCAAGCCACCGATTAGAAGTACAGTATACCAATCGTGAATAATGTTAACTAATATATACATTTTCAAGTTCACATGAGTCATCTCATTTAGTGGCACTTTTGTCATAATATCTTTACAAATTGTATTTTATAATATATAATATCTTTATAAGTTGTATTAAACTGTAGTGATTAAAATGTGATCGCATGTACAAAATTTTACTTCTTAAACAGATTAACTAATCTTAATATATACTGTATCCCGTGATGTGGTTATAAAAAAAAATTAGAACAATTAAGAAACTCTCGCACAAATTCCATAATACATATTTGACATTCATATATAAAAAGCCTAGATATATAAATTATGGAATGTAGGTCTTATAACATACATCTACATATATACGTGTGTGTGTGTGTGTGGTGTGAGAGAGAGAGAGAGAGAGAGAGAGGAAGCTTATACACTTAAGAAACTCTCACACAAATTCCATAATACATATTTGACATTCGTATATAGAAAAGCCTAGATATATGAATTATGGAATGTAGGTATTATAACATACATCTACATATGTGTGGTGTGTGTGTGTGTGTGAGAGAGAGAGAGTGAGATAGAGAGACGGCTACAAAAAGTATAAACCAATTAAATGAAATATGCACTATTAAATATGTTTGTATATACAAACATGTTACATACACGTACCTTATTAGCTACAGAAAAGAAGATATAGTTTTAGCTATATACAAAGGGATATGCATATGTTTCTGGTTAAATTAATACAAACAACAGTTCGACACCTATTTAGAATACACTATACACAGAGAGAGAGGAGATGTATGTATGATTTAAATAATAAACTAGTTTGACTAAGACCAGTGCACCAGGATATACAATTGCAGCTATTGAAGTTTTTAATTCAGAATGACCTTCTGTAGCTACAAGAAGTTTTTAATATATATATATATATATATATATATACACATAACAAGGATATATAGGATATTATAATTAAAACGACTAATGCAAGTTATAACTAAAATGGGCATGTCTATAATCCCATTTCTTAATAATTAATAATTTTAGTTATTTAATTAGCATTTTCTAATATTAAAGGAATATTCTTTAGAATATATATTTAAAGATAGAATATTTTTTAGGATATTCTATTTTGTAATCGATCCTTTAATAAATTATAACATTCATGGACCAAAAATTAATAACATTATAAAAGTAAAAGGTATTAAATTATATAATATATTATATTTAAGATTGTATGGGCCTAATATCAAAATTAAGGAAGAGCATAAGAGGTATATTATATAAATATTGATGTGTTATTAAAATATTAATATTTAAATATAACATTAATTAAAATTTTGTACTAGTAATAATATATATATAATATATAAATCCTATAATAATATAGTCAATCTTCCATATCTTTTTATAAATTTATATAGTTAAGTAAATAATTTGGTACTATTATTAAAGAGCTTATTATAATTATGAATATTAAATATATAATATTTTATAATTTTTGTAATTGCTTTAAGCTTCAGAAAACATATATTCTCTTGCAGTTTTGTTAATCGTGACTTTATCAACGCTTCTTAACATTCACCCATATTGAATGGATTTAACATTTATAAAACATGCTGGGTCTTTTTAATTGGAAGACCATGTTTTCTCTAAGCATCTATTATATCTTTTGCTCTCTTTTTCATGTTGCCTTTTTTGTGGTTTGAACTATGCAACCTTAACCATATTATTTTTTGTAATTACTTCAAGTGTGTCGATAATTTGACCCATTTAAATAGGTTGATTATATGACACATCTGGAGTAACGAGGACCATCATTAATTTTTGAAGATCCTTGCAGCAATCAAAGTATGCTTTACAAAGTGTGAGGTTTGCACTTCCACATCACTACTGGCTTGTATGTCGTCTGTGCTCAGTGATGTCATTTCAATCTCTTCTCGTCACTTTGTTTTAGGCCAAAAAGGGTGTTGCAATTCTGTACTTGTGACAGTAGACCCTTCTAACTCTCAAACCATAGTCTCCCAATAATCGACCACTTGCTTATATAGTTCTGAGTAACTAGTTGCATTATCAGAATTCTTTAGCATCAATTTTTTGAACCCATGCCATATATTTTTTGATGCCATCAATAATAACCTCTTGTTCCTTGAGCTGTGCACTCAATGGAATAGGGTCTGGTTGTTCTTCTGGGAGAAGTGGCTTTCCATCCTCTCCACTTTTGAAGAGCATTAAGCCCTTTTTCGGTAACCACTCATGCTCTGATAGCCGTAACTTATACTGCATAATAGGTATACTGTCTCTTATGGAAAAAAAAGAAATTGTAGCGACACAAGGTGACCAACTAAAGAATCGCTCCCCTCTTTGATATACTCCTTGAGAAACTTTTTGAAGTCTGGCACTTCAGTCACAAGCAAAGCACAACTTTTTTGGAGATGCAATTTTCAAAAAGATCCATCATATGTGGTAAAGTAAGTGCACTTGTCCTTTTTGTAGAGTTGGAGACATTGCTAAAGAATGCATCAATATCTTGATGAGTGTGACCAACCATAAGGAAACTGAGCATGATTGTTTCAAACACACATTTGGCAACAAGCATTGATAAGTATGCTAGCACATATCTAGAAAATAAAGTAAGTATGAGCTTGAGAAACCCTTAACTAAAACGATTTACCTATTTTTATTTTCGCCTGCACAATTATCCATCTGTAAAAGCAAATGACGAGGAAGCTTATTTGAAGTTGAGAACACATGTACACTATTTGAGCTAGATCCCTCCACTGAACCTGAACTCTCAACAGGGCCATCTGTTTTTTGTGCAGGCTGTTAACAATGCCTCTCATATTCCCAAGTAGCCTCAAGTGCAGACGTGTTCATGAGAGCATTATGTAAAGGTTGAAGGTGTTGTTTCTTCACTTTGAGATCAGTCATAAGACTTGTTTGTGAGTGGACTTCAAGGTTTCTAAAACACATGGCCAATGACCCAATAGTGAAATTGGAGTTGCTAAATTAATGTGAAAGTGAAAAGTGTCCATATGACTCACAACTGTGTTCATATGTTAACACACATGTCAATAAAATCGAAAGTTTCATGACATTTCCAAGGCACTTTAGTGTTGCAATAAGCTTTGGAATACTGGTCTTTGAATGATTCATCTTGTCATGGATCAAGCACAGGTTTTGATGGGCGTGACACAGAAAGCATGCGGTGTGCATAGTACTGAGACCGACAAGTTTGTTGTGCAATCATGTGGGCCTCTATCTTCTTTTGAATGGCAGTGATCTCCACCAAGGTTTTTGCACAAGCCTCTGCAGCCTTCAATAATGTATAAGTGTCACACTTGGAAAAGCTACAGTGTTTGCAATCTCCACATCCTTAAAATGAGTATTCCATATGTTGTTAAAGGTACCAGTGCAGATTGCTTGAAGCCCCATCAAACTGAAGCACTTGTTCACATGTTCACACAGCTTCAATTAAGTGTAGATTAAAGGCAAAACCTTGAGATTTTCCCTAACCCCTACATTTGTGGTTCGGCATTTGTGAGGCATCCTATCTGCATTTGCTTTCACAAAAGCCTTGAGTATCTTTATGGCTACTATAATGTGAGAGCGGGTTTTGACCAGGCGAGTGTTCCATGTACTGAGGTTCGCGCTCCATCTAGCCACTCATCCCTCCGATGGTAGAATGTGGTCTTTGGGATCTCATATATAGTGTACCAAGCTTTGAAGCAGATGGCCACCTTATTAAATATCATGGATGTACTCTGATAACCTGTGTCCAAGGCCATTCCATAAATACACCCAATTAGTGCAGCATATACAAATTCATGCCTTTGCTTTTGGATGAGCATATGAAAGACATGTCTACATTGGGTAATTCATTCCGGTTTGCCATCTGACAACACTTCTTCTTACAACAGTCAATTGTGGAAATGCTAGTAATACTTGTAGAAGATGTAGGATCCATCTTGACCCTCTTGCCAAAACTTGCAGGAGAAGATCTGCAATCCATGAATCGGTTTTTTTCTTACAATAGGACCAATACAAAGATCTCTTCAAATATGGGTTGTCCTTTCAGGTTATTTATTGAAATCCACTGTCACAACTACACCCACGAAGTTAGCCCCTAGTTTCTCTTCTAACACTGCTTCCATTGGATTTATAGCTGTGATGATGCCTCTCCCAACCTCGATCTCATGAAAAAAGAGAATCACCTCATCCATCACAGCAGGCAAGCCATCATTTGATGAACTCGTACTACTATTTGTTTGTGACTTTACATATTCTGTGTCAGCCTTGACTTCATCCAAATTTCACAATACATGAGAACCCTCCTCAAATTCCATTCCTGGAACCTCAACATGCTTGCAAATGGTGTTCCTCAACATGCTTGCAAATGGTGTTCACCCATACGTACATACAAGATCCTTGGGCAATATTGTGTCATGATGCATTATCATCTTAAACTTCCACAGTTCCAGTGCCAATTATCTCGTTGTTCTAAAGAAGATGTATTTTATCTCCAGTATTAAACATATTGTCCTACACATAAATAATTGTGTTATTTATGATATTTGTTTCTACAATATTTCTAAAATCTGAATTGCAGGTGCTTAATAATATGCATGTGCAATAATACATAATTATGTATAGGGATAATATCTCATGCTTGATTAATACAACTGGTGGGCGAGATTAATCCTGCCCACAACTTCCTCCGACAAGGAACGGTCGGCGGGATTAATCCCACCGTCAACTCCCTCTGATGGGAAAGAGCCGACGGGATTAATCCCATTGCCACTCTTTTTGACAAGGAAGAGCTGGCAGGATTAATCCTGCCACCTCTCTCTGACGAGAAAGATCCGGCTGTGGATTAATCCCACCACAACACCCTCTAACAAGGAAGAGTCAGCGGGATTAATCCCGCCCACAACTCTCACCGACGGGGAATAGGTGGTGGGATTAATCATGCCCACAACTCTCTCCGAAGCTATGATTTAAGAGAGATCTCAAGGGGGTGGCGGGATTAATCATGCCAATGCTTTTCTGCGTCCGAAACTGATCTTTGGGATAAATCTTGCCCACAAATCTTTAAAATAGGGAAGTGGTGGCGAGATTAATCCTACCACCCCTTCTCTACCTCCTAGAATGGTTGGCGGGATTAATCCCGCTGACAACTCTTTTTAATACATTCTGGTAACTCTTCATTAATTAAGAGAGTTATCGGCGGGATTAATTCCGCCGTTCTTTTTCAAAGGCGGAGAAGCATTGCCCGAATTAATCCTACCATGGCTTTTAAAGAGTTGGTGGTGGGATTAATCTCGCCACCTCTTCTAAGAGGTAAAAAAGAAATGGCCGAATTAATCCCATTGCCTCGGCTAATCAAGAATATTAAGTAAAAAGGATGTTTAAACGGGATAAATCCCTAACATAATATAATGTCAGTACAACCGTAGGGAGCAGCTAGGTCCCCTAGGGTCGACAAAGGAACAGAGGGTACCCCCCCTCCTGACGTTCATGAAGGTACAGAGTATGAAGTCGAATCCATATTGGGCAAAAGGAAAGTTTATGGACCACAAAAACGTAAGTTTATAATCCTAATGCATTCCTAAACCCCTAAATTTTAATTTTAAGAGAGAATGTAAGAGAGTGAATCTTTATAAGTATTTCTAAATTTGTTTCTAATACTTATTTGTAAACAGTACTGAAGGCGTCGTGCTTTCCTATAAACAATAACACCCAATTTAATGTTGCTCCTGAGCTGATCACTATTAAGAAAAAAGAAGATCTAAAGAGTGAAAATTACAGAAATGAAAAAACCCTTGCCGGAGAAAGAACCAGATTTTGAATTTAAATGAGAAATTAAATGCATTTTCAAATTTACATGTCAGACTAGGGTTGGCGTTCCGTGTTCTCTAAGTATTGGGAACATCAAATACTTTAATTAAAAAACTTTAAATATTATTGTAGAATTTAATTAAGAAAACACAAAATGTTCTTAATTGAGTTTTTTAGCTAAAGTATTTCGATGTTCCCAGTACTTCAAAAAACATGGAATGCCAAACCTTGTGTCAGACTGACAATACTTATATCAAAAATTCAAATTTTTTTGAAAAATAAAATAAAATAAAATTTAAGATGAGTTGACACAAATAACTGACACTTTAACATATATACTCTGAGTGTTATAAAATGCATTTAATGTAATTCAAGTGATTCAAGCTGTTTAATATTACGAAATTTTAGTAATTATTATACATTCTTAATATTCCAGTATATATTATTAAGTTTATATTATATATATATAATATATATATATACTTATACAATAAATAAATTGATATATTATGTATCATTTAAAATCATAGTGTGTTTTTTAATATTATTTTCTTAATTACTCGAGTAATTAATTTACATTTCCTTATATTAATGGGATATTCTTTATTATTTTCTTAATATTCGAAGAATATTCCAATATTAAACCTGATTATCATAATTAAATTAGTCTTTATTCTTAATTATTTCAGTAATTATTTCTATATTTGTATATTAATGGGATTTTCTCAATTAATTCTTATTATTTCAAGAATATTCCTATGTTAAACCTTATT
Source organism: Selaginella tamariscina (assembly GCA_003024785.1). NCBI lineage: Eukaryota > Viridiplantae > Streptophyta > Lycopodiopsida > Selaginellales > Selaginellaceae > Selaginella > Selaginella tamariscina. The sequence goes on from PUQB01000014.1 coordinate 312,768, forward strand.
ATCAATATTAAATTAATAATATTATTAAAATTATATATGACTGTATATTAGATAAAATAATATATTGCTATATATAATTTAAAATATGTCATAGTGTGTATATTAATATCATTTCTTAATTATTTGAGTAATTAATCTACATTTCTTTATATTAATGAGATATTCTTTATTATTTTCTTATTATTTCAAGAATATTTCAATATTAAACATGATTTTCATAATTAATTTAGTTAATTATTTTGGTACTTGATCTACATTTGTATATATTAATGGGATTTTCACAATTAATTTCTTATTGTTTCAAGAATATTCCAATGTTAAACCTTATTATCAATAGTAAATTAATATATATTATTAAAACTATATATGACTATATATTAGATAAAATAATATATTATTATGTATAATTTAAAATATGTTCATAGTGTGTTTATTAATATTATTTTCTTAATTATTCGATGTTTCTTTTGCACACATATATAAACACAATCATAAATTTATATATACACGTGCACACGCATTAGAAGCACTTACAGAATGATATATTATTATGTATAATTTAAAATATGTTCATAGTGTGTTTATTAATATTATTTTCTTAATTATTCGATGTTTCTTTTGCACACATATATAAACACAATCATAAATTTATATATACACGTGCACACGCATTAGAAGCACTTACAGAGACACATATGCACACACATGCACAAGCTGATGAGTGGATCACGATATAAATAAAGCATCTAGCTTTGTATTTATAATATAGAGTTTAAAACTAAAACTAAAATTTATAGTTACACACACTCTACACTGGGACTTACATATGTTTAGTGTTTAGAGTAAATAATTATAAAAATGTGCAATAATAAAATACTTGCATTGGGTTTAAACCTTAAACCAAACTGGAGAGATATGTTGCTTCTTTATTAAAAACATCATGTTCAACGCATGTATGATTCATATGTACTCAGTCTGTGTGTATGTAACACATTGAATTTACACATATATGTATGTATGTCTGTGTGTATACACGTGTGTATATATATATGTGTACTAATATATGCAATGTGTACGATTTTAATTTGTTAACACTCTCTCTTCTCTCATACATACACACCATGCATGATCCATAATATGTACTGTCTCTCTTCTCTCATACATACACACCATGCATAATCCATAATATGTAGTATGTCTCTCTTTTCTTATACATACACACCATGCATGATCCATAATATGTAATCTGTCTCTCTTCTCTCATACATACACATCATGCATGATCCATAATATATACTGATGTTACAATATTATGTACTATGTATGTATATCTATGTATAATATGTGTATGTATATATGTGTACTAATATATGCAATATGTACAAAATTAATTTTTTTAACACTCTCTCTTCTCTCATACATACACAAAATGCATGATCCATAATATGTACTAACGTGACAATATTATGTACTATGTACATATGTCTATGTGTATATTATATGTGTGTATATATATATTACTACACGTGAAAATTTAACACTTTCATAGACACACATATGTTAAACCCCTGCATGATTTATATTTTTAAGGTGTATGTGATACACCCACACACCCACACATTAAAATTATGATAATATAATGAAAGAATATTTGTTTAATATTTTATTTTTTTAGGGTTTTGATATATTCTTAGAAGGAATATTTGATTAGGGTTAATATATATTTTATTCCTTTTAGGGTTTAGGTATATTCTTAGGGTTTCAAGAAGAAAGGCGACTGAGGCGGCGATGATGGATTAGAGTGGCTATGCTAGTGGCTGTGCCATAGATGTATAGATCTCTTTCTTAAAAGGCGTGGCGATGCAAAATGGCACAACAGTGTAGTAGGGTTTGAAGGCGCATTCAAACAGGTGTACATTTATATGTGTGTATCTTAATAATAAAATTTATTTATCACACACGCACACTCATGTATATATATATATATATATGTATATGTGTGTGTGTGTGTGTTTATCTGTATAATTTTATTTATTTATTTATCTCTTGCACACACACGCACACCTATACATACATACATATATACATATATATTATATGTGTGTGTGTGTGTGTGTTTATATAATTTTATTGATTTATTAATTTTATCTCTCGCACACACACGCACACTCCTGTATATATATATATATATATATGTGTGTGTGTGTCTGTGTGTTTGTTTATCTGTATAATTTTGTTTGTTTCGCTCATAAACGCATACACACGATATACATATACACACATGTATATACCTATATACATATATACATACATATATTATGTGTGTGTATCTATATATATATGTGTGTGTATGTGTGTGTGTGTGTATAATTTTATTGATTTATCTATCTCTGGCACACACACGCACACTCTCGTATATACATATACATATATATGTGTTTGTTCATCTCTCACATTCTTGTATATACATATGCATATATATATTTTGTGTGTGCGCGGGATTAACCAAAGGGCGGCGGGATTAATCCCACCGCTCTTTAGTTAGCTCCGCGGGCAGCGGGATTAATCCCGCCACCCTTCATGCAGGTCTTGAGCGGCAGGATTAATCCCACTGCCCTTCACGCAGGCCCTCTGCGCAAGTCATGGGCGGCGGGATTAATCCCGCCGCCTAGGCCCTTCACGCAAGCTATTGGTTAGCCTCATGGGCAGCAGGATTAATCCCGCTACCCATGAGGCTAACTAAAGAGCAGCGGGATTAATCCCGCCACCTAGGCCCTTCACGCAGGTTATGAGCGGTAGGATTAATCCGTCACCCTTCATGCAGGCCCTCTGCATAGGTCATGGGCGGCGGGATTAATCTCATCGCCGCCCTTCACACAGGCTGTTTGGTTAGCCTCATGGGCGGCAAGATTAATCCCGCTGCCCATGAGGCTGACCAAAGAGCGGCGGGATTAATCCCGCCACCCATGGCCTGCGTGAAGGGCGGCGGAATTAATTCCGCCGCTCATGACCTGCGTGAAGGGCATGGGCGGCGGGATTAATTCCCCCGCCCATATATGTGTGTGTGCGCGCATGATTTACGAAAGGGTGGCAGGATTAATCCTACCGCACTCCGCATAGCCCATGGGCGGTGGATTAATTCTGTCGACCCTTCTATGCCTGGTGGCAGGATTAATCCCGTCATCCCTCCGAGGAGGCGTGAAAATGGTAGGAAGATTAATTCTCTTCACCAGGCATAGAAGGGGTGGCGGGATTAATCCCACCAACCGCCATTATCCATATGAGAGTGTTAGGCAGGATTAGTCCCGCTCACTAGACATGGAAGGGTGGCAAATTAATCCCACCACCCTTCTCTGTCTCCTGAATTGGTGAGCCAAATCAATCCCGACCGCTTCTGTCTGAGACGAAGAAGGGTTACCACATACCATTTTAGGGGACTGAGAAGGGTGGCGAGATTAATTCACCATCCCTTCCATGGTGGGGGAGATTAATCCCGCCACCCTTCTTGATCACTGGGGGTGTGCCAAATAAATCCGCCCAGTTCTCTCTGAGACCAAGAAGGGTGGTAGGATTAATCCCGCACACCCATTCAGGGATCAAGAAGGGTGGCGAGATTAATCCCCCCACTTTCAGGAGGCATAAAGGGGTGGCGAGATTAATCCCGCCCACCTTCCATGTGAATATATATGTGTATTAGTATATATAAGTTGCATATCTCATTTATTTACTTTTATCATCTTATCATAATATTTTGAGTAAAAGCCATAAACTATGTGAAACTGTCCAAAGCTCACATTTGTGGTGGTTCTAAAACCAAATGTTATTGTCTTTTGCACTAGCACAAATGTGAGCTTTGGACAGTTAATCCCATCCACTTCTCTTGAGACAAACAAGGGTGTATGTGAATTTATCATGTATTAATTTTTATATATTCGGGTTTATACAAGTGTGTGTGCGTTTTTATATGAATTGTATTCATAGTGTATTATTTTGCAGAAGGACGATTTGATCAAACAAGGAGATTCAGTCATTAGTATGGAGTCGTCGTCAAATTCTGGGTAAGAATTAAATAAAATCTGTTATACTCGGATATGTGCTTGAAGAACTAATCATTTTTGTATTCAGATGTGGAATTGAGGTGACATTGAAGACGAGAGGAGAAGAGATGGGCAGGGGGATTCTGGAATCAACTTGGCCATATTTCAAAATAAACGGGAAGCGCATTGGAGCAACCATGGTTGCTGTCAAACTAACCTCTGTCACATGCATGGACAAGCAAAACAATGGAAAGTAGATTTACTAGTCAAGCACCCGAAAGCAGGTTGCGAACCCAGATTGACGATGCTCGACACATATGCCTTGTTCCATCCAATGTCACGTTCTCGGATCCAGAGGTCGCCAGTTACAACATTAATCTCGGGTGGTTTTGTCGACTTGTGGATAATGACGTTCACGTGTTCACTAATGATGTTGACCGTGGAGTTCTTCTTCAACTCAACGAAAGCCCATCTATGGAGGGGATCCAATTAGATGTCTACTTCGAAGATCTTCAGACTCATCGAGTAGGTGTATTCTCAGAGATATTGCTTCACAATACAGAAATCCACAAGTGGAGCAATCGTCCCTCTTCACATTGAAGAAGAACACAGCGACATCATTAAGGGAGATTGAGAGGGTGGCTCGGTCCAGGTTCTTTACAGATCACGTTCAATTTGCTTAGAATTTGGAGCTGGAAGAGTGTGCCGAGAACATTAAACAGCACAATCGGGGATCACACATGTTGATTCGGATCGTAAAAGAAAATCATATGTTTTTGTCAGCTGCACCTGTGGCATCCCATGCTGCAATAAGCCACAAGGAAATGATGTTGGATGATATAGGATTTATGAGTGTAGGGTTAAGTATTGCAGCGTCAACCCAAACTTCAATTACAGGCCACTCAACAGGAACGTGTAGCTGAGCTCATGGAGAAGATGAAGGACGACAATTCTTACACCGTTCCACATAATGCTGTTTTGTGCCATACTAGAAAAAGAAAAGTGTGGTGACAACACCAGAACAAATCAGAAGATTCAGACGGAGAATAGAAAATCAATCAAGTACTACATCATTAGTGGCCAGCACACAATAACGGCAGCCCAACGACTTCTCGATGAACACAAAAGGAACGATGGCAACAAAACTTTCGAGCATACCCGTGAGAAGCTGACAAAAAGATCGGCGTTTTTAGCTAAGCCGAATCTCACAATCGAGCAGTACCATAAGTTATCGGCGGAATGGGACGCTGCGACACCAACCACTACAACAGCAAAATATGGGAGAAGTTCAAACACACGCGAGCCGTGTGGGAATCTCTTCAGCGACCACAAAGAGCTACTGCAGGGAATACACAATGTCTGCAACTACCGGGTAAGCAAATTGTTGGGCGGGATTTATCTCGCCGGTATATTAATCTGTCTTTTTTTTCAGAGAGTTGAAGAAATTGTAGCAGTTGATTTTGCCCAGGTGGGCGGGAAGGAAACATCCTTTTTGATGATGTTGATTTCTTGCCCGAGGATAGGATCTTTGCCAAATGGTTGGGGATTATGGAATCCTTTGCAAAAGGAACACTGAAGAAGAAGCAGACAAGTGAAGGGAGCCCTAAGAAGTCTGCAAAGAAACCCAGTAAGACGCCGAAGGCTAAGTCTGTTCAATTACAAAGGATGTAGACAACGATTTCAAGCTCACATGGTTGAAGCCTTTAAATGGAACAACGATGGAGGAGATGGAAGTCTTGGCTGATTTGGTGATTGATGGCAAACTACAGATTAACAACAGCAGCCCCACCTCTCCTTTTCATCTCAAGGCAATGGAGTTGAAGACGGTCAGGCACTTCAAGGAGTGGTTGGGAATACACTGCCACAAACTGGGTTGGACCTCGGCTTCAACATACGAAGAGGTCAGCAAATATTTGCATGTGACAAACGATGATATGCTTGTCGAATGGGTGAATCAATCGGAAGATCTGGGCAAGAATCTATTGCACGCCAACGCCAAAAAGGAGAACATTGCGATGACGCCTTCTCTTATGGCAGTCCTTCAGCAGCGGAGAACCGAGTTGAACCTTATAAAGGAGGATGCTACGAATCACGACAAGCCCTACAGATGTTTGTTGGATTCGGAGACTTTATGGGGTAACATCACTGCTTGTAGGAAACCGTTTCAATTGTTCGTGATGGATCGGCGGGTGTCAAAAAATCCTTCGACAGATAGGCACTAGAGGATTTGGTGGAGAAACTTAGCCGTGCAAGCATGTACAAAGAAGGTATTTATTATTGAATTCATGCTTGCACTCTTGACTGATACCTATTTTTCAGGTATTTATTTCTTGATTCTTGCTCATGTCACCGATACTTTTGCCTTCGCCTTGCCAAGAAGAATAAACATCGTTGGACAGGATTTTATATGAATGATGCTGATCCAAGTGCATTGATATGTTGTTCACTTGGTTGTTAGGAATGCGCCAAACAATTTCAAACTTCCAAATGACTGGCCAGGCATCTGTTTGCACTCCAACGGCCTGAACCTCCATCCGATACACCGATAGCTGAGAGTGACGTATTCGGCAATGTACGTTATCCAAACATACAAGTCAAGCGCACGGAGCATCGTCAACTTGATCAGGGGTCCTCACAGTGATGCATGGGTTTTTGACTACTGCACTAGGGGGTCCGTCTTGAAGGAGTGTTACCTTCGGATACATGTGTGTTTGCCGTTGAAAAGGATAAGACCATGGTTGAGGACCTGAACAAGTGGATAGAGAGGTTCTCAACTGACTACCCCAACAAACCCATACAGGAGTATTTGAAAGTTCCCTCCGAGAAGTGCGATAGCTCTGAAGACGAATCTGGTTCAATGTCGGAGTCTGAGGACGAACTTCAATCAGATATTAGACCGGAAGTTATCTCGAGGAGTACAGAACATTCACACTCCATTACCCATGGAAACATCAATAAAGATATGAAGATCATGAACCATCTCACAAGCGGCTAGACCTTCTTCGCCTCACTCAGAAGGTAATAGCGAAGAAGAATTGTTAATGAGTTCTTAGAGTGACGAATAGTTGTAAATGAGTGTAACATAAGGCATTTTTGTATATTTCGTTTATATTTGTACAGAAAATAAATTCTCAAGGATTAATGAAGCTTTTAGTTCAAACATGGGTCACACATTAACAAGGTAAATAATATACCTTGATAATTATAAGGTCAGCTAACTATCATTTTGCAGATGTAATGAAACATTGAGAACATGGATTTTCAGCATTGCCATGAGGTAAGAGAGGGGTTTGGCAAAATTTCTTGTGCCACATGTCAGAATGACAGAGTTCATGCAGGAAATGGATAATAATGCAGCTCAAAACATCGTTACCATGGGGCCACTTCAGTTTTTTCATCATCATTTTTTATTGGCTTCAGTTAAATCAATTTCTTCAGCGCTGCAATATCTGAATCTTGTAAGGATGATGTACAATTAAATGATAAAGGGATAGGCAACGATATAGTGTCAACAGATAAATGTGAAAGGGAGCAAACAAGTGATTTGCAAAGTATTCAAGAGGCAACGCTACCCATGTTACTCATGGCCATATTGTGTTGTTGGATGTCAATGGTGTTCTGCTTCATCGACAAAGGCCCGAGGATAGAAAAAAGAAATCAAAACAAGGAGATTTCATTCCTTGTCATGGTAAATTTCGATATGATATTATTTTTCGTCCAGGGTTGGATCGTCTCTTTCAAAAGCTTAAGGAGATGGGTGCGCTTGTGGGGATTGGTCATGCATGCAGATTCACAACTTGACACCATTGTTGAATTTGCTTAAGAACATTGTAATGTTACAGAAGAGGTGATCGTGAAAGATTGGATTTTTGACCAGCGAATATGTTATAAACCTCTCGAATTTCACAATATAAAAAGGAAAGCAAGCCATAATTCTTCAAGAATGAAGATTTATTAGGCTTCATGGGGAGATCAATCAATTAAGGATAATGAAGAACGCACGTATCTTAGTAGTAAACAACTCTCCTCAGAAGGCTATGCTCAACCAAAATATCGATTTGTATCCATCCAATCACTTTCGACTTATATTCTGATACCAATATCATGGATAAGCTAGTGAACTATTTGGATACATGCCTCAGAAAGAAGAATCTCGAAAACTTTTATGAGCAATATCAACCGTATCAAATATTTCCTGACGCTTTTCTTTCACGTGATTTTTGAATTTTATAAAATGAAGGAGAGCAACCTGGCGCTTTACATTATATCTTAAGGAACGTCATTTCTTATATGAGTCTTTATGCAGACCTTTCTTATCACTTCTTATGTATTAATAAGGATGGCAACTCCTAATTACATTCGTGAGAGTGTTAAGTGATGGCACAACATTAAGATATTGACCAAAATGATTCGATTAATCCGGAGAGTGATGACTTAGATAAAATGAGGAGATTTCTTTGTATGGTTAAGGAGAAAAGTAATAAATAAATTAACATGTTGATAAGGAAATGATTCATTTGTAATTATGTTTGATAGTATTTTTTAATTATTGTAAACTATTTTTAAAACAAAGAAATATGAATATTCTAAGATATTTTAGGAATATTCCTTACTAAGTAAGGTTATTGAAGGATTAATTTATTAATTAATTAATATTTAAGGTTTAATTATATATTAATTAAATAATTAATTAATAATTAAAACTTAAGTATAATTAATAATTTATTTGATATTCCCATTTTCACATATCATACCCATTTTAGTTATAGTGTGCATACAAGTATATATTATTAAAATATTAGTACTATTATTAAATGGTAACAGTGGTATAATGTACAAACCCTAAAACCATCACTGTACAACTATGATATAGTTATCATAAAGCATGTACAACTATATACTATCAAAATAGATATACGACTTACCTAGTATATAAATATATAGACACTGATATAGCGTATATTTATCAGGAAATAATCCAATGAATGTACAATATGTATGTGTATATACTTACGTTAATAAGGTTGTTTCGCACCACACTTAGCAGTCAAACCCTTAAGCATGGCCTTAATTAATGCAGCCGGAAATATGTAATAAATAATGCCGGACAGTAAGTTAAGGGACGCTAAACGACCCCTCCCCCTCCCTTAGCGTCCCTTAATTTTATTTATTACATATTTCCAGCATAGTAATTATATATTTCCCTCCCCCCTCCCTTAGTGTCCCTTAATTTTATTTATTACATATTTCTAGCATAGTAAATTATATATTTCCGGCTGCATTAATAAAGGTTATGCTTGCTAAGTGTGACCCTAAATCGTCCACATGCTTCATGCATTTGAAACATGCACGTATAGCCGTCACACACGTGGCAGATATGTATTCTGTAGGCTGGTTAGAGAGAGAGAACTACAATCCAGTTCACAGTTTAAGCAGATACAGTTACAAAAGAAACAATAATAATAATTAATTGTAAACATAATTAATATTAACAAATTATTATTACTAAAAGTAAACTTAATTATTTACTATAAAATTACCTGCTAGATACTTTGGTAGAGTTTAGTATCTTTGAAGACCCCTAAAACTGTGTTATATAAATCATCACATTTCATACTAAAGCACAATCATAACCTCTGATTAATCATGTGATTAGCATGTAATGCTTATGAGCCACTGCGTCTGTTACGAAATCAAAATATAAATAATTTAACACAATTACTGTAATGAGCCAACAAAATGTTAACTGTTTACAGTTAACTTTTTAGCTCAAATTCCGTTAAATGAGTTGACTTTTCGTAAAAACCTTAATTAAAATTAAGTTTATCAATTTGATTTATAATAAAAATTAATAATTTTATTAGTTTATATTAGACAGCAAAAACTAATAATACTATACACCACTAAGGTAGTTAAAAATCAATAATATTTATATTAAGCTAAATTGATAATTCCTTTTTAACATACTCATTAATGTAACAACAAGTGAATTTAGAATAACGTTATATTGAAACTAATATACAAACAAAAAGTATAGTCATTATAATAAAGGTTATTTACTGTATCATAAATATCTTTTAAAATATTTTCAATATATATCATATGTATCCAGAATTTACCTTACAATTTAAGTATAATAAATGAGACATGAACATGTGCCACGTCTGGAAAATGATTTAACATAGTAAAATTACGTAATATAAGGATTTTATGAAATATACCTTGTGTATATTTTAAAATAGGTGTTGAATTAAATGTCACGTCGGATGTTAGGATTAGGCCATCCTTTCGACAGTGAATTCAAGGCAACACTTGTAATTGCGTAGTGTTTATAAGTATAAATCAAACTCAAACCGTATAATAATAATAAAAAATAAGGATAATAAGCTTTGCTTTTTCCACCAGCTTTTGTGTGTGAATTGGCAATGCTTCTTGCATGCATGCAAGAATATACCGCAAAAATAAGAAAATTAAAAGTTTTTTTAATACTGATATTAAAATCTGATACAAAATATAAAAACATATTCAGAAATGATGTTAGACAAGTTTATGATTAAGACGGAAAAAGAAATGATTTTTGAAAAGATTACAAATTAGCGTTTTGGACGGAGAACTGTTGTATACTGTTCTGCATGTATTTATGCGTTTATAAGCAATTAATAAAAGGATTACATGCATATACACACATATCCAGTAGTAGTATACACTGGGTACAGATAATCTTTAATATACTCTGGATTCATATTTAATTTTACAAGTTTATTATATGTATTAATAGTATTATCAAACCTTTTTAGTAAATCTACGCTAGTCTCTTCATTTGCATGTGACTTCATTCTTTGCACTTCTCGATGAGCCCTTGCCAATATCTTATCTACTTTCACCAGAATATACTGTAAGAGTAAGTACATTTTTAACATGGATAAATTAAAACATATTCACAAAATATTTGTCTATGATTATAAATGACAAGGAAAAAGAAAATGACTTTTGAAAGCTTTGCAATGGTGTCTGTAAAAGTATTATAAATATATATTTCAAAATCCTGTGACACAATTTTTACTCTATATGTGTAACAGTACGAAAGAAAGAAATGCAATTTTAACTTGTTTCTGAGCTTGAGGAGGAAGTCTACGTCACCCAGCCGAGCATACGTGCAGCCAAGGGAGGAGCACTTGGTTTGCAAGTTGGAGAAGGCTCCATATGGTTGAAGCAGTCCTTAGAGCCTGGTATTGTTGCATTGACAAGTTTCTTGTCTCACTAGCTTTCCACAAGTCATTTAATATATTAGAAAGTTTTTAATAAAGAGTTTAAATGTTTTACATTTTTAACTATATAATATAAACTTTATAATTTAAACTACTTTGTTAACTTTCTTACACGGGAAGTTCAATTCCAAACACGTACCGTTATGTAAATCCTCTTCCCTATAGAATATCTACATTCTATTTGTCTTACCCCAACGTACTTTCAATTAGCTTATAGTATCATTAAAGAATCTATGTTTATTATGTATATATAAACACACTGAAAGCCTCTATTCGATACCTACTTTCTAAAATATTTAAATCTATTAATGTTATTTATGTCTGTTGCATCCGTTTGTGCCCATATTAGAAGTCATGTAATGGGTACATACGTATATTTATGAGTTAAGTTACTCTAATTAATCAATCGCGATTTTTATTATTATTATTGAGTTGTGTGAGTGAAAGGAATTTATACATTGAAAAAGAGTACGTTTAAGTAAGGTCAATGAAATTTCACTATACGTGTCCATATGCATTATAATTCGATCAACATATATATACAATAGAAGCCATCCCAAGTCTTAGCGGCAGATATTGTTCTTATGGCGAATCACAGCCTTTGGATTACGTTGACCTACATATTATTCTTTTTAATATAAAATGCGTTTTGGCTATACTAAAACATATGATAAACAGGTAAAATAATATCTTATGCTAAGCATGTATTCTAAATATGATTTTTTCAGTGTATGAATGCTTTGAAGAGTAGATTAAAGGCATTGATAATTAAAATTTTATGTTATATTATGAAACAAATATATTACGTGTGAGATAGATATAAAGAGAAAGAGAGAATTTCAACCTGCATTTGATCTAAATTGTTGTAAGAAGCTTGTGTGTGTATGTATGTGCGGTATGACCATGCATACACACGACTTTTATACGTCTGTGTCGGTGTCTTTATTAGCACACATACACACACACACATACACGTATGTAAATTACCTGCCAGCGGCCCAACGGCACATGAGAGCACTTAAAGTCTCGCATATGTATCGCATGTGCACAAATGTATGTTGTTTATGTTTATCTCCACAGTAACAAAGAAATATATGAAAACCCCACGCACGGACACACACACGTCACCTGCGGGAATATATAAACCAGAGCAATTTGGAACTTGAATAGCGATTGATATATGTACAACAGAACCATAGCCCTCTTCATTGTGGTTTGGGCGAAATAAACGGATAGAGAAAATCGAACCTACAGAGTAATTTAGTAAGGTAAAAATTTATTAAAAAAAACAGCTCTTTGACATAAAATATGTACCTACATCCATTATAAGTATCCTCTTTCGAGAGAGTCGAAGCAGACAATTCACCTCCATCCTTCTTCACAACTTGCTGAAGAAACAATTGCAAATGTTGACCAAGAATCTGAAGAGAAAAACAACTCGCTTAAAACAACAGAACATACCTATAATGGAACTTGTTCTCGCTACATGGAATGGGATAGAACCTCCACGTCACTACCTTCCATGGCAGGTGACGTGGAAGGCACGTGTATGTCTTCATATAATAAATAATAAAATAATATACATAATAAAATATAAAACGTTGTAAGTATAAAGACATTCGAGTTTATGTGTGTTCAATCTGATAACATGTGGATGTATGTATGCATCCATAAAATCATATATATAACATACATATAATTGACTATATGTTACACAAGCGTGTGTTGTGTGTGAGACAGAGATGTGGTTGTTGAAAAACCCTATGTTCCAATAAAAAACGGCCTACCACCAACACAAGGTACAATATATATGAAAAGCTTGTCCATTTTATATGTAAAAAAATAAGTAGATAGTCAATAAGTTATTGAAATATATGTAAGTTGTAACTAAAATGGCATGTCTATAATTCTATTTCTTAATAATTAGTAATTTTAGTTATTTAATTAACATTTTTTAATATTAAGGAATATTCTTTAGAATATATGTTTGAAGATAGAATATTCTTTAGAATATTCTATTTTGTAATCGACCCTTTAATAAATTATAGCATTCATGGATTGAAAATTAATACATTATAAAAGTAGAAGTATTAAATTATATAATATATTTATTTAAGATTATATAGGCCTAATATAAAAATTAAGGAAGAGCATAAGGTGTCATAGTTTTATTATGACTCGACCCTTTACTTTGGACG